>CM038680.1:146516405-146838534 GCA_021605205.1 Aegilops longissima | reverse complement strand
GCTAGCTGACTTGTACATCTCTCGAATAGTGTCTCTTCATGGTGTTCCATTGGAGATTAACTCCGACCGTGGAAGTCTTTTCACCTCTCGATTTTGGGAAAGTTTCCAAAACGCTATAGAACTCGTCTCTCCTTTAGCACCGCTTTCCATCCCCAATCAAGTGGTCAAGTAGAGCGAGTCAATCAAATCCTAGAGGATATGCTTGAGCTTCTGTCATCTCTTCGGCATGAATTGGGAGAAATGCCTTCCATTCGCCGAGTTCGCTTATAACAATAGTTATCAAGCCAGCCTGGGCAAAGCCCTTCGAAGTTCTTTATGGGCGAAAATGTCGAGCGCCTCTTAACTGGTGAAACCGGGAGAGACAACTCTTTGGCGGATATGATCCAGGAAGCGAAGAGCAGGTTCGCGTTGTTCGTGAAATTGAAAACAGCCCAATCTCGTCAAAAGAGCCAATATGACCGCAAGCATAAGCCTATGGCTTATGAAATTGGCGAAGAGCTTACCTTGAGGTTACTCCTTTGAAGGAACCCATCGATTCGGTATCAAAGGCAAGTTGGCTCCTCGTTACATTGGACCCTTTCGCATTCTTGCCAAGCGAGGAAGTTGCCTACCAATTGGAACTACCTCCGCATCTTTCCGAGTCCATGATGTCTTCCACGTTTCCCAACTCAGGTGTTGCTTCTCGGATCCTATCCGTGGAGTGGACCACGAAACGCTTGATCTCCAAGACAACCTCACCTATCGAGAATATCCCGTTCGTATTCTCGACCAAGCCGAGCGTACCACTCGACGTCGGAATATCAAGTTTCTAAAGGTTCAATGGTCAAACCATTCCGAGCAAGAAGCAACTTGGGAAAGGGAGGATCGTCTTCGACTTGAGTATCCCACCTTTTTCGCAACAGATCCTAAATCTCGGGACGAGATTCTTTTGAGTGGGGGTGAGTTGTCACATCCCAGATAGACCATGCATTAGGGTGTGCATCATGTTTAAATTTCATTTGAATTTGAAATGGGGAAGGCAGGAAACCCCAGAACACCCCCTCCTTAAAAGAACTAGGGTTTACTAAAATTTATTTCAATGAATCCGAAATGCCCTTCAAAATGCTCATCCTCTTTGTTTGGGTTCAGAACCCATGTCAAAGGAGGTGCACCATTTTCTAGGTCACCTAAGGGTTCTAGAATTAATCCACAAGTTTTTGAAATGAGCATTTCAAATTATATAAAATATTTTAGATGTTTAAAAATTGTCAAACTGAAATGTTTCATGTTGGGAATATTCCAACAAGTGACCAGGAGCATTTTGGTAATTTTTCAAATAGTTTTGGTATTTTTAAAAACCCCACAAAGTTTCAGAATAATAGGAAAAGACTAAAAAAAAACGCTTACACTGTCAGCTCGCGCCCGGCCCACTGCTGCCCAGCCCGAGCAGCGGCGCGTGGCTGCTTGGCTCGGCCAGACAGCAACCTGGTGCCCGGCCGGTGAGCCTTGGCGCGCCACGCAGCTGGCCGCCGCCCTGCTTCACCCTCGCCGCCGCCGCCGCGCTGGGCGACCTCAGCGTCGTCGCCCGACCCCTGGACACCCCATTCCCCCCTGCCTCTCTCTCGCTCTCCCCCAACCTGGCCGATGCCATCGCCGGCCGCGCCACCGCCGACGTCGTGCTCCCGCCGTCCATGCTCCTCCCCACCATGTCCAGCAGCTCCGCCGCACCCACTACCCCTAGTTAGCGGGTCCCCTCGCTCTAAGCACCCAAGCCACTACACCGACCTCGACCGAGCTCGAAGCCGCGGAGATCCCCATCGCCGTCGCCGCCGCATCGAACCGCCCCGACCCCGGCGAGGCTCTCTCACTGGTTCACTGTGAGCTGGCTACTCCCCGTCCTCTCCGCTCTCTTCCTCTTGCACCACAGCAGCGCACGTCGATCACCCGAGCACGCCGCGGGAGCTCGTCGCCGACGAGGCTCCGGCCACCCAACGGCCACGCCACCCTGTCCATCGCACTCACCGAGTTGCGCTGGGCCTAACTATGCACTTCCCGCACCTCGCCGAGCCCTCTAACCCCAAACCCGTCGACGGCCGAGCCCCGGCCGCCGCCCGACTCGTCGTCGGTGCCAACTCCGGCCACCCCGACTCCAACTAGTTACACCAAACGCCGCGGCTCACCTCCAGCTCCACGTAGATGCTCCCCGCGCTCCATTTGGTGCCCGGAAAGTGCAAAAGCACTTTGCTCCGCGCCCCCAGCCTCGCCCGGCTGAGACGAGCGAGTTGACCATCGACCCCTGTCAGTGGGCCTGTTGATTGTCTCGAGTCAATGACGGTGGACCCCGGTTAACTAATTAGGATTAGTTCTAATTAGATTAATTAGTTAAACTAACCCTGACATGCGGGTCCCACTGGTCAGTTTGACCTGGACGACCCCGTTGACCCCTGACGTCATGCTGACCTCATGCTGACGCATTAATTCAAATTCTGGATTTATTTTTATATAATAAATTCCAGAATATAATTCAAATTTCAAATGCTTATAACTTTTATTCTATAACTCCAAATGCAAAGATTTATATATGAAAAATTATCAGAAAAATACACTCTATCCATTGGTACAGGTTTCATGCATGTTAAAACAAGTTAACTATGCTGAATAACCAGAATAAGGAATTGCACCATTAGGACTAACTCAAATGAGCTATCATTTGAATCCTTGATTCAAATGAGTTCATCCCCTGTTCTTTCAACTTGCATTAGGCCAACACACATCCATATTGCCATGTCATAGCATGCATCATATTGTTGCATATTGTCTTGTGTGTTTATTTGGTGTGTTTTCATGATAGGTTACGCCCGAAGATAACCTCGACTACCCATCGAAGGGCAGTTCTCTACCCAGTTCCATCGGGCAAGCAATTCATTGATCATTCGATACAAACCCATGTTCTCGCTTCGCTCTCGTTTACTGCATTAAGACAACAGCGATTCAACTGTTGTGTGCTGCGGTAGTTGAACCCACTTCCTTTGCATGACTGTCATTGCCACGATAACTAGATGAAACCCACTAGTATGTGTAGGAGTTGATTGAGCCATGTTTGTGATTCCTACCATGCTATGCTTGCTATGCTTAGAGTTGTGTCAGTCGGCTCATCGGGATGATGAAGCTGGAGTGAAAGGTTGTGTTGGTTCGAGAGTGAAAGTGTTGAACACGATTTGGTAAAGGTATCGATGAGAGGCCATGTAGGAGTACATGGTGGGTTGTTTCATTGAAGCCGAACTTAAGAACTGAGATCTGTGTTTGTGATCCATGAACTAGCTACTACCATGCATTGGGCCCGAAACCAATGGACCCTCTCGGCTTCTTAACCACCCTGTTCATAGTCCGGGAGTTGCAAGTAGTTTACGGTGTTTGTAGCTTCTTTGGGGCACGCATAGCGCTGACCTTAGGGGTGGGTTGTGTTGCGGTAGGCACCATGGCCGGTGTACCGAAAGTGCCGTTTGGTATCTCGGGAACCCTGCACACATCGTTCGGGCTGTATGGGAAACCTCGGCGGACTCCTGCGGATGGAACCGAATAGGCGATAAACCTGGACTAGGGACTTGAGTGTTTAGGTAGGCTGAGGCCGACACCCACGTTGGGCTTCCGCTTGAAGGTTGCAGTACATGTCGTGTAAACGACGATAAGTGGTGAGAGCGTGTGTGAAGAAGTATACCCCTGCAGGGTTAAATATGATCTATTCGAATAGCCGTGTCCACGGAGAAGGACTTCTGGGTTACCTATATCAGTTCATAGACAAGTAAATGGATACTACTAAAAGCCTCAAGATAAGTGTGAGTATCGTGGATGGCCCTCTCGGGGATGACGAGAGAGGATCCACGGTGGAGTATTGTGATGGTGATTAGTGGACTCGTGTACGACAAATGCTTTACAAAGTGTGTCACGTAGGATAGCTTAGCCAAGAGTCAAAGCTGGCTTGCTGCAAATAACTCCACCTCCTTCTTGAGAATGTGCATGTATGATAGGATTCTGTGGTAAGACTTGCTGAGTACTTTTGTACTCATGTTTGCTTAATCAATATTTTTCAGAGGACTATACTACCCCCTCCGACGGATTCTATGTAGATGTTGACTTCGACGAGTAAGCTAGCCACCCAGGTGGCGATCTAAGACTTGTGAAGGGCCATTGTAGATAGAAAGGCTCCAACAAGCTTTCTTTCTTTCTAGAGTCGTACTCGGACATAATTTGCTTCCGCATGTGCTTGTATGATTGTATGACTTGAGTGTTGGGTCATGTGACCCCTACCGTATGAATATGTTATGTATGGCTCCTCGGAGCCTCTTAAATAAAGTACTTGAGTTGTAGAGTTTTGTTGTGATGCCTTGTTGTATTTACTCATATCGGGCATAATGCGTGTATGATTGAAATGCTTGGTATGATTGGGATCCGACAATCTAGTTGTTTATCCTTGGCAGCCTCTCATATGGGGAAATGTAGTCTCGTGCTTACGGCGATAGTAGTCCGCTTCTGCCGGTTCACGGAGTCTGCTAGCCCAAACACTCTGCTTGGACACTTGGTGGCGGCATGTGATTCATTTCGTTCCTATATACATCCTTCGGGAAATGTCACGCGGTGATACTTGAGTCTGCCTAGCCTGCTACTGACCGGGATACGGAGTCTGTTAGCCAGTGCTACAGCCCGAGTTCATCGTTGATGACCGACATGCTCGAAGTGTTTCATGTATGCCTGTCCCCATAGGTTAGTGCGCTTTGGGTTCACGACTAGCCATGTCGGCCCGGGTTCTTTGTCATGTGGATGCTAGCGACACTATCATATCGTGAGCCAAAAGGCATAAGCGGTCCCGGGCCATGGTAAGGCGACACCCGTGGGAATACCGTGCGTGAGGCCGCAAAGTGATATGAGGTGTTACCAGCTAGGTCGATGTGACTTGGAATCGGGGTCCTGACATGACGGTGTTACGGTTGGCTGAGTCAAAAATTCCTGGTTCCACAGGTAACTTAAGTGCGGCACATTTGGAAAGGCCATCAGCTATATCATTCTGAGCTCTTGGAACGTGTTCCATTTGTAGGCCTTCAAAGTGCTCTTCTAGCTTCCTCACTTCATCGACGTAGGCTTCCATCAATGGACTCTGATAATCTTTATTTACTTGTCGGACGACAAGTTGTGAGTCCCCCCTGACAATGAGCTTCTTGATCCCAAGGTCTACCGCAATCCTGAGACCGGCAAGCAAACCTTCATACTCTGCAGTATTGTTTGTTGCTTCTTCCTTGGGAAAGTGCATCTGGAATATGTACTTGAGATGCTCTCCGGTGGTTGCGATAAGCAGCACGCCGGCACCGGGCGCCTTGCAGCGAAAGCACCATCAAAGTACATCAGCCACTCTTTATTTGCCTCTTTGGCGGGGATGCTCGTCTCGGAATTTCTTTATCTTGCGTTGGCGTCCACTCAGCTATGAATTCGCCAATGCTCGCTGCTCTGGATAGTTGAAGTGCTTTCAAACTTGAGGCCAAAGCTTGACAGTTCGGTGCCCACTCGACAATTCTACCTGTTGCTTACGGATTTTGTAATATCCTTTTCAGCGAAGCGGTGACAACTGTTATCTCATGTGCTTGGAAGTAATGGCGCAGCTTTCTCGAGGCCATGAGGAGGCGAAAAGCAACTTTTCACACGAGTACCTTGACCTAGCCCCTTGTAGAAGGGCCCGACAAAGTAAACCGGGTGCTGCACCATCTTCTTGTATCTTATCGCAACCTGCGCTGATCTGCCTTATCGGGACGAGCTTGACGGCGAAGCCCCTGCTTGTCATTGGATCGCTTTGCCTCGGTTGCGGCTCATCATCATCTCCTCTCTGCTACTAACGCAGCACTAACCACTTGATTGGTTGCCGCTATATACAGCAGCAACTTCTCTTGTGGCCTAGGTGCGACAAGTATTGGGCGGAGGACAGGTATCTCTTCTAGTCTGCAGCGCAGCCTCCGCTTCGAGTCCATTTCATTGGACCTGCCTTTTCAAAATCTTGAAAAGCGGCGAGGCGCGTTCAACAGACTTAGAGATGAACCTCTTTGAGCAGCCACGCAACCGGCAAGTCTTGACATCCTTGGCGCTTTGGTGCTTGATCTGCTCAATGGCCTTGATCTTGTCGGGATTGGCTTCAATTCCCGTGAGACACAAAGAACCCGAGAAGCTTGCGGAAGGGACTCCAAACACGCACTTCTCGGGGTTGAGCTTGAGGTTGATCTTGCGCAGATTTGCAAATGTCTCATCAAATCCTGAATCGAGTCGCTTTGTCCTTGCTCTTGACCACTATGTCATCCATGTAGGCTTCTACATTTACGTATATCGTGGTTCAAAGGCATCATGGACTACCCTTGCAAAGGTTGAACCGGCATTCTTCAAACCGAAAGGCATCCGTATGAAGCAGTATGTGCCACATGGTGTAATGAATGCGGTTTTCTCTTCATCTTCTTCTGCCATGAAGATCTGATGGTATCCTGAATATGCATCAAGAAATGAAAGCACATCACATCCAGCCGTGGAGTCAACAATCTGGTCGATACGCGGCAAGGGAAATGGGTCTTTGGGACAAGCTTTATTAACATCAGTGAAGTCAATACAAAGTCTCCATTTCCCATTAGCCTTGCGTACAACTACCGGATTGGCCAACCACGTGGGATGGAGGACTCCTCGGCGAGCCTGCTGCTTCCAACTTCTTGATTTCTTACGCTAAGAACTCTTGGCGCTCCTTTGCTGTTTCCTAACTTTTTTGCTTGGCGGGGCGGCGTGAGGACAGACAGCTAGGTGGTGCTCAATTACTTTCTGGGAACACGGGGATGTCGGATGGTTGCCATGCAAACACATCGACATTCGCCCATGAGAAAGCAACGAGCTTCGCCTTCCTATTTAGGGTCGGCGTGGCGCGATGGTGAAGGTACCACCGGTGCCGTCCTCCTTAGCGGGCACCCTCTTGGTCTTTGGCGGAGCCGCCGCCGTCTTCTTGCACTTGCGGTGGAGCTCGATGGTGCGTCCTCGGCGGTAGCGCAGCACTCCGAAGAGGTGCGCTTGCCAGAGTGGGCATCAGAGCTCTTGTCGGACTTGGTGGTCTTCTTCTTCCCACCGGGAGCTTCAGCGGCAAGTGGTTTGCTATCTGTTGCGGCAGCTGCATCCCGGTAAATCTTTTCGGCGCAGATAAGCGCATCCTTCTTGTCGCCATGGACAGAAATGATGCTTATCGGGTCGGGCATCTTAGTAAGTTGTAGGCATGATGAGGCGGCCATGAACTTGGCGAGTCTTGGGCGGCCAAGTATGCCATTGTAGGGCAATGGGAAATCGGCAGCGTCAAGCGTGACCCTCTCAATTCTGAAATTGAGCTCGCTGCCAAGCGTTACCGACAGCGTGATCTTCCCTTTGGGCTTGCTCCTTCCTGGGTTGATTCCTTGGAAAGTACCGGTTTCTTGAGCTCGCTGTCGAGATTTGAAGCTTATGGAGCCTTTGCGAGAGGAGATTAGGTTCAGGCCGGCCCGCCGTCAACCAACATCTTTGTGACCTTGAGGTTGCGGATGGTTGGTGAGACCAACATCGGCAAGCACCCGACCGCAGTGATGCGATCTGGGTGGTCCTCAATGTCAAAGATGATGGGCATGCTGGACCACTTCAGAGGTTTGCGCGACTCTATGGAGGGTTCTACTGCATTCACCTCACGCATCCATTGCTTTAGTTGGCGGTGCGAGGTATGCAGAGAAGGGCCACCGTCAACGCAAAGGACCTCTATTGCCTTTTGAAACTCTTGCTCGTCTGCTTCATCGTCTTCCATGTCTTCGTCATCTTCATCTTCGTCTTCTATCTTGTCGCGGCCGCGGGGAGGTCTGTCTCCTTGTCGCTGCTTGGCCTTGCCGCGGCGTCCTCCCCGACCGGGTCTCTTCTTGCCAACTCCCCCAGCACCTTCCTGGGCCTTCTCCTTGCCGCGCCGCTCGTACTCAACCTTCTACTGTTCAACAAGCTGCTCGACCTTCTTGCAGCTCTGGAGGTCATAGCCCTTGGTGCGGTGGATCTTGCAGTACTGTTTGTTGGAGTTGTCCTGCTTGTCGGCGGCCACCACAGCCTGGCAGTTCACGCCCGCGGCAACCTCCTTGCCGGAGCTACCAACCTTAGCTTTCTTGGCGGCACCACCGTTGCCGGACTGCTCGACAACTAGCACGTCCTTGCCTTTCTTCTTTCTGTTATTCCGCCGCCGGCTCTTCTTCGCCGGGGCGGTCTCCTCACTATCAGATCCTGCTTCTGCATTCTCTCACAGGAGTCTCCTCCCTTCCTCGGCCGCAGCACACTTGTCGGCCGGGGCATACAGCTCATCGGCGTCCTTGACTTTGCACATCGCCATCTCTTCTCTCATCCTGCGGTTCCGCGTTTTGATGAAAGCGCTGATCAACTGCGGCAGGGTGGACATCTGGGATGTTGTAGTGCACACGGCTGAATCTCGGATGAACTTGCGAGGACTCTCCTTCCTACAGGCGGCAGATGAAGGTCGCTTTCCTGGCCATAAGGTTTGTGGCGCTGTGAAGGCGCCAACAAGCTGATGGCATAGATCTGCCAAGAAGATATGGAGCTGTCCGGCAAGTGCATGAGCCAAGATCGACATTAGGCTTGAGCACCGGTGAAGTAATTAGCGAGGATCTTGTCGTCTCGTCCCCCGCAGCTTGCACGCGATGGTGTAGATCTTTGAGGAACTCCGACGGATCGTTCGCCATCATACTTCTCGGCACATCGGCTTGAAATTCTTCTTGTCGGACCCTTTGGACTTGCCGCAGCTCACGAGTGAACGCAGGGCAACCTACCGCGTACGGCAAGTCACCTGGTTCCCCTGGCGCATGCATGTCGACAGAGGGCCCAGCGCGCTGGTCGGATTGATGTCGCGCTTCTCTTCGGCGCTCGATGCGAGTTCGAGCGTCTTCTTGTTGCCGTTCCTGAAGAACTTGACGCCGGTCGCGACGAGCTCGTGGATCCGACGATGCGGTGGAGTCGCTGTCGAGGTGGATCCGACGAGTCGGCGATCTTGGCCTTCGGGGTGGAGAGTGCATGGTGGTTGCACCCCCACAGGTCTCGTCGCCACCGGCTCGTGCCTTGTCGTCCTGCCGCGGCAGCGACGTGCTTGGTTACCGCGGGGCATCGCCATTGGCAAAGCCGATGAGACTCTGAATGGTGGCCCTCCATTCGTCGACCTTGTCTGCCGTTGGGCGGTAGTCCGAACAAGCGTGAGGACCCCTTCTCCTTCTCTCCTCTGCCCTCGCTTCCGCACGGTACCCACCCTCGTCGCCGCTCGCCCGTGGCCACCACGCCCGGGGCACATCCGAACCCACGGTCGCCGCGCCCCCATCTGTCCCGCGCCGCGTCTCGCTGCCGTCGTCGCCCGTTTCCCTCTCTTGCGCGGGCGCTCGCGCTCAATCGGCGTCGACCGTGCCCATCCATCGCGGCGCCCGCCACGTTCCCTGGCCGCGTCCGGCCGTGCCAGTTGTCGCGCGTGCTCGCCCAGCTGCGACCCAGTGCGCGCCGGCTCACACCACCGCACCTCGCGGTGCCGCCCCGCTCCGGTCACTATCGTCGGCGCCGGGCCATGCGCCAGCCCCGTTGACCTGCTGGCCACAGCGCCCTGTCGGGGGGACTGGCGCCCGAGAACCGCCACCCGCGACCCGTTAAGGCCCCTGTCTGAATGACAAGTGGGACCCGCCCCTGAAAACGATCAAAAGAATTAATAATAAAAAGAATTAAAATTAATTAATTAAGCTACTTGAGTAACTTAACTTTAGTTAACCTGCTAGTTAACTAATTAAACTATAATTAGGTAAATCAGAGAATGACAGGGGGCCCCACCCCTGTTGACCAGTCAAGCTTTGACCGGTCAACCGGGTCCCCCTTGGCCCACCTATCAACCTCTGGGTACACATCTGTGTACACATAGCTGGGTACTTGTAGCATTTTAGCTTCTATTTTGAATTAAAATAAATTCAAAAAGTCATTTAAAACCTTGAAAATTAATAGAAAATAAATCGTAGCTCGGATGGAAAAACTTTGTACATGAAAGTTGCTCCGAACGACGAGGCAAATCCGGATATGCAGCCCATTCGTCCGCCACACACCCCTAGCATAACGAACACACAACTTTACCCCTCGGTTCTTACATGCGAAAAGCGAAACACAGGAATACTTTCGGATGTTTCCCCTTCATCGGTATCACCTACTACGCGTTAGGGCACACCTAGCACCGCGTATTGCCATGTTACGCTTTGTGATGCTTTGATTGCTTTGTTATTTATTGTGTTCCCCCTCCGTTACTTCTTTCCGGTAGACCCCGAGACTGCCGGCGATCCCAGTTCGACTACGGAGTTGACGACCCCTCCTTGCCAGAGCAACCAGGAAAGCCCCCCCTTTTATCACCAGATATCGCCTATTCTTCTCTATACTGCTTACATTAGACTAGTGTAGCATGTTACTACTTTTCGTTATTCCTATCCTGATGCATAGCCTGTCCTTGCTACTACTGTTGATACCTTACCTGCAATCCTACTTGTTTAGTATAGGATGCTAGTATTTCCATTTGTGGCCCTACATTCTTGTCTGTCTGCTGTGCTATACTATTGGGCCGTGATCACTCGATAGGTGATCACGGGTATATACTTACATACTATTACATAATACCTGTGGTGACTAAAGACGGGTCGGCTTGTGGAGCACCCGCGAGTGGATCTTTGTGGCGGAGCGTCAGGGCAGATTGAGACCGCCTAGGAGAGATGTGGGCCTGGCCCTGTTCGGCATTCGCGGATACTTAACATGCTTAACGAGATCTTAGTATTTGATCTGAGTTGGGTCGTTGACCTTATACACACTAACCGCCACGTGGGACAAGATATGGGCAACCGGCGTCGTGGTATCAGCCGAAGCATTTCGTGACGTCAGCGACTGAGCGGCGCGCGCCGGATTGGACTGGAACGCCACTAGGCTAGGTCTACTTCCGGCCGCCCTCGCAACGTGCAGGTGTGCTAAGGGTGATGGGCCCAGACCCCTGTGCGCTTAGGTTTAGACCGGCGTGCTGACCTCTCTGTTATGCCTAGGTGGGGCTGCGACGTGTTGATCTTCCGCGGCCGGGCATGACCCAGAAAAGTGTGTCCGGCCAAATGGGATCGAGCGTGTCGGGTAATGTTGTGCACCCCTGCAGGGAAGTTAATCTATTTGAATAGCCGTGTTCTTCGGTAACAGGACGACTTGGAGTTGTACCTTGACCTTATGACAACTAGAACCGGATACTTAATAAAACACACCCTTCCAAGGGCCAGATACAACCTTGTGGTCACTCTCTAACAGGGCATCGAGGAGGGGATCGCCGGGTAGGATTATGCTATGCGATGCTACTTGGAGGACTTCAGTCTACTCTCTTCTAGATGCTCCTAGACGGAGGCTGCCAGAAGCGTAGTCTTCGACAGGATTAGCTATCCCCTCTAATTACGGCATTACTGCGATTCGATCCTTGATATGGCCCTTTACACATATACACATGCATATGTAGTGTAGCTCCTTGCTTGCGAGTACTTTGGATGAGTACTCACGGTTGCCTTGTTCCCCCTTTCTCCCCTATCTCTATCCGATTGCTGCGACCAGACAACGGAGCCCAGGAGCCACACGCCACCGTCGACGATGACTCCTACTACACTGGAGGTGCCTACTACTACGTGTAGCCCGCTGGCGACGACCAGGAGTAGTTAGGAGGATCCCAAGCAAGAGGCATGCGCCTCTTTCGATCTGTATCCCAGTTTGTGCTAGCCTTCTTAAGGCAAACTTGTTTAACTTATGTCTGTACTCAGATATTGTTGCTTTCGCTGACTCGTCTATGATCGAGCACTTGTATTCGAGCCCTCGAGGCCCCTGGCTTGTATTATGATGCTTGTATGACTTATTTATGTTTTAGAGTTGTGTTGTGATATCTTCCGTGAGTCCACGATCTTGATCGTTACGTTTGCATGCATGATTAGTGTACGATTGAATCGGGGGCGTCACAAGTTGGTATCAAAGCCGACTGCCTGTAGGAATCCCCCTTCCACACTCCTTGGCCGAAGTCGAGTCTAGACATCACAAAACTTTTACTAACATGGTTGTGTGCCTTACGGGCCCATGTTGCCCTTGGGTGGTACTAGGATCTTTTACTCCTCAATCTTTACTCTGGGACTCTAATCTCTCCCCTATTCGGGTTTAATGAATTTACTAAAATCTAACTTTAGGATCTCGTTACTACTTCCTCCCGTAGAACCCCTCACTATAGGTGATTGCTCCGTGAACCAGAAGAATTTGAAGATACTCTCCGATATTCTCTCGAGACCTTGTGCCTGTCCCTTTTGCAATTCCCTACCACCGAAACATCCCTATGGATAAATATTTACACCTGTCGTTCTTACTTTTATTCCCAGTTGATCTTGTTACTACAAGATACCCCGAAATTCTCTCTAATGTTCCGAGAATACTTTGTGCCTATTGCCTTGCAGTTCTTTGCTACATGAGTACCCCTACGGATAATTTCTCGCACTTACTGAATATCCACTCATACCCAGTTGATTCATGTATGTCACCAATCCTCGAAATACCATTCAATCTTCCGAAAATCCTGAGCATCCTATTGCTCTTGAAATTCTTGATTTCATGCATTATGGTTAATCCCGTAAGTCTAGTAATCTTGTTGAAATCCATTGTCGTTATCATTTTTAGTCCATTGATTCGATTTGTTGCGAATGCTCACAATCCTCAAACAGATCCTAGAATTCATCCTTCTGGCTCAGACGTCGTTTTAATCATGAACTGGTTCTCGCCAATTAAATTGTCATCGATTGTGCCCCTAACTCTATTGAACTTATCCATCCTTGATCAGAGCGTCTGCTTCTGATCCTTCGCTTTATAAATCATAATTCCTTAGAAAATTGAGCTCTAAGTTATTCAGTTGTTTCTATAATCCAATGTCTTTGCCTTGCTTCTTCCTCGGGTTGTGTGCCGATACTCACCCCAGACCCTTTGATGGATTTTATCCGACAATGTCCTTCATATTCAATAACCTTGAGCCTTTCCTAGGATATATATAATGCCTTTGGTAAATTTTATCCTTTGCTTTCTCAACCATGCTCTACTTTTGAGCTTGTGTTATTTACTCCTGAAGTTCGTGGTATATGTTCTAAGAAGCCCTGATGGCTTGAACCTATGCTTTCCTTAATATGTGTGAACTCGAAAGTTTTCACGAGTCATACTCTTCTGGTATTTTACCAAGATAAAATTTCAACACTACAACTTCATCGAACGCGAGAAGTAAATGAAAGGTTGTGCGTTGGAGAAGTGGGAGTCGACCTTGAACTTTGTGTTCATGCCCATAGACACGATGTAGATCTTCTCATCGAAGCTTCTTTTGAAATTATTTATTCCCTTGGTATAATTTCATCTTATATCTGGGATGTGGCCTTTTTCAATCGTGGTTCCGACCATGTTCTCCTTTAAATACCATTTCTCGGACAAGTTTAAGCACTTGTCCTCTACAAAGCAATACCCTATTCCAACCTCTACTTTGATCTGTCTTCGAGTATTACCCCCCTGGTATCTTGAGATTATCATGGAACTACATAACTTCTTATGATTTCTTCATCAAGTACTACATTCTCACTGATTCCAATCTTTCACGGGCTCTGAGTTATTAAACTCCCAAAGACACCTATAACTGAACCGAGTCCGCACTACGGTTCAACAACTTTTAGTAATCTTCTTTACTTACGAGATTGTAACCGATCACGTCATTTCTAGCCTGTTCGGCTACATCATTATCGTGCTAATTTTAATTTTGCTACTTGATTCTTCCCGGAGCACAAATTCCGACGGTGAGCTAATCTTACATCGATCTTCCTCGTCATATCATTTCTCCTTGAACAGCAAACTTGATTTCGAGTTTGTGTCGTGACCTTGGTTCCAATAACCTTTTGCTTCATCATTCCTTTGACTTGATGTCATCGCCGATCGACTACACCTGCATAAACCTCTCGACAATTGTGTCGTGATCATCATCAACATTTTGAGCTCTTCCAGGATATCAATTGAATTCATGATGAGAAATACCATCCTTGCCCTCGATGATTTGTGTTATCATCGACCACTTTATTGCCTTCCGTTCAACACAAACTTGTTCGTGTTTTGTGTTATACCTTGAGATCCTTGCTATCCAGCATTTGTTCGTCTTTACCTTGGAGTATTACCATCTATTATGTCAAGGATATTGTGAGAATTGCTCCACCTCATGAGAATTCTTGATATAGTAATACTTCTCACCATCTCCATTCGTTTTCTGATCCCCGTGTTGTTTATAACCGGAAAACCGACAATTGAACTATGATGTGTGGATTCAAAACTTCTAGCGACCCTATTGCTTTCAAGTTAATGGTCAACCGTTCGTTCTTAGACTATTGGTTATTGGATCACCATTCTAACTTGATCATGCACCCTAAGCCCATATTTCAGGTGCAACTTTCAACCAATGTTTAAGTGTGTATGTTTTTCCTCGAGCATACATCATTATATCATTTGATATGACAAATGTTATCTTCTTGTTCACATAATTGTGGAAATCCATCTTTTTGGAAATCTCGATGATATGTCGCTGAGTCCATCAGCCACCTCCTCATCCTCTACTTGGCTTAATGATGAACCCTTGTTCGAAACTCGCTTCCATGGTTTAATTCCCGAGAATCTTACAATGTCACCTTGACAAATTGTGTTGCACCTTTCTTGTCAGGCATCCTGAGTCTGAGGAATCCTGACGCCCATCGGGTCTGAACCTCGGTCAGATGTGATGGTTTGAACATATTTCCAAGAGTTTTAACGTTGGTCTATATATCTCTCGGTAAGGTGATGTCATGCCTAGCACACCTGTCCGGAGGACCTATTGTTACTGTTTCCTTTTTAGCAAGGTTATCCATTCTTCCCTGAGGAAATTGTAAGACTTATTGTACAAGTTATTCCTGATGGATCCTTTGTGTTTCCAAAGTCTGATCTTCACCTGATGACCATGTCAATGCTATCTCGAAACATGTCTATGGTACTTTGATTTTTAACAAGAACATTTGTAGCTCAATGCTAAATGTTTCCTGCTCAATTATCCAAACACCGTTGTATGGATAACGTCATGAAATTTCTCTCGCCTCACCTAGAGGATTTTCTACATAATATCCTGTCATGGATATCATGCTCCGCTTGTCCTTGGGAAGGATATATCCCTGAAATATGTGTTTAAACACATTTTCCCTTCCATTGTTTTGTTTAATTTGATAAACATAATTTCCTTTCCATTGTTTTGTTTAACCTTTTTGTGATCAATATGGCTAAGCAGAAATATTCTCCTGCTTATGTAAACACCTAGGTGTACAATTCTGTCAGCAAGACCCTGTTACTATTGTTGATGACATTCTGGTAGCCACCGATGGACGAGAACTTTGCCTATTGGTCCGCCTCGTTCAACGAGTAGGAAAATGGTTCTCTTCGTCCCGCGCCCTTGGTACCGACATTGTTGCCGACATAACTGACAGGCTATCCTCTGACATGCCTTGCTTACATGATTGTGCAAGAAGTCACCGCCTTTCCTACTTTTAACCAACATGGTGGGCCCATAACCCACAGGTCCCAGGATCGAAACCTGACCCTCCTGTACCCCCCTTTCCCAAAGTCAATACTCACGCTTGGCTTCGTGTGTAATTCACGAGCCACCTTCCTAGTGATCTGTTCCGGTATCATATGCAATACTTAATCTTGATGCTTTGAACCCCTTTCACACTCTTTTTCAGGCATCGAACGATTGTCTATCCGCTTGGAACTCCTTGTTGTACCTTCTTACTTTGGTCTTGATATACTCTTAAGTTTTAGTTCGAGAGTTACTTTCCGCCACCTTCCCTATTGTTATCTATCGGCTAAGCAACCTTGTAGAGGCCCGATTCTTCCGAAGTTACCCCTTATCATTTTCATAAGTATGATGGAGTTCCTGAAGGAAGGACGACAACCTCATCATGATGTATTGATGCATAGGAATGAAAACATCAATGCTATGGATCTACAACTTCGAGAAGAGCGACCAAGACCAAGAAGATTCGTTAAAATTTCGTAACCAAATCCATTCCCCCTTACTCCTGCTCCTAAATCTCGGGACGAGATTACTTGTAGTGGAGGAGAATTGTGACGCCCGGGTATTTAAGCTACAGTGAACCTCTGCTAATGATGCCACGTCACCTCGATTACTGTTAGTAATCTCGCGTTAGTTCGAAACTGGTCTGAATCCAAATTCAAAATTAAGCAAACAATAAAAGTTTTCAAATATTAAAACTAAAATGTTCGGAGTTTGCCATATAATCCCTAGCTAATAATGGTGGAGAAAGCACACCTTTATAAAATGTTTAAGTACTATAAGATGAATAAAATAGCAGTAAAAACAATTATTTAAATACCTTCTGTAATTAATAAAATGTCAAACTAATTTATTTGAGGACTAGGCTTTTTGTGACTATGGGCTAAGTTGAAATACTAATTTAAATGCTGCGTGTATATTTTACTAAAACTAAAATAATAGGAAGCAAAACTGAAACAGAAAAAGTAGAAGAAGTATAAAAGGAAAATAGTAAAACAATAAGGAAAAGAAAGCCCTCCCCCGGGGCCAACCAGCCCAGCTGGCTACTCCAGTCGGCCCGGCTGGACCGGCCCACCCCACCTCACCTACTAACCCCCTGGAGACGCAGAACCCTAGCCCAACTACCCCACTCCCCCACGTCTCTCTCTCGTTCTCCCCCACCCTCGCTGGATCTGGATCGAGCCCGATCCCCTCCCCCTCACTGCTTGTTCAAGATCGGAGCACGGAACCGACGTCGCCGACCACAATCGCCGGAGCCACCCCCTCGTCTACCTCCACCTCGTCGGACGCCTCTACATCATCTCGTCCCCGCCGCCCGAAGCTCCTCCGCCCCGACGCGACGCCGTCGCCCGTCGTCGTCGGACCACCTCCGTCGCCCGCTTCCTCGTCCTCCTCCCCGTCGGCCTCACCAGGCCTCGTCGTCCCCTTCCCTCCTCGCATGTGAGGACCCCTTCTCCTTCCCTCCTCTGCCCTCGCTTCCGCACGGTCCCCACCCTCGTTGCCGCTCGCTCGTGGCCACCACGCCCGGGGCAAATCCGAACCCGCGGTCGCCGCGCCCCCGTCTGGCCCGCGCCGTGTCTCGCTGTCATCGTCGCCCCGCTCCCCTCCGCGCGGGCGCTCGCGCTCACAGCGTGTCGACCGTGTCCGTCCATCGCGGCGCCCGCCACGTTCCACAGCGCTCGCGAGCCTCGCCGCCTCCGTCCGTGCCGGTTGTCGCGCGTGCTCGCCCAGCTGCGACCCAGTGCGTGCCCGCTCACACGACCGCACCTCGCTGTGCCGCCCCGCTCCGGTCACTATCGTCGGCGCCGGGCCATGCGCCCGCCCCGTTGACCCGCTGGCCACAGCACCCTGTCGGGCGGACTGGCGCCCGAGAACCGCCACCGCGACCCGTTAAGGCCCCTGTCTGAATGACAAGTGGGACCCGCCCCAGAAAACGATAAAAAAAATTAATAATAGAAAGAATTAAAATTAATTAATTAAGCTGCTTGATTAACTTAACTTTAGTTAACCTGCTAGTTAACTAATTAAACTATAATTAGGTAAATCAGAGAATGACAGGGGGGCCCACCCCTGTTGACCAGTCAAGATTTGACCGGTCAACAGGGTCCCCCTTGGCCCACCTATCAGCCTCTGGGTACACATCTGTGTACACAGAGCTGGGTACTTGTAGCATTATAGCTTCTATTTTGAAATAAAATAAATTCAAAAAGTCATTTAAATCCTTGAAAATTAATAGAAAATAAATCGGAGCTCGGATGGAAAAACTTTGTACATGAAAGTTGCTCAGAAGGACGAGGCGAATCCGGATATGCAGCCCATTTGTCCGCCACACACCCCTAGCATAGAGAACACGCAACTTTCCCCCTCCGGTTCTTTTGTGAAAACGCGAAACACCGGGAATACTTTCCCGGATGTTTCCCCCCTTCATCGGTATCACCTACTACCGTGTTAGGGCACACCTAGCACCGCGTATTGCCATGTTACGCTTTGTTATGCTTTGATTGCTTTGTTATTTATTGTGTTCCCCCTCCGTTACTTCTTTCCGGTAGACCCCGAGACTGCCGGCGATCCCAGTTCGACTACGGAGTTGACGACCCCTCCTTGCCAGAGCAACCAGGCAAGCCCCCCCTTTGATCGCCAGATATCGCCTATTATTCTCTGTACGGCTTGCATTAGAGTAGTGTAGCATGTTATTGCTTTTCGTTAGTCCTATCCTGATGCATAGCCTGTCCTTGCTACTACTGTTGATACCTTACCTGCAATCCTACTTGCTTAGTATAGGATGCTAGTATTTCCATCTGTGGCCCTACATTCTTTTCCGTCTGTTGTGCTATCCTATTGGGCCGTGATCACTCGGGAGGTGATCACGGGTATATACTTACATAATATTACATGATACCTGTGGTGACTAAAGACGGGTCGGCTTGTGGAGCGCCCGCGAGTGGATCTTTGTGGCGGAGCGACAGGGCAGGTTGAGACCGCCTAGGAGAGAGGTGGGCCTGGCCCTGTTCGTCGTTCGCAGATACTTAACATGCTTAACGTGATCTTGGTATTTGATCTGAGTTGGGTCGTTGACCTTATACACACTAACCGCCACGTGGGACAAGATATGGGCAACCGCCGTCGTGGTATCAGCCGAAGCATTTCGTGACGTCAGCGACTGAGCGACGCATGCCGGATTGGACTGGAATGCCACTAGGCTAGGTCTGCTTCCGGCCGCCCTCGCAACGTGCAGGTGTGCTAAGGGCGATGGGCCCAGACCCCTGTGCGCTTAGGTTTAGACCGGCGTGCTGACCTCTGTGTTATGCCTTGGTGGGGCTGCAACATGTTGATCTTCCGCGGCCAGGCATGACCCAGAAAAGTGTGTCCGGCCAAATGGGATCGAGTGTGTCGGGTAATGTGGTGCACCCCTGCAGGGAAGTTAATCTATTCGAATAGCCGTGATCTTCGGCAACAGGACGACTTGGAGTTGTACCATGACCTTATGACAACTAGAACCGGATACTTAACAAAACACACCCTTCCAAGTGCCAGATACAACCCAGTGGTCGCTCTCTAAGAGGGCATTGAGGAGGGGATCGCCGGGTAGGATTATGCTATGCGATGCTACTTGGAGGACTTCAGTCTACTCTCTTCTACATGCTCCAAGACGGAGGCTGCTAGAAGAGTAGTCTTCGACAGGATTAGCTATCCCCCTCTTATTCTAGCATTCTGCAGTTCAGTCCACTGATATGGCCCTTTACACATATACCAATGCATATGTAGTGTAGCTCCTTGCTTGCGAGTACTTTGGATGAGTACTCACGGTTGCCTTGTTCCCCCTTTTTCCCCTATCTCTATCCGATTGCTGCGACCAGACGACGGAGCCCAGGAGCCATACGCCACCGTCGACGATGACTCCTACTACACTGGTGGTGCCTACTACTACGTGTAGCCCGCTGGCGACGACCAGGAGTAGTTAGGAGGATCCCAGGCAGGAGGCCTGCGCCTCTTTCGATCTGTATCCCAGTTTGTGCTAGCCTTCTTAAGGGAAACTTGTTCAACTTATGTCTCTACTCAAATATTGTTGCTTCCGCTGACTCGTCTATGATCGAGCACTTGTATTCGAGCCCTCGAGGCCCCTGGCTTGTATTATGATGCTTGTATGACTTATTTATGTTTTAGAGTTGTGTTGTGATATCTTCTCGTGAGTCCCTGATCTTGATCGTACACGTTTGCGTGCATGATTAGTGTATGATTGAATCAGGCGTCACAGTAGTAGCGCGGGTTTTTAACCCTCGCTACTACTAAGCGGTCTCTACCGTGCCCCTGGGACATGCCATAGTAGTTGCGCGGGTTTTTAAGCCTCGCTACTACTAAGTTGATAGTAGTAGCGCGGGTTTTTACCCCCCGCTACTACTAAGCGGTCTCAACAGTTCCCCTCCTGGACATGCCATAGTATTAGCGAGGATTAAAAACCCGCACTACTACTAAGTACTAGGTTTTTGAACAGCCCAAAAAACCCCATCTCCTCGTCCAAATCACTCCTCTCCCTCGTCCCTCTTCCGCGACGTCTGCCTCAAATCTGGTGAACTCCTCTTCCACAGCGGCCCCTCCTTCCTCCTCCTCCTCCTCCGCTGCTGGAAGGAGAGGAAGATCCAACAGAGCGCCGCGCATGACGATGGCCAGATATCTGATGGATGCAACCCATTTTCAAACTCTACCCCCCCTATGGATCACCTTTTCGGTTTTGTAAAAAGTGAAAGAAAATGATAAAAACTTCAAAAAATAAAATCCTTCAGATGTAGTTATGTTACTATATCTTCTAGTTAGGAAAATTAAGAAACTTAAATTTGGACATGTTTTGTAAAAAGTGTAGGGTAAATGTAAAACAGCTATAACTTTTGCATACAGTGTCAGAAAAAACGTATAATATATCAAAATTTTAGCACAAAAATCCGCATCCGATTTTGTCCGCCTACGGCCTGTTTGCAAATTTTTAGAATCCTCAAATTCTAAAAGGAAAAAAAGTTATGCTCAAATTTCAGTTTTTGTTTGAATTTTCGTTAAATCTGCTCAAATTATGGTCGAGCTACTTATTCAACAAGTATTAGTGTTACTAAATAATTATTCAACAATATTAGTGCTACTAAATCATTATTTCATTTTTTTGAATTTTGGTCAAATCTGGTCAAACTGTGGTCAAACAATGGTCAAACTACTTATTCAAGAAATATTAGTGTTACTAAATAATTATTGTTTTTTAGAACAATAGTTTCAAACTCAAACAGTGAAATGTGTGACTTCATGCTCAAGCTAAACTCCTGAGGGTTAATTGGATTGACATCTTACTATTGTCGGAAAGCAACAAGTGTAGACTTGGAAACGAGGGAGAATTGAACCCGGAAGTTAAGCGTGCTAAGGCTGGGGTAGTGAGAGGATGGGTGACCGTCCGGGAAGTTAGATGATTTGGAATGATGAGGTGTGATTAGAGATTAGAGATTAAATTGAGCAGCGATGAGGGGTGATTAGAGATTAGAGGTTAAAATAATTTGGAAATTTGAATATTCGGGAAAAAATTCAAAAAAAGTTTCAAAAAAATTCAAAGAACCACTAGTTAGTTGTAGCGCGGGTGGTATCCACGCTACTACCTAATGGACGTAGTAGTAGCGCGGGTGGCACCCGCGCTACTACTACCTATTAGCTGTAGCGTCGTATCAGTTGCGCGGGCATCCGCGCTACTAATATAACTAAAACCAGCGCTACTGCTAGGCTTTTCCCTTGTAGTGTAAACTAGTTCAAATAATTTTACACTAGAGTTGAACTAGCTCCATAGCCTATTACAAATAATTTTACACTAGAGTTGAACTAGCTCAATAAGCTAGTTCAAATATTTTTACACTAGTGTTGAATTAGCTCTATAGCCTAGTACAAATAATTTTACACTAGAGTTGAGCTAGCTCTATAGCTAGTCAAAATAATTTTACACTAGATTTGAACTAGCTCTATAAGCTTGTACAAGTAATTTTACACTAGAGTTGAACTATCTCTATAAGCTAGTTAAAATAATTTTACACTAGAATTGAACTAGCTCTATAGCCAAGTACAAATAATTCTGCACTAGAGTTGAACTAGCTATATAAGCTAGTTCAAAAAATTTTACACTAGAGTTGAACTAGCTCTATATCCAAGTACAAATAATTCTACACTAGAGTTGAACTAGCTCTATAAGCTAGTTCAAATAATTTTACACTAGAGTTGAACTAGCTCTATATCCAAGTACAAATAATTCTACACTAGAGTTGAACTAGCTCAATAAGCTAGTACAAATAATTTTACACTAAAGTTGAACTAGCTCCGTAGCTTAGTACAAATAATTTTACACTAGAGTTGAACTAGCTCAATAAGCTAGTACAAATAATTTTACACTAGATTTGAACTACCACTACAAGCTAGTTAAAATAATTTTACACTAGCGTTGAACTAGCTCTATAGCCAAGTACAAATAATTCTACACTAGAGTTGAACTAGCTCTATAAGATAGTTCAAATAATTTTACACTAGAGTTGAACTAGCTCTATAGCCAAGTACAAATATTTTAACACTAGAGTTGAACTAGCTCTATAAGCTAGTTAAAATAATTTTACATTAGAGTTGAATTAGCTCTATAGCCAAGCACAAATAATTCTAACTAGAGTTGAACTAGCTTTATAAGCTAGTTCAAATAATTTTACACTAGAGTTGAACTAGCTCTATAGCCAAGGACAAATAATTCTAACTAGAGTTGAACTAGCTCTATAAACTAGTTCAAATAATTTTACACTAGAGTTGAACTAGCTCTATAGCCAAGTACAAATATTTTAACACTACTGTTGAACTAGCTTTATAAGCTAGTTAAAATAATTTTACACTAGAGTTGAACTAGCTCTATAGCCAAGTACAAATGATTCTACACTAGAGTTGAACTAGCTCTATAAGCTAGTTCAAATAATTTTACACTAGAATTGAGATAGCTGTATAACACTACTAGGGAAAAGCTTATACACAGATGCTTACTAGCAGCGCGGGTTAAAAACCCTCGCTACTGATACTTACTAGTAGTGCAGTTTTCTAACCCTCGCTACTCCTAAGTTGATAGTAGTAGCGCTGGTTTTTAACCCTAGCTAGTACTAAGCGGTCTCTACCGTGCCCCCTGGGACATGCCATAGTAGTAGTGCGGGTTTTTAACCCTCGCTACTACTAAGTTGATAGTAGTAGCGGGTTTTACCCCCGCTACTACTAAGCGGTCTCAACCATGCCCTTCCGGGACATGCCATAGTATTTGCGAGGATTAAAAACCCGCGCTACTACTAAGTACTGGGTTTTTAACAGCCCTAAAAACCCCATCTCCTTGTCCAAATCACTCCTCTCCCTCGTCCCTCTTCCGCTACGTCTCCCTCAAATTCGGTAACTTTCTCTTCCACCGCTGCCCCTTGAGGGAGTCCTGGATTAGGGGGTATCCGGACAGCCGGACTATATACATCATCCAGACTATTGAAGTGTGAAGATACAAGACTCAAGACTTTGAACCGTGTCCGGATGGGACTTTCCTTGGCGTGGAAGGCAGGCTTGGCGATCCGGATATTGTATTTCCTTCCTTGTAACCGACTCCATGTAAACCCTAGCCTTCTCCGGTGTCTATATAAACCGGAGAGGTTGGTCCTTAGAAGGCTGATCACAATTACAATGATACCATCATAGGCTAGCTTCTAGGGTTTAGCCTCTACGATCTCATGGTAGATCTACTCTTGTACTACCCATATTTTCAATATTAATCAAGCAGGAAGTAGGGTTTTACCTCCATCAAGAGGGCCCAAACCTGGGTAAACATTGTGTCCCTTGCTTCATGTTACCATCAGCCTAAGACGCACAGATCGTGACCCCCTACCCGAGATCCGCCGGTTTTGACACCGACATTGGTGCTTTCATTGAGAGTTCCTCTGTGTCGTCGCTGCAAGGCTTGATGGCTTGTCTCGTTGTTAGGGACAACATTACCGCGGGGGGAGCTCTGGCTGTAGGCCAAACTCTTCGACTAGGCACCTTCGTCATGGCCGCCCCATCGGCTGTCGCGCCGACGATGGCCTCTTGGGTCATCATGCATAAACTTCGCATTGATTCGGAACTCGCCGAACAGATGGATCCGATAGAGCTCTCTTCTCTTAATGAGCTCTTGGATCTCATCGCCACTTTGGGAGTCGCAACGGACTATGACCGGATCGGCCTTAAACCCAACCAAAGGGACATTAAATCGCCGCTAGCCACCCATGAGATTGCGATATCGGAGGAACCACACAAGGAGTATCCCTCTATTTTGAGGACGAATTATGTCCGGATCGCCGAGCTCCCGGAGCCGGACACCCGCCCGGGGGAGGATATGACCCGGGTCCCGGACTTAGAACCGGGCACGGGGCCGAAAAAGTTGGGCAGCGTCCCGAATCCCGAGCTGTTGAACTCAGAAGCATCCATGCCCCGGGGTGCTAGATCGGATCAGAATCCGGATTCATCTATAACCACCCGCGCGCACTTAAATCGTATCTCCCATATCTGGCAAGAGCCCCAGGAGACAGTACATCATTATTGGGCCAGATTCCTCCTTGCGATGAACAAGGTCGAGGCCTGCCACGAGGAGGACGTAGTCTCGCTCTTCTGCAAAAACTGTATGGACAAAGGAATCCTTATTGTTATAAGTCACCGTGACATAGTACGCTTTGCGGACTTAGCAATCATAGTACAGAAGTATTGTGCGATGGAAAGCGTCTGGAAAACTCAAGCTGAATTTTGGGACAGTTCGGCTTTTACCAAAACCTTTGTCCGAACTAAATGGGTGAACTCTCGTAAGTCGGCCGATCCAATCCCCAAGAAACTAAAGCCCACCCTAGGGCGGGGAACCGTATTGGGAAAATGGCTCGATGGGCCATGTAAACTTCACGGCACTCCGGACCCAACACCAACTCATAGCCTTAGGGCATGTTGGATACTCCGGCAGGTTGCAAAAAGTGGTGAGGATCTTCTTACAGAACAACATCCCGCCAACGAGCACAATGCGGTACTAACAGTCTTCAAGACTTTTGCCTCAAACAGTAGGCGCAAGCGAGCTCATCGAAGCTCCACGGAAATTTGCCATATGGTCAAAATAAACCCCCTGGAACGACACTATTATAACTTTTAATTCCAGTGACGAACCTCGATTCCAAACTATCTGGGCACCGGCCGCTCTGGTTCTTAGCCCAATCGTGGACGGCTTTCGGCTCACTAAAGTGCTCATGGATGGCGGAAGCGGATTAAACTTGATCTATGAAGAGACACTCAGCAAGATGGAAATTGACAAAGGCCGCATTGAACAAAGCGGCACAACCTTCAGGGGAATCATCCCAAGTCGGGAAGCGCAGTGTGCAGGAAAAATCACACTCGACGTGGTATTCGGCACCCCGGAGAATTATAGGTCCGAAGAAATCACATTCCAAGTGGCCCCTTTTAGCAGCGGTTACCACGCCCTTCTAGGGCGGGACGCGTTTACAAGCTTTCAAGCTATACCCCATTGGGATATCTTCGCCTGGCACCCATCGGACATGGCAGGCATCCCACGCAGATTGGCCGGACACAGCCTTAATATACTAAAAGGATACAAACCGGTCAAGTAGACTCTAAGACGGTTTTCAGAGCCCAAACGGCAAGCCAAACTACTCGAGGCCGGATTCATCAGAGATATCAAACATCCGGATTGGCTGGCAAACCTGGTAATGGTACCAATGAAGGACAAATCCTGGCGCCTATGTGCCAACTTTAAAGACCTCAACAAGGCTTGCCCCAAGGATCCCTTTCCCCTCCCTCGCATCGATCAAATCATTGATGCCACAGCAGGACACGACTCACTGTGTTTCCTCGATGCATACTTTGGATACCATCAAATAAAGATGGCAGAGTCTGACCAAGCTGCAACAGCTTTCAAGACGCCATATGTCCCTTTCTGCTTCAACACTATGCCTTTCGGGCTTAAGAACGCCGGCGCAACCTACCAACGCATGATTCAAACATGCCTGGAAAAGCAAATCGGCAAAATAGTGGAAGCATACATGGACGACATGGTCATAAAAAGTAGACACGTCGAAACCCTAATAGATGACTTGAGGCTTACATTCGACAATCTACAAACATACGACATCAAGCTGAACCCGGAAAAGTGCATTTTTGGCGTCCCCTCGGGGAAACTACTCGGCTTCATTGTTTCCAACAGAGGAATTGAAGCGAATCCGGCAAAGATCCGAGCTTTGTCACAGTTGGCTATACCAACAATCCTCAAGCACATCCAAAAACTAGCCGGATGCGTCGCTGCTCTAAGCCGCTTTATCTCCAGGTTAGGAGAAAAGGCATTACCTCTTTACCGCCTTCTTCGGTGCACCGAACACTTCGTGTGGACAGATGCGGCCGCGGCCGGATTGGATGAAATACAGACCTTATTGGCCAGTAACCCAGCACTAACAGCACCAAATATTGACGAACCTATGCTGCTGTACATAGCTGCAACGCACCAATTTGTAAGCGCAGTGCTCGTCGTTGAACGAGAGGCTGGCGGATACAAATTCCCGCTCCAGAAGCCGGTTTACTACGTATCCATGGTCCTAACCCCATGCAAATCCCGATACCTACACTATCAAAAAATAGCATACGTGGTTTTCATGGCATCCCGGAAGCTACGAAACTACTTTCAAGAGTGTTCGATTACGGTGGCCTCCGAAATACCACTCAATCACATAATAAATAACCGCGATGCTACGGGCCGGATTGCCAAATGGGCCATTGAGCTCCGTCCGTTTGAAATAACATACAAACCACAGTGGGCCATCAAGTCGCAAGTATTGGATGACTTCGTCGCCGAATGGACAAAAGCCGAACTCCCTAAAGAGTACGGCGCATACTCAAACTGGATCATGCCCTTCGACAACCCTAAAATGCTGGCCGGATTGGGAGCAGGCATAGTCCTGACGTCTCCCACTGGAGACACGGTCCAGTAGGTCCTCCAAATATTATACACAGACTCCAACAATGCAGCCGAATATGAGGCTCTGTTGCACGGTCTTCGGATGGCAGTCTCCATGGGCATTCAACGCCTGGAAGTGCGCGGGGATTCAAACCTCGCAATATCACAAATAACTGGAGATTTTGATGCCAAGGATCCGAAAATGGCGGCCTACCGTAATGTCGTACTCAAGATGTCAGCTCGGTTCGAGGGGCTCGAATTCCACCATGTGGCTCGAGAAAATAATCAAGCAGCGGACGTCCTCGCTCGCATCGGCGCTAAACGCGACCCTGTCCCACCTAACATATTCTTGGAACGGTTGTTCAAGCCATCCGTAGTATGCGAAGGGGAGTCCGGCAATACCAGCACGAATCCGAATACACCCCCAGATTCTGAACTATCAGACATAGTCGGAGGTTCTACCACCGAAATAACGTCCTCGGCCCACGAAATCATGACTGTAATCGCCCCGTGGACCGAGCCTTTCTTAGCCTACCTAAATAGGCAGGAGCTCCCCGAAGACCAAAATGAAGCACGCTGCATCGTCCGGCGCTCTAAAGCTTGCCAAGTCTACAAAGGGGAACTCTATAAGAAAAGTGCTACCGGAGTGCTCCAAAGATGCATCTCCGAAGAGGAAGGGCGGCAGCTCTTGGCTGAAATCCATGCCGGACTGGGCGGGCACCACACCGCGGCTCGAGCATTAGTCAGCAAGGCCTTCCGTACAGGTTTCTACTGGCCGACGGCCCGAGCAGACGCACAGGAACTTGTCCAACAGTGCGTTGGTTGCTAGCTCTTTGCCAATCAGAGTCATATGCCCCCTACCGCTCTCCAAACAATCCCCATAACTTGGCCCTTTGCGGTCTGGGGGCTGGATATGGTCGGACCTCTTAAAGGGGGAAGCCATAAGAAAAAATACATATTGGTCATGGTGGACAAATTCACCAAATGGATAGAAGCCAAACCAGTCAAAACGGCCGAATCCGGACCAGTAATAGACTTCATATCCGGGGTCGTACACCGATACGGTGTCCCCCACAGCATCATCATTGATAATGGCTCGAATTTCACATCCGACGAAGTGAAAACTTGGTGCGCTAAAATGGGCATTAAGTTTGATTACGCTTCCGTCAACCATCCCCAAACAAACGGCCAGGTAGAGCGGCCAAATGGTCTCATCATGAGCGGCATCAAACCCAGACTAGTGCGATCCTTGACAGAGTCGGATATGCACTGGGTCGAGGAGCTCGACTCCGTACTCTGGGGGCTGCGGACCACGCCGAATCGCACCACCGGATATACACCATTTTTTATGGTGTACAACGCAGAAACAGTATTACCCTGCGACATAATACATGATTGGCCATGCGTACGCATGTACGAAGAGAAGGAAGCCGAGTTAGATCAGCAAGATAACTTGGACGCCCTAGAGGAGGAGCGCGACGTCGCAAAAGCCCACTCCGCATTCTATCAGCAGCGGGCTCGACGATATCAAAGCATAGAAGTGCGGGCCAAAACTTACAATATTGGCGAACTCGTTCTACGCCTACTGGAGAAGAAGAAGTACAAGCTCAAACCCAAGTGGGAGGGTCCCTTCGTCATTGACAAAGTTCTCACCGGAGAATTGTACCACTTACATAATGCATCTGATAACAGACTCGAGCCGAACCCATGGAACGCGGCCTAACTCCGGAGATTCTACGCCTAACGCGGAACTCAATGTTCGTCTCCTAACCCCTCATTTTTAATTATGCTCCATCCATTTTTCCTTTCTCGACCTTTTTCCTCTTCACACAAAGTATTCAATACAGTGCGGACTCCCGGATCACTCCGGCCGCACTAGGTGTGTAAGCAATACCTGGGGGCTTCCTATACGGAAGCTAAAAATAATTACTCACATGGATTTCTGCCCATCACATATGCATTCTTTTTCCATATGTGCCTTTTCTTCACCATTATATGCACCGATATGACTTAAGATGTTGCCAAGCTAGGTTGCCTGGCTCTTGTGTTTATGCCCTACATTCCCGTTAATTCGGCTAGGGCATAAGGGGAGCACCTCTGCGATTGTTACTGCCGGTTAAGCCGGATGTGTACCTCGGACTGGGTGAAGCCGAAAGCTAGCTTCCTTAAGAGAATATTCGGTCGGTGAACAAAAGATGTATTCATTTATTATGACGTAAATCCCCAGAAGTCTTGTATCCTGCACCATCGTTCGCAGTCCGGACATGTGCATCATCGCATGTGTACCCAGGGAAAGGAACCCCTAACGGAACTATTCTCCCTGGAAGATGGTCCTTACTATCCATGTAATATAACATAACTAGTTGGGTACTTGTCTGTTCAAGCACTTATGACCCCTACGCCTTGTTTCCACGCATACCTCGGTTTTGTATAACTGAGTGGGTATTCGGACACACCCCGGACTGTAGGATCTGGGGGCTGAAGCGAAAAGGTCCGCCATGACAAATGATTTTAATCCGGCTAGGGGCTAATTATGTCCATTAAATTGTACAGTCACTTGGACTAACTATATTCCTCCTCTATACCGTCCAATAGGTTATCTAGCTTACAATCCTGTTGAGAATACTTAGCGTCTAACGCTACCTGGTCATATACTAGACTCACGGGAATTTCTTGCCCATCGGGCCCCGCCGGTCCTACTTCGGCCATATGGTTCGGGTTCAGCTTGGTGTAGCACGTCTTCACCATAGCCGAGGCTTCTCTTGCGCCTTGCCGGCAAGCGGACATCTTCCACAATCCGAAGCGCCGCCGTGCTCCTTGAAGCATATCCACAAGCTACCCCATGCCATTCGGCAGCAATCTTGATGGCCACAAAGCCTGAGAAACACCCTGCATCACCTGCCGAGCTCGCTCGTGCAGTTACGAAAGGTCTTGCAGTAACTCACTTGCAGATGAGGGCATCTCCTCCTCAGGGCGACCCGTTAACATTCCTGCAAGCAAAATTCTTTCAATATACTTCCTCGCCGAACTATACTACAGTTCGTCTAGGCACTTACCGTAAATGTCGCGTCGAAGCCTTTTGTTCTCCTTCACGGAGTCCGCCAGCTGAGCGCGGAGATCTTTTAACTCCACGTCCAGCTGGTATTTGGCATCTTGAAGATTGTTCTTCTCCTTCCTAACGCGCGTAAGAATGCGCTCGCCAGCCTCCAGCTGCCTTCCGAGATGCGATGCGTCCTCTCTTACACCCTCCGGATTCACCCCGGGATTGTCTGCAGAATTTTGTGTTACACTTGTCATGTCAGACATTTACTAAATGGTACATTTTCGTACAATTGCAACAACTGTTACCAGATGAGGGCTTTTGGATTCCTCTAACTTGGCAACTGCAGCCCTCAGTTCGGCCTTGCATTCCTCCAGCTCCCGAGACAATTGCTCATTATTATCTACAAGGACATGTGCATAAATTGATCCTTAAAACAGTCGTTCCAACCGTTTCAAGTCTCAGGGGCTACTGCTACACATGCTTATCTAATTTTCTTACCCGTATATCTTTGGTATACTAGTCAGTCGCTCGGGCAAGCCCGCCTTGAGAAGCTCGGATGTATGCGTCTCCCGAATTGAAGGTGTTAAATGCCTCTTCGGAAAAGATGTTGTTCTGAAGTACGGCCCGTCGGCGCCTGTGATTCATGGCGCTCTCTACTTCGGAATTCATGGCTGAGAGCATATCCGCATTCTCTGTTGGAGAACTATGCGGCATCGGCCCCGCTCCCGCCTCCGCTCTCGAAGCCGGTTCTGGAATCCGGCTGGCGGAGGCGTGGTTGGTAGGATCCCCGGATATAGTCCGTCTTCTCCTTCTTCCTGCCAGGACACAAAGGGTGTTGTCATACTTCAAAATACCATAATCACAACACAAGTTTTTGCCTTACCTCTGTAGTGGCGAGTCGATCCTTACTGCCATCCTCTTGAGCCTGCCCGATCCGGACGCCCTTGGCCGACGAGTCCCTAGGGGCTTGGCCCCATGCTCCGACCGTCGTCTCTGCAAAAACACGACACTTCAAGGGTAAGGCATGACATCTGAAGGGAGTCCTCTTCGGAGGATAGGGTTTTTCGACTTGGCTTATGCGTGACGTAGGAAGCGGTCCAGGATAGTCGGCAGTAATGGCCACTGAGGCGCCATCGCAGCTCGCTTGATAAAATATCCCGTTGACAAGCTCCACGGTAATATCCGGATCTTCTTTGAGACCTAGATCTAGGGCCCTTCCGGGGTCCTCTGGCTGTGGGGAGGGGCTGGAGATTCCTTCTACGGCCCTCCTCAGTTCCTGCCCGGGAATATCGAGGCAGATGATCTTAGCGAAGAACGCCACAATGAGTAAGGAATGACAACTTACCCAGTTTGGGGGGTTGTACATGGAGAATCCATCTCGCGGTTTGATGTGGAGGAATTCCTCCTCTTCCCCTTTGTATAAATCGGACAATATCCTTGCCAGAGCAGTGGCGGAGTCCGGACCCTTACGGCCACAGCGGGTGGCATCATCTTCCCCGTTGAAGTGCCACATGGGCTTCCACCGATATTGAAGTAGTTGCACTCCCCGTATTATGCATATTGCCATAACCTCGACTATCGCCAGTCCGGAGTTAGCCAGTAACTTTATCCTGCTCATCAGGTAATATATTTCCCTGGTATCCTCCTCTTGGGGGCCTTGGGGGCGCCAGATTAGACGTGCCCATGGCGGGGCGTTACTGAACTGGGGGAGACCTCTCCGGACTGGATCCGGAAGGGGAACGTCGTCAATGTAGAACCACTTTGAAGGCCAGTTCTCTGGTGCCTTCTTGGGAGTGCCGGAAAGGTATCCGGTCTCGGCAATGCGCCATACTTCGGCCCCGCCCACCAGACATAGGTATTCTCCCTGGTTGCGGGGGACAAGGCAGAACAGCTTCTTCCATAACCCGAAGTGGGGCACGTAGCCTAAAAATAGCTCGCAAAGGGCAATGTACCCTGCTATATGTAGTATAGAGGCAGGGGTTAAATTGTGTTACTGGAGGCCGTAGAACTCCAGGAGCCCGCGAAGGAACGGGTGGATTGGAAACCCGGCACCCCTTAGCAGATGCGGGATGAGGCGTATTCGCTCCTCTGAAGACGGATTGGGAGATCTCTCTGCTTGCTCCCCGCCATTATAGGTGGCTATTCCGGCTCGGACAAGGACCATGAATGCTGGTGGAAGAAACCCTTGGATTTGTAACTCAATCAAATGGCTATGGGGAACTAAACACTCTTCCCAGTCCCCAAGCTTGGAGCGAGGAGAGCGAGCAGAGGAGCTGTGACGACCGGCCATGTTGAAATGGATTTTCCGAAGCGCTCTGTTGGATGCTTGCTCGAGGGGGAAGAGTGAGGTTTGGATCTGAGAATCCCCGTCTCTTCAAATAGGCGGTGAGCCCAAAAAATTGAGGGTGGCAAATGCGAAAAATAACTCGGCTCCTCGCATTCGCTCGATGCATGGAGATGGTCATTATTGAGGCACTGAAGCCAAGGAATACAACATTGATGGAGTTCGGACACTATTCGTCGTAACAGGTACTTTGGAGTATTCGAAGATGGAACCCGCCCTGCAATGTCGAAGACAAGACTACGCGCCGGACTCATCGTCATTGAAGCCTGGTTCAGGGGCTACTGAGGGAGTCCTGGATTAGGGGATATCCGGACAGCCGAAATATATACATCGTCCGGACAATTGAAGCGTGAAGATACAAGACTCAAGACTTCGACCCGTGTCCGGATGGGACTTTCCTTGGCGTGGAAGGCAGGCTTGGCGATCCGGATATTGTATTTCCTTCCTTGTAACTGACTCCATGTAAACCCTAGCCTTCTCCGGTGTCCATATAAACCGGAGAGGTTGGTCCTTAGAAGGCCGATCACAATTACAATCATACCATCATAGGCTAGCTTCTAGGGTTTAGCCTCCACGATCTCGTGGTAGATCTACTCTTGTACTACCCATATATTCAATATTAATCATGTAGGAAGTAGGGTTTTACCTCCATCGGGAGGGCCCGAAACTGGGTAAACATTGTGTCCCATGCTTCCTGTTACCATCAGCCTAGGACGCACAGATCGGGACCCCCTACCCGAGATCCGCCAGTTTTGACACCGACACCCCTCCTTCCTCATCCTCCTCCTCCGCTGCTAGAAGGAGAGGAAGATCCAACAGAGCGTCGTCCATGACGATGGCTAGATATCTGATGGATGCAACCCATTTTCAAACGGGAACTAAAGGTCCCATTTTCAAACTCCACCCCCCCCCCCTCGTGGATTGCCTTTTCAGTTTTATAAAAAGCAAAAGAAAATTATAAAAACTTCAAAAATTAAAATCCTTCGATATGTAGTTATGTTACTACATCTACTAGTTAGGAAAATTTAAAACTTAAATTTGGACAAGTTTTGCACAAAGTGTAGGGAAAATGTAAAACGGCTATAACTTTTGCATACAATGTCAGAAAAAAACGTATAATATATCAAAATTTTCAGCACGAAATTGCGTATCCGATTTTGAATTTTGGTCAAATCTGGTCAAATTGTGGTCAAACAATGGTCAAACTACTTATTCAGGAAATATTAGTGCTACTAAATAATTATTGTTTTTTAGAACAGTAGTTTCAAACTCAAATAGTGAAATGTGTGACTTCATGCTCAAGCTAAACTCCTGAGGGTTAATAGGATTGACATCTTACTATTGTCAGGAAAACAGCAAGTGTAGACTAGGAAACCCGGGAGAATAGAACCCGGAAGTTAAGCGTGCTCAGGCTGTGGTAGTGAGAGGACGGGTGACCGTCTGGGAAGTTAGATGATTTCAAATGATGAGGCGTGATTAGAGATTAGAGATTAAATTGAGCAGCGATGAGGGGTGATTAGAGATTAGAGGTTAAAATAATTTGGAAATTTGAAAATTCAGGAAATTTTTTCAAAAAAAGTTTCAATTTTTTTCAAAGAACCACTAGTTAGTATTAGTGCGGGTGGTATCCACGCTACTACTAACAGACGTAGTAGTAGCGCGGGTGGCACCCGCGCTGCTACTACCTATTAACTGTAGCGTCGTATCAGTAGCGCGGGCACCAGCGCTACTAATATAACTAAAATCCGCGCTACTGCTAGGCTTTTCCCTAGTAGTGTAAGCTAGTTCAAATAATTTTACACTAGAGTTGATCTAGCTCCATAGCCTAGTACAAATAACTTTACACTAGAGTTGAACTAGCTCAATAATCTAGTTCAAATATTTTTACACTAGAGTTGAAATAGCTCTATAGCCTAGTACAAATAATTTTACACTAGAGTTGAACTAGCTCTCTAAGCTAGTCAAAATAATTTTACACTAGATTTGAACTAGCTCTATAATCTTGTACAAGTAATTTTACACTAGAGTTGAACTATCTCTATAAGCTAATTAAAATAATTTTACACTAGAGTTGAAGTAGCTCTATAGCTAAGTACAAATAATTCTACACTAGAGTTGAACTAGCTCTATAAGCTAGTTCAAATAATTTTACACTAGAGTTGAATTAGCTCTATATCCAAGTACAAATAATTCTACACTAGAGTTGAACTAGCTCTATAAGCTAGTTCAAATAATTTTACACTAGAGTTGAACTAGCTCTATATCCAAGTACAAATAATTCTACACTAGAGTTTAACTAGCTCAATAAGCTAGTTCAAATAATTTTACACTAGAGTTCAACTAGCTCTATAGCCAAGTACAAATAATTCTACACTAGAGTTGAACTAGCTCTATAAGCTAGTTCAAATAAATTTACACTAGAGTTGAACTAGCTCTATAGCCAAGTACAAATATTTTTACATTAGAGTTGAATTAGCTCTATAAGCTAGTTAAATTAATTTTACACTAGAGTTGAACTAGTTCTATAGCCAAGTACAAATAATTCTACACTAGAGTTGAACTAGCTCTATAAGCTAGTTCAAATATTTTATGCTAGAGTTGAACTAGCTCTATAACACTACTAAGTAAAAGCTTATACACAGATGCTTACTAGCAGCGCGGGTTAAAAACCCTCGCTACTGCTACTTACTAGTAGCGCGGGTTTCTAACCCTCGCTACTCCTAAGTTGATAGTAGTAGCGCTGGTTTTTAAACGAAGATACTACTAAGCGGTCTCTACCGTGCCCCCTGGGACATGCCATAGTAGTAGCACGGGTTTTTAACCCTCGCTACTACTAAGTTGATAGTAGTAGCGCGGGATTTTACCCCCCGCTACTACTAAGCGGTCTCAACCGTGCCCTCCGGGACATGCCATAGTATTAGCGAGGATTAAAAACCCGCGCTACTGCTAAGTTGTCACATCCCAGTTAGACCATGCATTAGGGTGTGCATCATGTTTAAATTTCACTTGAATTTGAAATGGGGAAGGCAGGAAACCCCAGAACACCCCCTCCTTAAAACAACTAGGGTTTACTAAAAATTATTTCAATGAATCCGAAATGCCCTTCAAAATGTTCATCCTCTTTACTTTGGTTCAGAACCCATGTCAAAGGAGGTGGATCATTTTCTAGGTCATCCAAAGTTCCTAGGATTAATCCACAAGTTTTTGAACTTGGGCATTTTAAATTATATAAAATATTTTAAATGTTCAAAAATTGTCAAACCAAAATGTTTCATGTTGGGAATATTCCAACAAGTGACCAGGAGCATTTTGGTGATTTTTAAAATAGTTTTGGTATTTTTAAAAACCCCCACAAAGTTGCAGGAAAATTAGAAAAGACTAAAAAGGAAAAACTTACGACGCGCCCGTGCGGCCCACTGCTGCCCAGCCCAGCAATGGCCAACGTAGCTGCTTGGCTCGGCCAGACAGAGCAACTGGTGCTGCCCCTGGCGAGCGAAGCGCGCCACGCAGCTGGCCGCCGCCCTGTTTCACCTCCTCGCCGCTTCGCCGCCCTGGACGGCCTCCACGTCGTCGCCCCGACCCACCGGACACGCCAGTCTCCCCCTGCCTCCTCTCTCTCGCTCTTCCCCAACCTGGCCGACGCCATCGCCGACGCGCCACCGCCGACGCCGTGCTCCCCGCCGTCCATGCTCCTCCCCACCATGTCCAGCAGCTCCGCCGCACTCCACTACCCCTAGCTAGCTGAGTCCCGCTCGCTCTAAGTGCCCCGAAGCCACTACACCGACCTCGACCGAGCTTGAAGCCGCCGGAGATCCCCTTCGCCGTCGCCGCCGCATCAGAGCATCCCCGACCCCGACGAGGCTCTCTACGAGATCACCGTGAGCCTGGCTACCTCCCCATCCTCTCCATTCTCTTCCTCGTGCACCACAACGTCCCAACCACGATCGCCCGAACCCACCGCCGCGGAGCTCGTGCCCGCCAGCGCTCCGGCCACCCAACGCCACGCCACCGTGTCCATCGCACTCACCGTGTCGCGTTGGGTCTAACTATGCACTCCACGCGCCTCACCTTGCCCCCTAGCAACTAGTTCGACATCACCCGAGCCCCGGCCGCCGCCAAACTCGTCGCGGGTGCCAACTCCGGCCACCCCGACCCAAGCTAACCCCACCAATAGCCGCGGCTCATCTCCAGCTCCACGTAGATGCTCCCCGCGCCCCATTTGGTGGCCGGAAAGTGCAAAAGCACTCTGCTCCGCCTTGGCGCTGGCCTCGCTGGCTGGCTAGACGCCATGAGTTGACCATCGACCCACGATGTGGGCCTGTTGATTGTCTCGAGTCAATGACGGTGGACCCCGGTTAACTAATTAGGATTAGTTCTAATTAAGTTAATTAGTTTAGCTAACCCTGACATGCGGGTCCCACTGGTCAGTTTGACCTGGATGACCCCGTTGACCCCTGACGTCACGCTGACCTCATCTTGACGCATTAATTCAAATTCTGGATTTATTTTGATATAGTAAATTCAGAATATAATTCAAATTTCAAATGCTTATAACTTTTATCTATAACTCCAAATGCAAAGATTTATATATGAAAATTATCAGAAAAATACACTCTATCCATTGGTACAGGTTTCATGCATGTTAAAACAAGTTAACTATGCTGAATAACCAGAATAAGATATTGCACCATTAGGACTAACTCAAATGAGCTATCATTTGAATCCTTGATTCAAATGAGTTCATCCCCTATTCTTTCAACTTGCATTAGGCCAACACACATCCATATTGCCATGTCATAGCATGCATCATATTGTTGCATATTGTTTTGTGTGTTTATTCGGTGTGCTTTCATGATAGGTTACGCCTCGAAGATAACCTCGACCACCCATCGAAGGGCAGTTCTCTACCCAGTTCCATCGGGCAAGCAACTCATTGATCATTCGATACAAACCCATGTTCTCGCTTCGCTCTCGTTTCTGCATTAAGACAACGCGATTCAACTGTTGTGTGCTGCGGTAGTTGAACCCACTTCCTTTGCATGACTGTCATTGCCACGGTAACTAGATGAAACCCACTAGTATGTGTAGGAGTTGATTGAGCCATGTTTGTGATTCCTACCATGCTATGCTTGCTATGCTTAGAGTTGTGTCAGTCGGCTCATCGGGATGATGAGCTGGAGTGAAAGGTTGTGTTGGTTCGGGAGTGAAAGTGTTGAACACGATTTGGTAAAGGTATCGATGAGAGGCCATGTAGGAGTACATGGTGGGTTGTTTCATTGAAGCCGAACTTAAGAACTGAGATCTGTGTTTGTGATCCATGAACTAGCTACTACCACGCATTGGGCCCGAAACCAATGGACCCTCTCGGCTTCTTAACCACCCCTGTTCATAGTCCGGGAGTTGCAAGTAGTTTCTGGTGTTTGTAGCATGCTGGGGGCCGCACGCAACGCTGACCTTAGGGGTGGGTTGTGTTGCGGTAGGCACCGTGGCCCGGTGTACCGAGTGCCCGTTTGGTATCTTGGGAACCCTGCACACATCGTTCGGGGCTGTATGGGAAACCTCGGCCGGACTCCCTGCGGATGGAACCGAATAGGCGATAAACCTGGACTAGGGACTTGAGTGTTTGGGTAGGCTGAGGCCGACACCCACGTTGGGCTTCCGCTTGAAGGTTGCGAGTACATGTCGTGTAAACGGCGATAAGTGGTGAGCGTGTGTGAAGAAGTACACCCTGCGGGGTTAAATATGATCTATTGAATAGCCGTGTCCACGGAGAAGGACTTCGGGTTACCTATATCAGTTCATAGACAAGTAAATGGATACTACTAAAAGCCTCAAGATAAGTGTGAGTATCGTGGATGGCCCTCTCGGGGATGACGAGAGAGGATCCACGGTGGAGTATTGTGATGGTGATTAGTGGACTCGTATACGACAAAATGCTTTACAAAGTGGTGTTACGAGGATAGCTTAGCCAAGAGTCAAAGCTGGCTTGCTGCAAATAACTCCACCTCCTTCTTGAGAATGTGCATGTATGATAGGATTACGTGGTAAGACTTCTTTGAGTACTTTGTACTCATGTTTGTAATCAATATTTTTCAGAGGACTATACTACCCCCTCCGACGGATTCTATGTAGATGTTGACTTCGACGAGTAAGCTAGCCACCCAGGTGGCGATCTAAGACTTGTGAAGGGCCATTGTAGATAGAAAGGCTCCAACAAGCTTTCTTTCTTTCTAGAGTCGTACTCAGACTAGTTTGCTTCGCATGTGCTTGTATGATTGTATGACTTGAGTGTTGGGTCATGTGACCCCTACCTGTATGACTATGTTATGTATGGCTCCTCGGAGCCTCTTAAATAAAGTACTTGAGTTGTAGAGTTTTGTTGTGATGCCTTGTTGTATTTACTCATATCGGGCATATTAGTGTATGATTGAAATGCTTGGTATGAGTGGGATCCGACAAACTAGTTGTTTATCCTTGGCAGCCTCTCATATGGGGAAATGTAGTCTCGTGCTTACGGCGATAGTAGTCCGCTACAGCCGGTTCACGAGTCCTGCTAGCCCAAAGACTACTGCTTGGACACTTGACTGGCGGCATGTGATTCATTTCGTTCCTATGTCATCCCTCGGGAAATGTCGCGATGATACTCGAGTCTGCCTAGCCGCTACAGCCGGGATACGGAGTCTGTTAGCCAGTGCTACAGCCCGAGTTCATCGTTGATGACCGATATGCTCGAAGTGTTTCATGTATGCCTGTCCCCATAGGTTAGTGCGCTTTGGGTTCACGACTAGCCATGTCGGCCGGGTTCTTTGTCATGTGGATGCTAGCGACACTATCATATCGTGAGCCAAAAGACGCATAAGCGGTCCGGGCCATGGTAAGGCGACACCCGTGGGAATACCGTGCGTGAGGCCGCAAAGTGATATGAGGTGTTACCAGCTAGGTCGATGTGACTTGGAATCGGGGTCTGACAGCTTTGGCATCGAGCGGGGCTGCTGTAGGTTCGCTAAGCCAAACTGGTGAAGTTGAGTCTAGAAATGCTTTAGTTATATGTAGGGGAATTGATTGTGGGAGGAGCGTAAGGCTCTTTTACTCCTTTACCTTATGCCCTCTGATCTGAGTCATCCTCTTCTCATTCGACGTGGGTATAGGACTAGGCTCTCTTCTCTCTATCAGGTTCACGTGTTACTAATCCGTAGTAACTTATAGGATTGTTGGTTACATCCTCAGTTCAGTGCTACTAAATTTTAGTATGCTATTATTTGAACCAGAACCTTGATATGATGTTGTTGAGTGGTTTTGCAAATCTGATTTTGAATGTCTCAAATCTGATTTTGAGCATTTACAGATGTTATGCTGCCCGATTTTCCCTAGAAATTCTAATGCCTTTGCATTGTGGCTGTGCTTTCAGATGGCCACCCGTTCCCAGAACCAAGTGGTTCGCCTAACCCGTTGCATTGATGTGTGCGGTCACACGGCAATGCTGGTCCGGGTGATGATTGAGTCTGGTTATCGATGGTATCCTGAATATACCGTCGAGGAGCAGTTTAGGGATTTCAATCAAAGCCAATATCTATGCACGGTCCGGATTTATCCATCCTATCCCGGAGCTACTGAGCCACTTCACTGTTCTTATGGGCTCGGAATCACTATTGGAATGTCTGTGCAAGATGCAGCCTATTCCATGATGACCATTATTCGAGCGAGGGCTTTCTTTGAGCAACACGATTTCCGCTATATGCGGCATCCCTTCACGGGCGCATGGCTACCTTCAGGGTTTGTACAGCGATGCATCCCATGAGGATTCACTCCTTCGCACTACTCTTGAGTTCTTTGGAGGACAAGGACCGTGAGAACCGGGCCTTGCGTATGGAGCTTTTAATGCCCGTTCGACCTTTGGGCTACTCGACTAGGTTTGCACCTGCCGTGCAAGCGGATATATGGACATGAGAGACTTGTACCCTGTGCGGGCGAGTCTGCGGACTTTATGGAGTGGCGTGAGGTTGGAGGCATCACTCCTCCTCGTGGGCCCGTCTGCCACCGTTTGTTGGTCCACGGCCACATCCGAGTCCTTATGGTCCACAGGCCCCACAGATTTATGCTTCCGGACGATCATGTTCCACTTCAGTCTGGGTGGTGACTTCTATGAGGACTACTATGGAGCTGCACGAGATAGTAGTAGTATTCCTAGTATGGTAATGGTTGTGTTTCCACCGCCCCTGCGTGACTCGTGGAATACGACTTAGTGTGTATCGTTCAGGAAGTGTAGAAAAATAATGTATAGGAGTTGGATGCTTCCGATGAGATGTAACGCCTTTCCTTATAGTTGTACTCCGTCAGGCTTGTACTAAACTATGGATGGTGGGTATGACCGATGGTATATATATATATGGCAGTTTGATATTACCATGTCATACGGATGAACATCTTTGCATTCCATGCTGTCCATTACCTTCCGCACTTCCTTGTTAAATTCTGCCATCCTGGTTTAAACCTTTGCTTTGTCTCCCAGGATGGTCAACACTCGAATACTCCTGCTGCTCGGAGCAGGGAGAAGCGATGCAGCCGAAATGTGAATCTGCCGCAACCGCCATCCTTGGCGAGGTGATCTTTGGAAGCGAGCATAATAAGCGTGAAACCAACCGCTTATTGGGCGGATTGAACAAAACACAGCACGCCAGCCAAGAAGCGATGTGGTTTCACTCAATGATTTCGTCAAGCTATATCCTCCAAAATTCAAATGTTCCGTCGAGCCTCTCGACGCGGATGATTGGCTCGCGGCATCCACCACAAGCTGCGTTCCGCCAGCGTGGCTGAGGCTGACAAGGTTACCTTTGCCGCCTATCATCCGGAAGGCCCCGCTAGTCTCGGTGGGAAAATTATGAGGCTATCGTCCGGCTGGACAAGTTACAACTTGGGATGAATTCAGTGCCGCCTTAGTGAGCACCATATTCCGAAGGTCTTATGGACCGCAAGCGTGAGGAATTCGCAGTTTCACCCAAGGTAGGTGACGGTGGATGCCCATACCGTGAATTTGGGAGGTTAGCACGTTATGCTCCGAAGAAGTTTCTACCGATGCCAAGAAGCAGGCAAGGTTCCGCAAGGACTTAGCCACGAGCTACGCCGAGATCTCCGTCTCGCATGAGTGTACCTCTTTCCCGAAGCTAGTCAATAAGGCTATCGGCGCGGCTGGGCAGACTGATTTTGAGGCTTCACGCAAGCACATCCGTGACTCGGATCGTCATCCGCTCTGGATCCCGAAGCGCGGGTTTGGGTTCCAAATACTGCTCTACCACCCAGGTACACCCCGAGGCCATCCTTGAGCGCCTCGCCCCAACCAACCGTATTTTCCACCCAAGACTTATGGAGGTCCAACTGCTAGTGCTGCTCCACGGCCAAATGTGATCACTTGCTTCAAGTGTGGAGAGGCGGGCCACTATATCCGAGAGTGTCCCAGAACAACCCCAATCAAGTGGAAAGTCATTGGCGCGACAAGCCAGCAGGAAAGGTGCCCTATGCTAAGCCGGTTGCCACCGCTCGTGGCCATGTCAACTATGTCTCTGCTGAAGAAACCTATGAGGATCCTAACGCCGTCCTCGATGCGCTTCTTGTTAATTGCCATCCGCAACCGTTCTTTTGATCTTGGAGCATCTCATTCATTTATTTCGAGAGCTATGCTCGATTGCACAACACCACATTCGTGACATGCCTACCTCCATGGAAATTCAAACTCCTGGTTCTAGATGGCAAACCTCTAGAATAAGTCATGGGAATGAAATTCTTGTCGATGATTAGTCTTTCTTGCATCTCTAATAGCTCTCAAGTCCTCGGACATAAACATCATCTTGGGTATGGACTGGATGTCAGCCCATTATGCTAAGATTGATTGCTCTACTAGAACTGTTCAACTTACCCATCCTTGGGCAAAAAGTGGATGTTTTAACCCGAGTGTCTAAGCGCCGACTTTACTCATAAATGCCAACCCCTTCCGGACCTCGAAGATATTCCGGTAGTCCGTGATTTCCGGATGTCTTTCGGAGGAACTGCCAGTGTTCCACCGCGGGGATGTCGAGTTCGTGATAGATCTTATTCCGGAACCGTCCCAATCTCTAGAAGACCTTATAAGATGGCACCCTAGAACTAGCTGAACTTAAGAAACAACTCGATGAGTCCTTGCAAAGGGTTTCATCCGTCCTAGTTCATCTCCATGGGCTTGCCCGTCCTCTTCGTCAAGAAGAAGGATGGTGCGGATCGGATGGTTGTAGATTACCGACCTGTCAATTTGGTCACTATCAAGAACAAGTATCCGCTCCCGGGATCAACGACACGTATGATCAGCTCGCCGGATCCTCGGTCTTCTCCAAGATGGATTTGAGGTTGGGCTACCATCAAATCAAAATCAAAACGGGACATTCCTAAAGCGGCCTTTGTCACTCGTTATGGCCAATCTGAGTACACCGTCATGTCCTTCGGGTTAACCAATGCTCCAGCCACCTTCTCTCGGTTAATGAACTCAATCTTCATGGAGTATTTGGATAAATTCGTCGTGGTATACCTCGATGATATACTCATCTACTCCAAGAATGAGGAAGAACATGCCGAACACCTAAGGCTAGTATTGATGAAACTTCGAGAGCACCGCCTTTATGCCAAATTCTCTAAGTGTGAATTTTGGTTACCAGAAGTGACCTATCTAGGCCATGTAATCTCTGGTAAGGGTATTGCTGTCAACCCCGAGCGAGTTCAAGCCGTCCTTGATTGGACTCCACCTGAATCGGTCAAGCAAGTTCGGAGTTTCCTCGGTTTAGCGAGCTATTGCCGCCGCTTCGTCGAGAATTTCTCTAAAGTTGCTAAACCTCTAACGAACTCCTCAAGAAAGATAAGAAGTTCGAATGGGCGCCACAGTGCGAGATCAGCTTTCGAGAACTGAAAAGGCGCTCGACATCTGCTCCGTACTTGTTCCACCAGATTTCTCTAAGGACTTTATTATCTATTGCGGCGCCTCGCGACAAGGACTAGGTTGCATACTAATGCAAGATCGTCATGTGATTGCCTCGCTTCTCGGCGATTCGTCCACATGAGGATAACTACCCCACACGATCTAGAGCTTGCAGCGATGGTTCATGCACTCAAAACCTGGCGACATTACCTTACGGGTAATCGTTGCGAAATCTACACCGATCACCAAAGTCTGAAATATATCTTCACCCAACCGGTTTGAATCTCAGGCAAAGGCGTTGGGTCGAGTTGATACAGATTTCGACTTAGGAATATCCTACACCCGTGCAAAGCCAATGTCATGGCTGGCGACTAAGTCATAAATCTTATTGTAACAATCTGATGTTACAACAAAGTCAACCAATTCTCCACGAGGAATTTCGTAAGCTTAATCTTCACATTGATCCTCGAGGATTCCTTTCCACCCTGGTGGCGAAACCTACCCTTACGGATCAGATCATCAAAGCACAGAAGGTAGATCCGGAGTCTCTCGTATCGGGAGAAACGTCAAGAAAGGAGTCATGATTGTTTCTCCATTGATGAACAAGGTGTCGTGTTCTTTGGAGACCGTCTAGTGGTTCCCAAGGTGCGCAACCTGAGGCGATTGATCCTTAAGGAAGCTCATGACTCTCCTCTCACCATTCATCCTGGTAGTACTAAAATGTATCAAGATCTCGCGAGAGGTTTTGGTGGACTAGGATGAAGAGAGAAATCGCTCAATACATTGCTAATTGCGGCGTCGTCGTCGAGTTAAGCGAGCATCAACGGCCTGCTGGTACCCTTCAACCTTTGGAAATTCCTGAATGGAAATGGGATAAAATCGGTATGGACTTCATTACGGGTTTCCCAGGACCAAGAGAGGAATAATGCTATCTTCGTTGTCGTCGATCGTCTTTCCAAAGTAGCCCACTTTCTACCTGTTCGTGAGAGTATAACCGCTAGCCAGCTAGCTGATTTGTACATCTCTCGAATAGTGTCTCTTCATGGTGTTCCATTAGAGATTAACTCCGACCGTGGAAGTCTTTTCACCTCTCGATTTTGGGAAAGTTTCCAAACGCTATGGGAACTCGTCTCTCCTTTAGCACCGCTTTCCATCCCCAATCAAGTGGTCAAGTAGAACGAGTCAATCAAATCCTAGAGGATATGCTTGAGCTTCATCATCTCTTTCGGCATGAATTGGGAGAAATGCCTTCCATTCGCGAGTTAAGCTTATAACAATAGTTATCAAGCCAGCCTGGGCAAAGCCCTTCGAAGTTCTTTATGGACGGAAATGTGAACGCCTCTTAACGGTGAGAACCGGGAGAGACAACTCTTTGGCGGACATGATTCGAGAAGCGAGAAGAGCAGGTTCGCGTTATTCGTGAGAAATTGAAAACAGCCCAATCTCGTCAAAAGAGCCAATATGACCGCAAGCATAAGCCTATGACTTATGAAATTGGCGAGAAGGCTTACCTTGGTTACTCCTCTAAAGGAACCCATCGTTTCGTATCAAAGGCAAGTTGGCTCCTCGTTACATTGGACCCTTTCGCATTCTTGCCAAGCGAGGGAAGTTGCCTACCAATTGGAACTACCCCCGCATCTTTCCAAAGTCCATGATGTCTTCCACGTTTCCCAACTCAGGCGTTGCTTCTCGGATCCTATCCGTGGAGTGGACCACGAAACGCTTGATCTCCAAGATAACCTCACCTATCGAGAATATCCCGTTCGTGTCCTCGATCAAACCGAGCGTACCACTCGACGTCGGAATATCAAGTTTCTAAAGGTTCAATGGTCAAACCATTCCGAGCAAGAAGCAACTTGGGAAAGGGAGGATCGTCTTCGACTTGAGTATCCCACCTTTTTCGCAACAGATCCTAAATCTCGGGACGAGATTCTTTTGAGTGGGGGTGAGTTGTCACATCCCAGTTAGACCATGCATTAGGGTGTGCATCATGTTTAAATTTCACTTGAATTTGAAATGGGGAAGGCAGGAAACCCCAGAACACCCCCTCCTTAAAACAACTAGGGTTTACTAAAAATTATTTCAATGAATCCGAAATGCCCTTCAAAATGTTCATCCTCTTTACTTTGGTTCAGAACCCATGTCAAAGGAGGTGGATCATTTTCTAGGTCATCAAAGTTCTAGGATTAATCCACAAGTTTTGAACTTGGGCATTTTAAATTATATAAAATATTTTAAATGTTCAAAATTGTCAAACCAAAATGTTTCATGTTGGGAATATTCCAACAAGTGACCAGGAGCATTTTGGTGATTTTAAAATAGTTTTGGTATTTTAAAAACCCCACAAAGTTGCAGGAAAATTAGAAAAGACTAAAAAGGAAAAACTTACGGCGCCGTGCCGCCCACCTGCTGCCCAGCCCAGCAAGAGCAAGGCCAACAGCTGCTTGGCTCGGCCAGCGAGCAGCCTGGTGCCCGCCGGCGAGCGCAGGGCGCGCCACGCAGCTGGCCGCCGCCCTGTTTCACCTCCTCGCCGCTTCGCCGCCCTGGACGGCCTCCACTTCGTCGCCCCGACCCCCCGGACACGCCAGTCTCCCCCTGCCTCCTCTCTCTCGCTCTTCCCCAACCTGGCCGACGCCATCGCCGACGCGCCACCGCCGACGCCGTGCTCCCCGCCGTCCATGCTCCTCCCCACCATGTCCAGCAGCTCCGCCGCACTCCACTACCCCTAGCTAGCTGAGTCCCGCTCGCTCTAAGTGCCCCGAAGCCACTACACCGACCTCGACCGAGCTTGAAGCCGCCGGAGATCCCCTTCGCCGTCGCCGCCGCATCAGAGCATCCCCGACCCCGACGAGGCTCTCTACGAGATCACCGTGAGCCTGGCTACCTCCCCATCCTCTCCATTCTCTTCCTCGTGCACCACAACGTCCCAACCACGATCGCCCGAACCCACCGCCGCGGAGCTCGTCGCCGACGACGCTCCGGCCACCCAACGGCCACGCCACCGTGTCCATCGCACTCACCGTGTCGCGTTGGGTCTAACTATGCACTCCACGCGCCTCACCTTGCCCCCTAGCAACTAGTTCGACATCACCCGAGCCCCGGCCGCCGCCAAACTCGTCGCCGGTGCCAACTCCGGCCACCCCGACCCAAGCTAACCCCACCAATAGCCGCGGCTCATCTCCAGCTCCACGTAGATGCTCCCCGCGCCCCATTTGGTGGCCGGAAAGTGCAAAAGCACTCTGCTCCGCCCGCTTTGGCCTCGCCGTGGCTGAGCGCCAGCGAGTTGACCATCGACCCCGATTGTGGGCCTGCTTGTTGTCTCGAGTCAATGACGGTGGACCCCCGGTTAACTAATTAGGATTAGTTCTAATTAAGTTAATTAGTTTAGCTAACCCTGACATGCGGGTCCCACTGGTCAGTTTGACCTGGATGACCCTGTTGACCCCTGACGTCATGCTGACCTCATGCTGACGCATTAATTCAAATTCTGGATTTATTTTGATATAGTAAATTCCAGAATATAATTCAAATTTCAAATGCTTATAACTTTTATCTATAACTCCAAATGCAAAGATTTATATATGAAAATTATCAGAAAAATACACTCTATCCATTGGTACAGGTTTCATGCATGTTAAAACAAGTTAACTATGCTGAATAACCAGAATAAGATATTGCACCATTAGGACTAACTCAAATGAGCTATCATTTGAATCCTTGATTCAAATGAGTTCATCCCCTGTTCTTTCAACTTGCATTAGGCCAACACACATCCATATTGCCATGTCATAGCATGCATCATATTGTTGCATATTGTTTTGTGTGTTTATTCCGGTGTGCTTTCATGATAGGTTCTGCCCCCGAAGATAACCTCGACCACCCATCTGAAGGGCAGTTCTCTACCCCAGTTCCATCAGGCAAGCAACTCATTGATCATTCCGATACAAACCCATGTTCTCGCTTCTGCTCTCGTTTACTGCATTAAGACAACGCGATTCAACTGTTGTGTGTTGCGGTAGTTGAACCCACTTCCTTTGCATGACCTGTCATTGCCACAGTAACTAGATGAAACCCACTAGTATGTGTAGGAGTTGATTGAGCCATGTTTGTGATTCCTACCATGCTATGCTTGCTATGCTTAGAGTTGTGTCAGGTCTGGCTCATCGGGATGATGAACTGGAGTGAAAGGTTGTGTTGGTTCGAGAGTGAAAGTGTTGAACACGATTTGGTAAAGGTATCGATGAGAGGCCATGTAGGAGTACATGGTGGGTTGTTTCATTGAAGCCGAACTTAAGAACTGAGATCTGTGTTTGTGATCCATGAACTAGCTACTACCACGCATTGGGCCCGAAACCAATGGACCCTCTCGGCTTCTTAACCACCCCTGTTCATAGTCCGGGAGTTGCAAGTAGTTTCTGGTGTTTGTAGCATCTTTGGGGGCAGCGCAACGCTGACCTTAGGGGTGGGTTGTGTTGCGGTAGGCACGTGTTGTTCGTGTACCGAAAGTGCCCGTTTGGTATCTCGGGAACCCTGCACATCGTTCGGGGCTGTATGGGAAACCTCGGCGGACTCCTGCGGATGGAACCGAATAGGCGATAAACTGGACTAGGGACTTGAGTGTTTGGGTAGGCTGAGGCCGACACCCACGTTGGGCTTCCGCTTGAAGGTTGCAGTACATGTCGTGTAACGGCGATAAGTGGTGAGCGTGTGTGAAGAAGTACACCCTGCAGGGTTAAATATGATCTATTGAATAGCCGTGTCCACGGAGAAGGACTTCGGGTTACCTATATCAGTTCATAGACAAGTAAATGGATACTACTAAAAGCCTCAAGATAAGTGTGAGTATCGTGGATGGCCCTCTCGGGGATGACGAGAGAGGATCCACGGTGGAGTATTGTGATGGTGATTAGTGGACTCGTGTGCGACAAAATGCTTTACAAAGTGGTGTTACGTGGGATAGCTTAGCCAAGAGTCAAAGCTGGCTTGCTGCAAATAACTCCACCTCCTTCTTGAGAATGTGCATGTATGATAGGATTACGTGGTAAGACTTCTGAGTACTTTGTACTCATGTTTGTAATCAATATTTTTCAGAGGACTATACTACCCCTCCGACGGATTCTATGTAGATGTTGACTTGACGAGTAAGCTAGCCACCCGGTGGTGATCTAAGACTTGTGAAGGGCCATTGTAGATAGAAAGGCTCCAACAAGCTTTCTTTCTTTCTAGAGTCGTACTCGAGACTAGTTTGCTTCCGCATGTGCTTGTATGATTGTATGACTTGAGTGTTGGGTCATGTGACCCCTACCTGTATGACTATGTTATGTATGGCTCCTCGGAGCCTCTTAAATAAAGTACTTGAGTTGTAGAGTTTTGTTGTGATGCCTTGTTGTATTTACTCATATCGGGCATATTGCGTGTATGATTGAAATGCTTGGTATGAGTGGGATCCGACAAACTAGTTGTTTATCCTTGGCAGCCTCTCATATGGGGAAATGTAGTCTCGTGCTTCTGAGCGATAGTAGTCCGCTACAGCCCGGTTCACCGGAGTCCTGCTAGCCCAGCACTACTGCTTGGACACTTGACTGGCCGGCATGTGATTCATTTCGTTCCTATGTCTGTCCCTTCGGGGAAATGTCACGCGATGATACTCGGAGTCCTGCCTAGCCCGCTACAGCCGGGATACGGAGTCCTGTTAGCCCAGTGCTACAGCCCGAGTTCATACGTTGATGACCGACATGCTCGAAGTGTTTCATGTATGCCTGTCCCCATAGGTTAGTGCCGCTTTGGGTTCACGACTAGCCATGTCGGCCCGGGTTCTTTGTCATGTGGATGCTAGCGACACTATCATATCGTGAGCCAAAAGCGCAAGCGGTCCCGGCCATGGTAAGGCGACACCCGTGGGAATACCGTGCGTGAGGCCGCAAAGTGATATGAGGTGTTACCAGCTAGGTCGATGTGACTTGGAATCGGGGTCCTGACATAAGTACTGGATTTTTTAACAGCCTTGAAAACCCCATCTCCTCGTCCAAATCACTCCTCTCCCACGTCCCTCTTCCTCGACGTCTCCCTCAAATCCGGTAACTTCCTCTTCCACCGCTGCCCCTCCTTCCTCCTCCTCCTCCTCCGCTGCTGGAAGGAGAGGAAGATCCAACAGAGCGCCGTCCATGCCGATGGCCAGATATCTGATGGATGTAACACATTTTCAAACGGGAACTAAAGGTCCCATTTTCAAACTACTCCCCCCCCCTCCCGTGGATAAAATTTTCAGTTTTGTAAAAAGCAAAATAAAATTATAAAAACTTCAAAAATTAAAATCCTTCGAGATGTAGTTATGTTACTACATCTACTAGTTAGGAAAATTAAAAAACTTAAATTTGGACATGTTTTGCAAAAAGTGTAGGGAGAATGTAAAACGGCTATAACTTTTGCATACAATGTCAGAAAAAACGTATAATATATCAAAATGTTCAGCACGAAAATGCGTATCCGATTTTGATATTTGGTCAAATCTGGTCAAACTATGGTCAAACAATGGTCAAACTACTTATTCAAGAAATATTAGTGTTACTAAATAATTATTGTTTTTTAGGAAAATATTTTCAAACTCAAACAGTGAAATGTGTGACTTTATGCTCAAGGTAAACTCCTGAGAGTTAATAGGATTGACATCTTACTATTGTCAGAAAACAACAAGTGTAGACTTGGAAATGAGGGAGAATAGAACCCGGAAGTTAAGCGTGCCCAGGCTGGGATAGTGAGAGGATGGGTGACCATCCGGGAAGTTAGATGATTTGGAATGGTGAGGTGTAATTAGAGATTAAATTGAGCAGCGACGAGGGGTGATTAGAGATTAGAGGTTAAAATAATTTGAAAATTTGAAAATTCGGGAAAAAAATTCAAAAAAAGTTTTAAATGTTTTTCAAAGAACCACTAGTTAGTAGTAGCGCGGGTGGTATCCACGCTACTACTAACGGACGTAGTAGTAGCGCGGGTGGCACCCACGCTACTACTACCTATTAGTTGTAGCGTCGTATCAGTAGCGTGGGCACCCGCGCTACTAATATAACTAAAACCCCTGCTACTGCTAGGCTTTTCCCTAGTAGTGTAAGCTAGTTCAAATAATTTTACACTAGAGTAGATCTAGCTCTATAGCCTAGTACAAATAGTTTTACACTAGACTTGAACTAGCTCAATAAGCTAGTTCAAATATTTTTACACTAGAGATGAATTAGCTCTATAGCCTAGTACAAATAATTTTACAATAGAGTTGAACTAGCTCTCTAAGCTAGTCAAAATAATTTTACACTAGATTTGAAGTAGCTCTATAAGCTTGTACTAGTAATTTTACACTAGACTTGAACTATCTCTATAAGCTAGTTAAAATAATTTTACACTAGAGTTGAACTAGCTCTATAGCCAAGTACAAATAATTCTACACTAGAGTTGAACTAGCTCTATAAGCTAGTTCAAATAATTTTACACTAGAGTTGAACGAGCTCTATATCCAAGTACAAATAATTCTACATTAGAGTTAAACTAGCTCTATAAGCTAGTTCAAATAATTTTACACTAGAGTTGAACTAGCTCCATAGCTTAGTACAAATAATTTTACACTAGAGTTGAAGTAGCTCAATAAGCTAGTTCAAATAATTTTACACTAGAATTGAAATAGCTCTATAGCCTAGTACAAATAATTTTACACTAGATTTGAACTAGCTCTGTAAGATAGTTCAAATAATTTGACTCTAGATTTGAACTAGCTCTATAGGCTAGTACAAATATTTTAACACTAGAGTTGAACTAGCTTTATAAGCTAGTTAAAATAATTTTATACTAGAGTTGAACTAGCTCTGTAGCCAAATACAAATAATTATACACTAGAGTTGAACTAGCTCTATAAACTAGTTCAAATAATTTTACACTAGAGTTGAACTAGCTCTATATCCAAGTATAAATAATTCTACATTAGAGTTGAATTAGCTCTATAAGCTCGTTCAAGTAATTTTACACTAGAGTTAAACTAGCTCCATAGCCTAGTACAAATAATTTTACACTAGAGTTGAACTAGGTCAATAAGCTAGTTCGAATAATTTTACACTAGAGATGAACACTACTAGGAAAAGGCTAATTAGTGGTGCACCTGTTTTGGCCATTAATGGCGCAATATAGGTGCGCCACTATTATCACGACATTAGTAACAAATAGTAATGGCGCCATTACTATGCCTATCTGGTGCGCCATTACTATCTGACATAGTTATGGCGCACCACATAGAAGTGCGCCATTACTAACAACTTTTTTTCAAAAAATAATTCAGAATTTTTTTTCAATTTTTTCGTTTTTTTTCTTAATCTCGGGTCACTATGGCTTAATCTCGGGTCAATATGCTTAATCTCAAGTGAAATCGCACTCTATGGTCAAACTTCCCAGAAGGTTACCCATCCTCACACTACTACAGCCCGAGCATGCTTAACTTCGCAGTTCTATCCAACCCCAGCACCATATCAATCCTATTAAACCTTGTTGATGTCTAGGACTTTGTTCATGTTCATGAGTGTGATGAAATTTTGAAAAAATATTTCAAACTTCCTGGTCATATTACATATCATATTTTGAAAAAAATTCCACAATTTTTTTTCTTAACCAATTTTTTTTCTGTTACTAGTGGCGCACCTAGCAAATGGTGCGCCACTAGTAAGTTTGAATTTTTATTCATTCCCCCCCCTCTAGATCTTAAAAGCCCCGTATCTTTCTTTCTGTTAGGTATTTGGGATTTCGAACATGTTCAACGGGGTTCCCGCCGTTGAATTCAGATGTAACTTTTCGAGTAGATGATTTTTCATATAAATTTTTTAATCCGAGTTCGTATGCAAAAGTTATGCCCATTTTACTAAATTCCAGAGAGATTTTCCAAATAAAGTCGAAATTCATATTTGTAAATTTTTCGAACAACTAGACCACATATCACATGGGAAACTTATTTTCTTTTTTTTGACATTTCCATCATTTTCTTTTATTTTTTTTAAACTGAAAAGGCGGTCCACAGGGGGGGGAGAGGTGCATTTAGCACCAGGGTTACTAATGGCGCACCTGGTGTGTGGTGCGCCAATAGTAGTTTTGAAAAAAATAAAAAAAATTGTTAGTAGTGGCGCACCATGGGATAGTGCGCCATTAACTAGTAATGGCGCACTGTCCACTAGTGCGCCACTACTAACAATTTTTTTATTTATTTTTCAAAACTACTAGGGAAAAGCTTATATACATACGCTTACTAGCAGCGCGGGTTAAAAACCCTCGCTAGTGCTACGTACTAGTAGCGCGGGTTTCTAATCCTCGCTACTACTAAGTTGATAGTAGTAGCACTAGTTTTTAACCCTTGCTACTACTAAGCGGTCTCCACCGTGCCCCCTGGGACATGCCATAGTAGTAGCGCGGGTTTTTAACCCACGCTACTACTAAGTTGATAGTAGTAGCACGGGATTTTAACCCTTGCTACTACTAAGCGGTCTCTACCGTGCCCCTGGGACATGCCATAGTAGTAGCGCGGGTTTTTAACCCTCGCTACTATTAGGTTTATAGTAGTAGCGCGGGTTTTTAACCCTCGCCACTACTAAGCGGTCTCTACCATGCCCCTGGGACATGCCATAGTAGTAGCGCGGGTTTTTAACCCTCGCTACTACTAAGTTGATAGTAGTAGCGGGTTCTACCCCCCGCTACTACTAAGCGGTCTCAACCGTGCCCCGCTGGGACATGCCATACTAAGTACTTGCGTTTTTTTACAGCCCTGAAATCCCCATCTCCTCGTCCAAATCACTCCTCTCCCTCGTCCCTCTTCCACGACGTCTCCCTCAAATCCAGTGACCTCCTCTTCCACCGCTGCTCCTCCTTCCTCCTGCTCCTCCAACACTGCTGGAAGGAGAGGAAGATCCAACAGAGCGCCGTCCAATACGATGGCCAGATATCTAATGGATGCAACCCATTTTCAAACCGGAACTAAAGGTCCCATTTTCAAACTCAACCCCCCTCCCACCCAAGCCCACTGTCGGTGTCAAAACTGGGGGATCTCGGGTAGGAGGTCCCGAACTGTGCGTCTAGGCGGATGGTAACAGGAGACAAGGGACACGATGTTTTTACCCAGGTTCGGGCCCTCTTGATGGAGGTAAAACCCTACTCCTGCTTGATTAATATTAATGATATGGGTAGTACAAGAGTAGATCTACCACGAGATCAGAGAGGCTAAACCCTAGAAGCTAGCCTATGGTATGATTGTTGTTCGTCCTATGGACTAAAACCCTCCGGTTTATATAGGCATCGAAGAGGGTTAGGGTTACACAGAGTCGGTTATAATGGTAGGAGATCTACATATCTGTATCTCCAAGCTTGCTTTCCACGCCAAGGAAAGTCCCATCCGGACATGGGACGAAGTCTTCAATCTTGTATCTTCAAAGTCCAGCAGTTCGGCCAAAGGCTATAGTGTGGCCATCCGGACACCCCCTAATCCAGGACTCCCTCAGTAGCCCCTGAACCAGGCTTCAATGACGACGAGTCCGGCACGCATATTGTCTTCGGCATTGCAAGGTAGGTTCCTCCTCCGAATACTTCATAGAAGATTTTGAACACAAGGATAGTGTCCGGCTCTGCAAAATAAGTTCCACATACCACCGTAGAGAGAATAATATTTACACAAGTTCAATCTGCCGACGTATTCCGCAGCGTGACATCACACCACGACCAAGCCTTTATTGAATCTTTTTACTGTCCCACCTCAGTAGCGTTTAGCGGCGGTTTCCTTGGCATGTCTTATCAAAGCAGAGATCGTGTCCCTTATTCCGGATTCTCATCAATACGGGCGTGGGTAACCCAACCGCGCCATTGATTCGGCGCTTGGGAGATAAGCGAGTTTTATCGGGCGGTGGGGGCGCATGGCTTTGTCCGTCCATATAAGGGATAAGGATCCACTTTTCACACACGCCTTCTTCCTCCTTTGCTTATCCATTTCCTTTTCGAGCTCCAGCGCCCAAGTCCGCACGTCCCACCTCAACCTTCTCCAACTATGTCCGGAGCGGGAGGCAAGTGGATGGCCTCCTCCGTCACGGAGGGGCACATCAAAAAGCTGCAGAAGGCCGGATACTTGTCCGACGACATCGCGCATCGGCTCCCCAACAAGGGGCAGCTCATCCCCACCCCCAGGCCCCATGAGAGGGTGGTGTTCCTCCGCCACTTCCTCCGCGGACTATGGTTTCCACTTCACCCATTTGTCCAGGGGCTCATGTTCTACTATGGCCTAGATTTCTACGATCTGGCCCCGAATTTCATCCTCAACATCTCAGTGTTCATTGTCGTGTGCGAGGCCTTCCTCTGCATCCAGCCCCACTTCGGCTTATGGCTGAAGACGTTCAATGTCAAGCCGAAGGTAGTGGGCGGCCGCCAAGCAGAGTGCGGAGGTGCCATGGTGGACAAGATGGCCAACGTCCTATGGCTCGAGGGCTCCTTCGTGGAGACCATAAAGGGGTGGCAATCGGGGTGGTTCTACATCACCGAGCCGCGCGACTCCAAATGGGCGGCGGCCCCCGAATTCCGATCTGGCTTCCCTACACGGCTCACCTCATGGAAAGAGAGCGGGCCTGAAGTGGGGTAATTCGGAAGAGCTGACCGGACTCCAAACCTGCGTCCGAAACCTGGTGGACAAGAAGCTCAAGCTTGTCAACGCAATCCAGGTTATGCTCATCCGCCGGATCCTCCCATGCCAGCAACGGGCCTTCAACTTGTGGGAGTTTGATCCAGCACAGCACCGAACCTTGAGCCGGCTCTTCGATACAACATACGAAGATGCCTGGAAGGTGCTGTTCAAGGGTGCCGAGGCTCCCGCATCTGCTACCGAAGATCACGGATTCAGCTCGCAGCATCAAGCCAGCGAGCTAAGCTATTTTACCCTTTACGGGACTCTTTTTTCATAGTTTGACTCTATGCGGGATCTAAAACTCCCTTACCTTTGACAGGACTGGATGAAGACGTCCAGACAGGTTAACTGTCCGGCTCCCTTGCTAGAAGACCCAGCGGACGCCCGCTTGACAGGACTGCTGGTTCTGGCACCTTACGTGGTGCCGGAGAAGAAGGCCAAGAAGAAGGCCATGGGAACTCGGAGGAGTTCCCGGCGCCAGGTGTTGTCGGACTCATCGTCCGATGACTCAAGCGGACTCCTCTCCAAGAGCGAGGAGGAGGAAAACAGGCCTCTCCCAGTGAAGAGTGAAGAAAAGGAAGGCCGCCCCAACCGGGGAGGCCGGAGGGTCCAAGAAGGGAAGGACCCTTCCTCCGGACTACACCACCAACGCCGACGACGGCGGAGAGGAGTGGCCGCCAAGGACCAAGCCCCTGGCGAAATCGTAAGTGTCCAGACACCAGAATAACTCATGGCGTTCCATTTGTCGCACATCATCTTCTAATGCCGAGTATAACCATGCAGCCCGCCCAAGGACAGGCTCGACAATACGTCGAGCGGCTCCCTGGATTCGTCGGAGGTGAATAGCACCTCACTTCCGACCGCCTCGTCTCCTCCCGCCGTGGATGACGCAGGGGTGGAGTCCCAAAAGGGGCCCAGCCAGGAGGAGGTGGCCATGGAGGGGATAAAACCCCGAAGGGCTTCAAGTCCGGCCCTGTGCTGGACTCCGTATCGGAACCTTCAGTGGTTCCGGAGTCCGACAGGCGACCCCTTCGTAAGAAGGGCAAGACCGCGAAGCCGGTGACCTCCGTCCAACCGGAGACACCGGATGATTTGATGGAGGTGCTTAACGGCGCTTCCATCGATGATTTGACGGATGATTTGATCCAGAAAGTTCAGTCCGCTAAGAGCGGGCTGACTGAAGCCTGTGCCAGCCTTCTAACAGGCTTTTAGGAATGTATTTAAGATATGTAAAAATATTAACGCATAGACAGTAGCCTCGGATGCTCAGTTTGGTGTTCGGAAAGAAATAGCCGAACTGAGGATCTAAAAATACATACGCAGGAGTCTAACATAAGTATGTCAATATGGGAATGCAGGCTGCGCTGCTGACCTCTGCCGCACTGACTGTGGAGGTTGATGCATTAAGCGAGCCTCGGCGGTCGAGAACGAGCTCGGACTTGCCAAAAAGCGGCTCGAGGACAAGGAAGGTATGTAATACCTTATGAGAGTATTTAAAAGATGTCGTTGCAAAAGATGACAGGAATAACGTGAATACTGCAGGGGCCACGAACGAGGTGGCGACCCTGAAGGAAGCGGTGTCCAAGGTTGAAAGCAATGCGACCGCGGAGCGCACCGAGTGAGAGAAACAGGAGGCGCGGGTGGCGGTGGTGCCGCAAGATCTCCAGGCTCTCATGGAAAAACACGAGAGTTTGGAGCGTGAGTCAAAGACTCGAGGGTCCGAGCTCGCCTCGGCCCTTCAGACCACCAAAGCCGCTAAGGCCGAAGCCCAAAAAGCCCGCCAGGATATTGTGGCGATGAAGAAGATAGCGGTGGGTAAGGCATTCTATATGCAAAGCAATCATGTGAAAGTGAATTATCTGTTACTTACCCGAATCCGGAGCTCTCCACGAGCATTCGCAAATCTGCACCACAGTGTGTCTGATGTTGCCGCATTCTACCGAGCCGAGGAGGGAAGCTCGACGGAGAAGGTGTTCTGGTCTAAGTATGTTGAGGCCGGACACCCGGTGCCCTTAAGCGACCAGTTGAAGCAGCTGGTCGAGCTCCATAAGGTGGCCGAACAGGCCATGAAGGGCCTCATAGCTCGGTTGTGGCCTAGGGAAGCCATGCCTGGGAGCTACTTCGGGCTGGTGAGGCGGCTGGTGGACGCCTGTCCATGGGTTGACGTCGTCAAGCGCTCCGTCTTGCCCTTGCTAAGGTGCACTGGGGCAAGATGGACACTGAGAAGCTTGTGACGGACGGGCCGCCACCACGCAAGGAGCATCACAAGCTTGAAATGTATTATGAGGGCATCCTGAAGGGTGCCCGCCTTATAGCGGATGAATGTTCCAAAGATGTAATATTTGAGTAGACTCGCATTTGTTATCCTGTATGCTGAAAACTTGTTCATATGCACTAAGCAACACTGTTGAATTTAAAATATTACCTTCTGTGCGGCCGTGTATTAAATTTGAGAGATGGCGAGTCGTCGGCTTCAGCCCCCATGCCACGAGTGCTGGGGGGGTCGGGATAAACTTGAGCGCTCTTGTTCCCATTCTTGGGTCCTTCGAGGGAGGCGCTCAACGCAACGAACATGGCAACCGGACTATAATGCTTGAACACTCTCACTTGGCCATAGAATTCTATAATTTTAAATTTTGGCCAAGCCCCTAGTATTCAGAAGACCGAGTTCGGGGCGCTATCCACGCCTAGGCCGGACAATGCCGACTCCTCGCTCTAAACGGCATAAGTCTTTAGGGACTCGAAATCCCCTCGAACAGCGACAGGCTCTCGCCCTATCATGACGGTCAGTTTTAGCTTTCTCCACTGAGGTGCTTAACCCAGCTCAACCGGGGCACAATTGCAGTGGTTCTCCCAGCGCTATCTTAGCCGATATAACGGAACGTAAGGTACCCAAACATGGGAGCCGGGCAAACCCAACTATTGACCCAAGACATGATTCGGAGCCGATGCATATAATGCTATAATTTCGGGGTGCCGCACTTGTGAAAGTGTTCGGACTTATCACACCCTTTGTGGGGTACTTAAGCCCCTGGTGTATTACCCGTACCAAAGTGTATGGTTGCACAATGTCATAAATGAACATATATATATATAGAAAAAAGGGAATTCAATAATGGGCAGAAGCGATGTATTGTTTATTCAAAAGGGCTGTAGTAAGAGTAGAACGATACAAATAGTGCGATAAGCAAGGGACAGGACTTTTTAACATGTCCCCCTCCAGGGGTAAGCTGCGGGATGGTGTGTAAAACAGGTATACTGCTCGTAATAGAGACCACCTGGACACTCAACGTAGCTTTCTGCTTCCCTGGCTGTTGCATCGTGTGTTCGGCGATTCTTCTGCCGGACAGGGCTTCGTGACAGCGGAGTCCTGAAAGTAAAAAAATGAAGAAAAGAAAAGAATGACACAATCGGGAGCCCCTGGTGCGGTTGAGCCGCATTCTGGGCATGCCGTGGTCGTGCCCCTTCCCCTATGCCCATGGTGTTTGCAGAGCGTAATTATCTACGCGTATTACTGGTTTCGCAATTTCGCGAGGGCTGGGGCTTTGGGCCGCATTGCTATGCGTGCTCAGAACGTGCCAGGCGGTCTTGTTGTAGGTTACTCCGGGCGCGCTTGATGGTGTCCAGGCGTTTAATAGCCGGACTCGAGAATTGCCTTAGGAGGCTGCTTTGTACTTCCACCGCGAGGACCGCCGTACGCTCCTCCGTCCGGAGAGAGCGTTCGGTGTTTCCATTGACCGTAATGACTCCTCGAGGATCTGGCATCTTGAGCTTGAGATATGCTTAGTGCGGCACCGCATTGAACTTTGCAAATGCGGTTCGTCCGAGCAGTGCGTGATAGCCGCTGCGGAACGGGACTATGTCGAAGATTAACTGCACGCTTCGGAAGTTATCCGGGGATCCGAAGACTACTTCAAGTGTAACTGAGCCTGTACAGTTGGCCTCTACACCTGGTATGACGCCTTTAAAGGTCGTCTTTGTGGGTTTAATCCTTGATGGGTCTATGCCCATTTTGCACACTGTGTCCTGATAAAGCAGGTTCAGGCTGCTGCCGCCGTCCATTAGGACTCTAGTGAGATGAAATCCGTCAATGATTGGGTCTAGAACCAATGCGGCGAATCCACCAAGGCGGATGCTAGTGGGGTGGTCCCTTCGATCAAAAGTGATCGGGCAAGAAGACCACGGGTTGAAATTTGGGGCGACTGGCTCCATCGCATATACGTCCCTTAGTGCACGCTTCCGCTCCCTTTTGGGTATGTGGGTTGCGTATATCATGTTCACCGTCCGCACTTGCGAAGGAAGCCCTACATCCTCTATTGTTCGGCGGCCGGGGCTCCTCCTCGTCATCGCTATGCAGCCCCTTGTCATTGTTTTCGGCATTTAACTTGCCTGCCTGCTTGAACACCCAACAATCCATGTTGGTGTGATTGGCTGGTTTTTCGGGGGTGCCGTGTATCTGGCACGAGCGATCGAGTATTTGGTCCAAATTGGACGGGCCCGGAGTATTTCTTTTAAATGGCTTTTTCCGCTGACCGGGATTAGAGCCTCTGAATCCGTCATTGACTGCCGTATCCTCAGCATTATCGCCATTAATGTGGCGCTTGTGCTTGTTGCGACGCGACCTGCCATTGCTGTCCTTGGTATCCGAATTACCAGGGCTCTTGGTCATGTTGTTACTACGAGCTAGCCAGCTGTCCTCTCCCGCGCAAAAGCGGGTCATTAGTGTTGTGAGGGCTGCCATGGATTTCGGCTTTTCCTGTCCTAGGTGCCGGGCAAGCCACTCGTCGCGGATGTTGTGTTTGAAGGCTGCAAGGGCCTCTGCATCCGGACAATCGACGATTTGATTTTTCTTGGTTAGGAACCTTGTCCAGAATTGTCTGGCCAGTTCCTCTAGCTGCTGAGTTATGTGGCTTAAGTCATCGGCGTCTGGTGGTCACACATATGTGCCCTGGAAATTGTCGAGGAATGCGGCTTCCAGGTCTTCCCAACAACCAATTGACTCTGCTGGCAAGCTGTTAAGCCAATGTCGGGCTGGTCCTTTAAGCTTGAGTAGGAGGTATTTGATGGCGTGTAGATCATCGCCGCGGGCCATGTGGATGTGAAGGAGATAGTCCTCGATCCAAACCGCAGGATCTGTTGTGCCATCGTATGATTCAATGTTTACGGGTTTGAAACCCTCAGGGATTTCATGATCCATCACTTCATCTGTGAAGCATAGTGGGTGTGCGGCGCCTCTGTATTGGGCTATATCACGACGCAGCTCAAATGAGCTTTGTCTACTGTGTTCGGCCCGGCCGGAGTTGCCATATCCGGCGTGACGGTTATCGTCACATGTCGCGGGATGCCCACGCGATCCGTAGACCGATCTTGTTTGCCTTGCCTTGTCCTCCAATATATCTCGCAGGTCTGGCGCATTTCCCCGCGCCTTGGTATTTTTTGAGCGGCGCCAGGGTGCGGCTTGAGTTGAGGGTCGAGAGGCCTCTTTGTCGCGGCCACGAGGTGGTCGGTCAGCCGTGTCATGCGCTGGTGATGTAGGTTTGGGTGCTTCCTCCTTTAATCGGGGTAGCAGCCTGCGTCTTGGGTAGCTCTTGGAGGGGCGCTCGAGTTCATACTCTTCGGCCGCAAGGACTTCAGTCCATCTGTCATCTAGCAAGTCTTGGTCAGCTCTAAGCTGTTGCTGCTTTTTCTTGAGGCTGCTTGCCGTGGCCATGAGCCTGCGTTTGAAACGCTCTTGTTCGACGGGATCCTCGGGCACGAAGAATTCTTCGTCGTCGAGGCTTGCCTCATCTTCGGAGGGAGGCATGTAATTATCGTCCTCTACCTCTCTTTCTGCCGCTCTCTCATGAGGGCTGGCTTCTCCATCCTCCTGCGCTGAATCCTGCTGGAGGGGGTTGTCTTCGGCACTATCCGGGGTGTTATTGTCTCCCGTGCTGGAATCACCGTTTTTGCTATGGCAGGATTTATAGTGGCGCCGCTGACGCCGGCGCTTAGGCTGTTTCTTGGAGGGGTCATCCTCTGTTGTTCCTTCGCCATTCCCATCTTTTGGGATGTCCACCATGTATATGTCGTATGACGAGGTGGCCTGCCAGTGCCCTATGGGCGCTGGTTCTTGCTTGTCTCCTGCATCGTCGTCCATATCTTCGATGTCTTCGGAGTCGAAGTCTAGCATGTCGGTTAAATCATAGACAGTGGCTACGAAGTAGGTGGTGGGTGGGCTTTGATTTTCTTTGTCGTCTGCATCCCAACCTTCCTGACCATAATCCGTCCAGGGCTCTCCTGATAAAGAGAGAGACTTTAGTGAATTCAGGATGTCACCAAAGGGCGAGTGCTGAAAGATGTCTGTGGCAGTGAACTCCATGATAGGCGCCCAATTGGAGCCGATTGGCGGGGGCGCGGAAGGCTCGGAGTCCGGAGAGGAGTCCGGCACCTTGTAGTCACGGGCTTCGCAAAGGACGGGGTAGGTGTACGGCTCAATCTCCGTAGAGATCGCAGCCCCCGAGGCGGTGTCCAGCCACCCGTCCTTCGTCGGCGTAGTCGGCTCCGAGCTAAAGGTCGGAGCGGACACTGGTGCGGCCTCTAGGACACTGTTCGTCGGCAGAGCTAGTTCATTCCCCTCGTGACACTGCGCGGCAGCGGCTGTGGCTCGAACTCGTCAAGATCGAGTCTCAACGGACGTCATCCGTGTAGTTCAAACTTCCAAATCTGACCTGGTGGCCAGGGGCGTAGCTTTCAATCTGCTCCAGATGGCCAAGCGAATTGGCCCGCAGTGCAAAGCCATCGAATACGAAGATCTGTCCGGGGAGAAAAGTCTCACCCTGGAGCGCATCGTTGTTGCTGATCGGAGGACCCATCGGGCCTAAAGATGACAACATGGAGGAACTCTCAATGAAAGCACCAATGTCGGTGTCAAAACCGGCGGATCTCGGGTAGGGGGTCCCGAACTGCGCGTCTAGGCCGATGGTAACAGGAGACAAGGGACACGATGTTTTAACCCAGGTTCGGGCCCTCTCGATGGAGGTAAAACCCTACTCCTGCTTGATTAATATTGATGATATGGGTAGTACAAGAGTAGATCTACCACGAGATCAGAGAGGCTAAACCCTAGAAGGTAGCCAATGGTATGATTGTTGTTCATCCTACGGACTAAAACCCTCCGGTTTATATAGGCACGGAAGAAGGTTAGGGTTACACAGAGTCGGTTATAATGGTAGGAGATCTACATATCCGTATCGCCAAGCTTGCCATCCACGCCAAGGAAAGTCCCATCCGGACACGGGACGAAGTCTTCAATCTTGTATCTTCAAAGTCCAGGAGTCCGACCAAAGGCTATAGTCCGGCCATCCGGACACCCCCTAATCCAGGACTCCCACACCCACCAAGCCACAAGCCCACCTGCGCCCACACCCTAGCCCCACCCTAGCCTGCGCCCGCGCCGCCGCCCCGCCGCCGACCCCGCCGGAGCCTTCCGCCCCCTAGCCGGAGTAAGCCGCTGCCTCGCCGCCGTCGGTTTTCCTCGAGAAAACCGTTCGGTTTTCCGCCGGTTTTTTGTTTGGTTTTCAAAAAAACCCTAGATCTTTTTTCGGTTTAGTTAATTTAGCGAGTGTTTGCTCATTCGTTCATTTTAACGAACGGTTTTCATCATTTATTTTCAGTTAACGAACATTCGTTCGTTAGCCTGTTCGTCCGTTTTTCTTTTTCTCGGATTTTCCGCGATTATTTCTACTCCGATTTTTGATCTAGTATAACTTTTCGCTCGTTTATCGGAATCAGGCGATTCAAGTGCCTAGAGTTTCGTCTCGAAACCCTCTTTCTGATTAATCAACTAAAACAACTTTTTGCTTCAGTAAAATTTGACTTAGGTCCAGATTAGTAAACGAAGCTTGTTTCTTTCGCCGTTTGCTTTTCGTTGCTTCTTTTGACTTGATTCTTTTTGCAAAACGGAGTTCTTAAGTTGAACTTTCTGGTTATATCTTTTACTTGAGTTTTACCTGTGCATTAGATGAGTACTTATTGTATGCTTGTTTGTTGCGATAGAGTACCCGGAGTGCGCCGCTTGCTATTTCGAATCGCTAGGTTTCGCGGATCATCAGCAAGGCAAGTAACACTTTGATCATATCCCTTTCATACCCAGTTTTTATGCATTAGATCAATCCTCAAACATTGCATGACTAGGATCTAATTAAATTGTGGGTTTTGGGAAGTAGTTGAGGTAGTACCTATTACCTGTTTTATTTTCAAACCCTTGGGAGTTACTTCTACGTTTGCTTATTATGCCATGCTATGCTAGTAGACATGGATTGGGTGAGTGTATCCATGACAGATGTGAGTTTGTTAATTAATGGTTTATTTAAGGTGGCAACTTTAATACACATCTGGGTGGATTGAGGTACCTGGGTATTTCAGGATTGCCTGTTTTTCTTTATGGACCGCCACCCAGGCTCAAAGGGATCATGAGATTATTCATGCTAGAAATTTCCGTGTGCAGCCACAGGCTACTATGGGCTCTAGCATAGTTGATTAAGTCATGTGAACTCTTACAGTGGTAGACTAGCATACGTAGTGGGATGTAGGTGTAACGGTCTACCCGTTCATAAGGTGCCAGCGCTTCTGAAAGACTATGTCTCGGTTATCCGTTTCTTAAACACCATGTAGTGCAAGAAATCCAACGGAGGAGATCGAGTCTTGTGGGGAGAAGTGCGCAAACCTCTGCAGAGTGTATAAAACTAATCATGGTTAGTCGTGTCCCCGGTTATGGACATCTTGAGTATCTAGTACTTGGATTATCCTGTGAATCTCATCATGTTACTTTAATTAATATTGTTGGGTTTAATGATGATGCTTAATTGGGATTGAGAATGCTGTCAACCATTCTCAATGTTTAACAACCACCATGATAGTCAAATAAAATTTATTCCTTTGCAGTAGGGAAAAATTGGCTTTACGCAAAACTGTAACCATAGAGCTTTCCATCAGCCATATATGCATGTATTATAGCATTACTCTTTCATATTACTCTCTATGTGTTACATTGCCAGCATATTCCATATGCTGACCCGTTTTCGGGCTGCAACGTTCATGTTGCAGACTTTTTAGGCGACGAGTAAGGTGCCTTAGGTCGTGGTTCTATACTCAGTGATGCCGTTGGAGTTGATGGACTCGCATATCTTCCAAGCCTTCCGTTGTTATCGTTATTAGATGGCCTTAATCCATATTTATTGTATTAATTTCTCTTTTGAGACATTTGATGTAATAAGTGTGTGATTGCTACTCTGTTATAAATCCTTCAAGTACTCTGCGTGTCAGCATTACTGATCCAGGGATGACACTGATGCACAGAGGTCAGACTGTCTGAGGTCTTGTCGCTACAAGATGGTATCAGAGCACAAGCTGACTGTAGGACACAACCACTAAGCTAAAGCCCTATATCACTACCCTTTATTCTCATTTTTGACTCCTCATCTTTTCTACTCTTTTAGGATGGCGGATGCAAGGAACAAGTTCATGCATCCGGATGAAGATACACCTTTTGGAAACCACTTGAAGGAAGTCACTAGATATCTGAACATTGGAATACCAAGCTTCACCGGGACCTACAACGCCACTTTACCCGAAGAGGAGCATTGGATGATTCAAGTTCAAGTTCCAGGAAGGACGTTCGCGCCAGTCACGGAGCCCATAGTGTTTTCCTTTGATGCACCAACCTGGAATTTAGGAAAGAGCATGGCAACCGACATCACCATGGGACGTATTGGAGAAGTATACTGCAATGATCTCAAGGATACTATATACCAGATTTGCGGGCGCCGAGATGAGCAATGGGAGATGATCCGCACCAGGAAGGATAGATCAATCGCAGCTTTTATCCAGGAGTTAAACCAGCACATCCGACGCCAGGAGAACTAGATGTGCGCAGGCATAATGGATCTGCACAAGGCCTTGACCAAGATCACGGAGCTAGAGGAAGAACTCAAGGCTACACGTGAAGATTACATGGAAGAAATCGAAGTGCTAGTGGAGAAGAATGACGACTTAACCAGGAAGCTAGGAGTTTTCATGGGATACCCCGCACCAGGAAGAGAAGACGATGATTCCACTTGCCCGAATAACTATATCATCATCGACGACACCGACTCGGACCCAGACGACAGTGATGATGACTATGTTGACGAAGCTGGAGCGGATATCATGGAGTCCTCATCGGAGCAGTTTTATTTCTAGTTGACCACCATAACAGTAGTAGTATTTCCCTATGTATCTAGTTTAGTCCGAGCACTTTTGTAACGATAGATAGACCGTTGTATACCTTTGTTTGAATTGATTGGAGTGATTTCTGTTTGCATTTGTCTCATGTGCATATGGGTAGTGTTTTCTCACTAGACCTCATTCTATTCTATATTCTCATCTTCTCTAAAAACCCTCAGATGCCTCCGAGACGCGACACCGGATTTGTTTTCCCACCGGAGATCACTCAGTTGATTCAGCAGCAAAATGCTTTGATGCAAGCAGTAGTACAGAACCAAGGCAACAACAACAACAACAACAACAACAACAACATCAACAACAACAACAACAACAACAACAACAACAACAACAACATCAACAACAACAACAACAACAACAACAACCCACCACCACCACCTGTTGACCATTTGACTCGTTTCTTGAGGCTAAATCCGCCGGTGTTTTTCAGTAGCACCGAGCCGGTTGTTGCAGATGATTGGCTCCGCAAGGTTGGAAGGGAGCTCACCACTGCCCGATGCACAGATGCGGAGAGAGTGTGTTTTGCCGCATATCATCTTGATGGACCCGCAACATCATGGTGGGAGAATTACACAACCACACACCCTATTGACACTGTCACATGGGACAAGTTTCAGCAAGCTTTCCGTACTGCCCACGTTTCGGCAGGAGCTATGGCCATGAAGAAGCGTGAGTTTCACAACTTACGCCAAGGAGGACGCACTGTAGGCCAGTATGTGGAGGACTTTAGTAAGTTAGCACTTTATGCCGCAGAGGACTTTGCTATAGACGCAGCTAAGCAGGAGAAGTTCCTAGAAGGACTAAATGATGAGCTGAGCATGTAGTTGATGGTAGCAACTTTCAACAACTACCAGAAGTTGGTAGATCGTGCTCTTATGATTGAAGGGAAGCAGCAACAGATTGAAAACCGCAAGAGGAAGTATGGTCAAAGGAAGTACAATTCTGGAGCTCAGCAAAAGCTACGCTTTACCCCGAAACCGGGAGGACAATTTCAGCATACCCATGGGGGAGGTAGCTCGCACAATCATAATGGTTCCAAGAATGGTAACAGGAATGGAGGAAGCAACGGACAAAACCGCACCAACCCGTCAACCCCAGCCAAGAGAGACCTGAGCCAAGTCACTTGCTTTAAATGTTAGAAGACTGGACATTATGCCAATGAATGTCCTGAAGCCCAGAATGGAAATGGCAATGGAAGCTCTGGGAAGAAGCAGAACCCTTTTAACAGGGGACAGGTGAACCACGTTAACGTGGAGGAGGTTGAAGCCCAGCTAGATACAGTAATAGGTAAGTTTTTGGTTAAGACATTTAATGCGATCGTTCTTTTTGATACTGGTGCATCGCATTCATACATATCACGGGGATTTGTGGATAAGTATAAACTGCCCACCAAGGTTCTTAGAACACCTATGTTAGTAAGCTCACCAGAAGCGGAGTATATGGCTAGTCGAGGATGTTTTCAAGTGCCTTTGAGCATAGGTAGGCATGTTTTCCCCACGGATTTAATCATTCTGGAATCGCAAGGTTTGGATGTAATCCTTGGTATGGATTGGCTATCGATGTATGGAGGAAACATTGATTGCGCCAGTTAGTCGATTTTTCTTACCACCCCAGAAGGAAGAAGATCAAGTATGTGTCACGGCATGAGTCGAAGAGGACACAAGTAAATTCCTTATCAGGAGTTGTGCAGGAGGAAGTACCAGTGGTGAAGGATTACTCGGACATATTTTTAGAGGAGTTGCCAGGCATGCCACCGGATAGAGACATTGAGTTTCTGATTGAGCTTTTGCCAGGCACAGGGCCGATATCTAAGAGACCGTACCGGATGCCCGCACAAGATTTGGAGGAAATTAAGAAGCAGATTAAGGAGTTACTGGATAAAGGTTTTATTCGCCCAAGTTCTTCACCTTGGGGATCGCCAGTACTTCTAGTGGAGAAGAAGGATGGATCATTGAGAATGGTTGTTGATTATCGAGGATTGAATGAAGTGACCATTAAGAATAGGTACCCGTTGCCGATGATCAACGATTTGTTTGACCAATTACAAGGAGCTAAGGTATTTTCCAAGATTGATTTGCGATCAGGATACCATTAGTTGAAGATTCGAGAGCAAGATATACCTAAAACCTCTTTTACCACCAGGTATGGACTGTATGAGTATACCGTTATGTCATTTGGTCTGACTAACGCACCTGCCTATTTCATGAACATGATGAACAAGGTGTTTATGGAGTTTTTGGATAAGTTCGCCGTGGTGTTCATTGATGATATTTTGGTTTACTTGAAGAATGAAGAGGAGCATAAGGAGCATTTGCGTTTAGTGCTTGAGAAGCTCAGAGAACATCAGTTATATGCCAAGTTTAGCAAATGTGAGTTTTGCTTGAAAGAAGTTGGATTCCTCGGACACGTTATATCCGAAGAATGTATAGCAGTAGATCCCACCAAGGTTGTCATTGTGAAAAACTGGGAAGCACCAACGACAGTTGGAGAGATCCGGAGTTTCCTTGGACTGGCAGGATACTACCGGATATTCATTGAGAATTTCTCGAAGATTGCGAAGCCTATGACGGAGTTATTAAAGAAGGATATCAAGTTCAATTGGACTGATGAATGTGAGGCTAGTTTCCAGGAGTTAAAGAAACGTTTGGTTACATCACCAGTGCTGATTCTGCCAGATCAGAGTAAAGATTACAAGGTATATTGTGACGCTTCACGTCGAGGACTTGGAGCAGTACTTATGCAGGAAGGAAGAGTTGTTTCATATGCTTCACGACAGCTTAAGCCCCATGAGTTGAATTATGCTACACATGATTTGGAGTTAGCAGCTGTAGTACACGCATTGAAGACTTGGAGACATTTTCTCATTGGAAACCATTGTGAGGTGTACACGGATCACAAGAGTTTGAAGTACATTTTCACAAAGAAGGAGTTGAATCTCAGACAAAGGAGATGGTTGGAGCTCATTAAGGATTATGACATGAGATTGCATTATCACCCTGGAAAGGCTAACGTAGTAGCAGATGTGTTTAGCCACAAGAGCCTTGTCAAAACACTAATGACCGGAGATTTACCAAAGGAGTTAGCCGAGGATCTTCGTTAGCTATGTTTAGAGATAGTTCCGAAAGGCTATGTAGCAGCATTGGAGATTCAGTCTACCTTGATGGATAAGATCAGAGAAGCTCAGAAAACTGACAAGGAGATTGCCTCTATTAAAGAGAAAATGAGCAAGGGAAAAGCTAAAGGATTTCGTGAGGATGAACACGATACCTTATGGTTTGAGGACCGCGTTTACGTGCCTAATGATCCGGAAATCAGGAAGTCGATTTTGCAAGAGGCCCATGATTCGTCGTACTCGATTCACCCAGAAATACCAAGATGTATTTTGGATTTGAAGGACACTTTCTGGTGGACCGGAATGAAGAAGGATATTGCGGAGTATGTATCAGCTTGTGATGTATGTCAGAGAGTGAAAGCAGAGCATCAGAAGCCAGCAGGATTGTTACAGCCATTGCCGATACCCGAATGGAAGTGGGATAAACTAGGCATGGATTTCATCACGAGATTGCCCAGGATTCGTTCAGGCTATGACTCGATTTGGGTTGTAGTCGATCGTTTGATGAAGGTCGCTCATTTCATCACAGTGAAGACTACTTACAGCAGTGCCAAGTTAGCAAAGATATACATGACCAGGATCGTATGTCTGCATGGAGTTCCGAGGAGCATTGTATCAGATAGAGGAACCCAATTCACCTCAAAGTTCTGGAATCAGTTGCACGAAACTTTGGGTACTAGACTAGAGTTTAGTACAGCTTTTCATCTAGAGACTGATGGATAGACCGAGAGAGTCAGCCAGATTTTGGAGGATATGCTGATAGCTTGTGCACTAGATTATGGATCTAGTTGGGATGACAACTTGCCATATGCGGATTTATCTTACAACAATAGTTATCAATCTAGTTTGAAGATGGCCCGTTTTGAAGCCTAGTACGGAAGGAGGTGCAGAACACCATTGTCGTGGGATGAAGTTGGAGACCGCCAGTTATTTGGACCAAATTTGATTAAGGATTCTAAACAGAAGGTGAAGTTAATTCGCGATAGGCTCAAGGTAGCCCAGTCTAGGCAGAAGATCTATGCAGATTCAAAATGCAAGGAGACAGTGTACGAAGTCGGAGATAGAGTCTATCTTCGAGTATCTCCACTTCGAGGAGTTAAGCGCTTTGGAGTTAAGGGAAAATTAGCGCCACATTTTGTTGGACCATACAAAGTTTTGGAGCATATGGGAGAAGTTGCTTACAAGTTGGAATTGCCCCGAAGGATTGTCAGGAGTTCACGACGTGTTCCACGTTTCCCAGTTGAAGAAGTGCCACTCAGAGATGGCTCATATACCGCTGAGGGATACAGTGCCGCTGGAAGCAATTCAGTTGGATAATGATTTGACCTATGAGGAGAAACCAGTCAAAATTCTCGAGTATGTCAGCCGAGTCACCCGCAGCAAGGTTATCAAGTTTTGCAAAGTTCAGTGGAGCCACCACACCAAGGATGAAGCCACCTGGGAGCGAGAGGAAGATCTGCTGAAGGACCACCCTCACCTATTTTCTAGCCAACCCGAATCTCGAGGGCGAGATTCATCTTAAGGGGGGTAGGTTTGTAGCATCCCAAATTTTCAATTTGGAATGTTATACATAGATCATCATTGCATATCATATTTTATTGCATTTTAGCTTGATCCTTGAAATTTCACGCAACTCAAGGACCCACGAAGAGAGTTGGGGAATTCGTTATTTTCATATTTGATATTTCTCAAATTTTGAAAATAGGATCATTTGATTTTATTTATTTTATCTTCAATTATTTCTATAATAAAAATATGAGAGAGGGAATAAAATGACATTCCCAAAATAAAGAAATAATAAAGGTTTAATAAAAAAATGAAATAAGATTTTTATTTGGAGTTTATCGCTATTTTATTTAAATTTAGGAAAAATGCATTTTCAAAATTGCATTTAGGCCTCCAATAAATGTTCATCTTATCCGGCTTGATTTTAGAAGCCGGGGAAATTTTATTTCGGGATTTTTGGAGTCCATTTAGTATTTCTTTTGTTTGTTTTTCTGCATGAAATTATTAAAAAAACAAAACTGACTTTGGGCCGTGTTCGGCTAGGACTCTGCCTGGCCGGCCCCTTTAAATTGCGCCCGAGCCCGCCAAGCCACCAGCCCGCCCGCGCCCAAACCCTAGCCCCCCAGCCGCCGCCCCGCCGCCGACCCCATCGGACCCCGCCGCCCCTCACCGGAGTAAGCCGCCGTCCCCTCACCGGAGTAAGCCGCCGCCTCGCCACCGGCGGTTTTCCTCGAGAAAACCGTACGGTTTTCCGCTGGTTTTTCGTTCGGTTTTAAAAAAAAAACCTAGATCTGTTTTTTCGGTTTAATTTATTTAGCGAGCGTTCACTCGTTCGTTTGTTTTAACGAACAATTTTCGTCATTTAGTTTCAGTTAACGAACGTTCGTTCGTTAGCCTTTTCATCCGGTTTTCTTTTTCTTGGATTTTCTGCGATTATTTCTGATCGCGATTTCTGATCCGATTTTCGATCTAGTATAACTTTTCGCTCGTTTATCGGAATCAGGCGATTCAAGCACCTAGAGTTTCATCTCGAAACCCTCTTTCCGATTAATCAACTCAAACAAGTTTTTGCTTCTGTAAAATTTGACTTAGGTCCAGATTAGTAAACGAAGCTTGTTTCTTTCGCCGTTTGCTTTTCGTTGCTTCTTTTGATTTGATTCTTTTTGCAAACCGGAGTTCTTAAGTTGAACTTTCTGGTTAGATCTTTTATTTGAGTTTTACCTGTGCATTAGATGAGTACTTATTGTATGCTTGTTTGTTGTGATAGAGTACCCAGAGTGCGCCGCTTGCTATTTCGAATCGCTAGGTTTCGCGGATCATCAGCAAGGCAAGTAACACTTTGATCATATCCCTTTCATACCCAGTTTTTACGCATTAGATCAATCCTGAAACATTGCATGACTAGGATCTAATTAAATTGTGGGTTTGGGGAAGTAGTTGAGGTACTACCTATTACCTGTTTTATTTTCAAACCCTTGGGAGTTACTTCTACGTTTGCTTATTATGCCATGCTATGCTAGTAGACGTGGATTGGGTGAGTGTATCCATGACAGATGCGAGTTTGTTAATTAAAGGTTTATTTAAGGTGGCAACTTCAATACACATCTGGGTGGATTGAGGTACCTGGGTATTCCAGGATTGCCTGTTTTTCTTTATGGACCGCCACCCAGGCTCAAAGGGATCATGAGATTATTCATGTGTCACAACACCAGTTTAGCCTTTGCTTGTCCTTGCATGATCATCATGTCTAAATTCTGAAAATTGAATTGAGGGAATTTTCAAGCCTCAGAAACTTGTTAAAAAAATAATCAACATTTAATCCTCATTAAATGAGTCCAAAGAAATGTTCCTGTTACTCTGTGAAAATATTGGTAAGGGGTAAAATCCAAAACAATATTTTTGGAATCGCAGAAATATTTATTTTGGGCCTTTGACTTAAATCAATGACATATTTGAGTTGAATTTATTTCTGTTATATAAGAAATAAAGTTCAAATATTTTTGTAAACTGCATGTGACCTTGGACCAGTTTCTGAGCTTACATAGCAATTTACTAAAAGTTCAAAAAATGATTTGATGTTTTAAATCAAATCAAAACAAATTGCAGAAAATAGAAAACATTCATAAATAGAAAACCAGAGAGAGAGAACCTACCTGGGCCACTGTCACGACCGGTTTTTCAATAAAAATATTTATTGAACAACCGACCTATGAAGTCCAATATGAGGAAAATCCTTCATACCGGTTGACAAAACTTTGATACAATAAGCCAGTAGCATAACAATATTACAGGGGTCGGACTAAAGATGCCCAACCAATTATTACAAACATGCCGATAATTATACATAGTGGCGGATACGACTCAAAGGGGGGTGGGGTGGGAATACTACTGACTCGAGATAGGAGTGGTTGGTGGAATAACACAACGGGGTGGTTAATAAGTCTACTGCACTGGCGGCTCATCGAGCGTCGAGGTGAGGCTCGATGAATTTATTTGGGTAGCGAAGCGGATATATCACAATGACCAATCCAGGGTGCGACGAGACTGACTGGGATTCCTCTAGGCGTCGGACTCGCTATCGAATTCTTCATCCATGAGATCGACTTTCGTCGACATCTAGCCAAATCAACAAGCCAGGTGAGTACTTTGAAAGTACTACGCAAGCAGTTCGGACAAAAGATATAACAAATGAATGCAGGAATTAGTCATGATTAATTTTTTAACAATGCTCCATCAGTATAACGAAATAAAAATAAGAAGGGAATCGGCGGTAGTCCGCTCGAAAACCCGAAGAAGGATAAATTCAAAACCCATCGAATTATGCGAGCGGCGCCTCGAAGGGTGAATAAATAAGCAAAACATGCCACAGTTGGGCGTCTGAGCGACACCTCATAAAGGGCTTATATTGAAATAAGAATATATGCATGCTGCAGTCGGACGTCTGAGCGACATCACAGAAAGGGCTTATAATGAAAATAAATAACAACAATGCATGATCGGACGTCGAGCGGCATTGCGTAAAAAACTTATAATGAGAATAAATAACAGCGAGTGCAGCATGATCGGACGTCGGCGACATCACAGAAAGGGCTTATAATGAGAATAAATAACAGCAATGCCGCAGTCGGACATCTGAGCGACATCACAGAAAGGGCTTTCATCACAAGAAATAGCACACATAATAAATATTCAACACAGGAATATAAATGGGTTAGCCAATCCACAGGAATAAACATTTAACCGGACTTAGTACTCATGTGATTCACCGGATTATCTCTCACCAAAACTGACACTTGTCAGGATAAGATATAGTGAACTTGGGACATGGATAAGATGAATTCAAGAATTTTGACTCTGTAGAGTTTGTACCAAAATTTGTCCACAGCCAACGGATTTCCGTAGTCACGAAGGACTAGTTCCGTTTACGGTATTTTAGAGGAAACACAACTAGCTAGTACACACCCATCACACCTCACGTTGCCAGGAATCACCCTAGACAGCGCTTAAGAAAAACTTTGAGGCGGGGAGATCACAATCTCGAATAGCATGGGATCAAATTTATATACGCGCGCTCTAAGGGGTGCCACCCTCTCGGTCCCAACCGGAAACACCCATGCCCCCTGACCGGATGAAAGGCTTTAATCCAGGGCCATGGAACCTTCATCCCGGCCTCTCAATTTGGTGTGTACTAGGAAGTGGTTTGCAACCTACTAAGCCGTATCCCTTGCGGGAAACAGGTGGTAGTACGGAAAGGAAGACGGACGGGAAACTAACCGATTTATGTTGACACAGGGTCAACGACATGGCATAAGCCTGGCATGCTACAACACTGCCACCTTACCCATACTCATGCCAACTCATGGCCATGCAACAAGTTTCCAACAACTCACGGATTTACCGAGCCCATTTTCCTCAATGCTCACGAGATAAACTATCATCGAAAATGCTCGTGAACGTGCCATGATACAAAATTAATGCAAACATGCTCATACACTCATCATATCAAAAGTTCAAACTTTGCTTGCCTGGTTCAGAGTAGTCGGGGTCTAGCTCGGCGAAGTTCGCGGTTCCGTCACCTCCTTCGGTATCTACGGTAAACAAAAATACACGCGCTAACGTAAATACCGTGGAGTACAGAAAGTTGGTCCAAATATTTTTCAAATAAATATGATAAAAAACTAGACAAAAATTTGAAGAGGACAGAAAAAGAATCACTCAAAAATTCCTTTCTGTTAAAGAGTTATAAGGGTTTTAACCCAAGGACCCATCTGTAATGAAACAGAAAGTTTCCAAGGGGTTCTGCGGAAACGTCCAAATAACGTTTCGTTTAAAAGAGACAACTGAGAGGCTGACAGGCGGGCTCCACCTGTCATGTTTGAAAATTTGAAAGAGGGAAACAGGGCGCGACGGCGCCCGAGGGGTGTGGTGGTCGCCGGCGGCGATCCACGGCGAGGTAGAGTGATCGGACGGTACCTTCGTGATCAGCACGTCCTTCCGCGTCCGTGGGAGGAGGAAGTGATCGCCGGCGAGTACCACGTCGACGGCGACGCTTGCTCCGGCGGACGGCGGTTCGGACGGTCATGGATCTCGCCGGAGAGAGCTGCGGGGCCAAAATTGAGGTGGGGGTTACCTTACTAGAGGTGGTACGAGGCTACGGGCGAAAGCAGGGCGGCGGAGGAGTTCTCACCGGAGAGAACGATGCCGGACCCCGAGGCGGACGGAGGTGGCCGGAGTCGAGGAAGAAAGGCTCCTCGAGGCCCCTCCAGTGGCAAGGCGGGGTCCGGTGAGGTGGTGGAGTCGTGCGGAGGCGAGAGCAAGCTCAGGGGGACTATGTATAGCCGCCCCGAGGAGGTTGCCGAGAACGGGGTTCTTCGGCGAGGTGATTACGGCGGTGTTGTGGTTGCACGGGAGGGTTAGGAGCTTGAGCATCGCCTAGGAGGAGTAGTGGTGTCATTTTAGGGTCCAGCTCAGCACGGGAGGAAGGTTTACGGCTTGCCCTCGACGGAACGGCCGCATGGCCCGTCGGCGGCGGAGAGCGCTTCTGCTGCGTGCCAAGCCACAGCAGCGGTGCCGCATGCATGCGCTGGCAAGGGGGTGGCCACGCGGAACCACCAGGGCACTTGGGCGGCGCCGAACGGTGTTGCGCCGCAGTTTTGCCTCCTGTCGCCGTTACGGTGGTGCAGCCGCCGCAAAGCACGCCGGCGCAGGCGGGCCAGGCCGCCACCGACGCCAGGAAGGTGCCAAGTGTGCGTGTGGAGCTTCGGACAAGCAAGCCAGGCTGCGAGCAATGTGCCAAGGGCATTGTGGACTCGTGACTGATGTTACTGACGGAGATCGACACTGAACTTTCTGAATTTTCTAAATATGAACAAAACAAATTGCATGCCGTGTGTTGACAAAATGATTCTGGTATCGAGGATTTTTCCTTGAGCTGATTTTTGGTGGAGTGGTCTCTCATTGCAACTAGAGGTTGCCTGAATTTTGTGGAATTTTTGGAGAAGTGTAGATATGAATTTCACCAAATTTGGCAAATCTGGTCCAAACTTGCAAATGAGTGAAATTTGAAATATTTGAAAAGAAGAAGAGTGGATCAAGATGGTTCTGGGTTGTGGGTACCAAGGACTATCCAAGGGAGTTGGTTTGAGGTCAAAATCAAGAGCATTAGGGTACTTGCTTTGCAAATCACTTAGGCTCAAAAGAAAAGACATAATTATTTTGGGAGAAGAAATAATTGGAATAAAGTCCAAAAATGGATTTTACTAGTTTGGACAGAATGTTTGAGTTGTACCAAAGTGGAAGGAGATATTTTTGGGAAGGTTTTTACCATGTGGTGCATGGAAGAATCATGAATGATTTCAAATATGGAGAGGATGACAAACTCCTAGAGTTTCTTTTTGAAATAAAATAAATTCCAAATATTCTCCTTGAAATTTTGAGAAGAGGGAAATCAGAAGAAAATTTAGAACCAACCACTAGAGTTGAAGGAGATGCAAAAATAACATATTTGCTAAAGGGAAAAACTTTGAGAGAGATTTTTGGAAGGGTTTTGGAGACCTCCTTCAAATCCAACAAATTTTGAAGAAAACCAAAGGAAAAATTTTGGAGTGTCACAACACCTACCCCCTTAGGAAAAATCTCGTCCCCGAGATTCCAGTTGATTTTCAAATAATTGTGGGTGCTCTATTCGAAGGAAATCCTCTCTTTCCCAAGTGGCTTCACTTTCGGTGTGGTTGCTCCACTGAACTTTGAAGAACTTGGTGGTTTTCTGTCGGGTTCTCCTTTCTGACTCTTCCAAGATTTTAATCGGATGCTCCCGATATGCAAGATCTGGTTGCACGCCAATGTTTTTATGGGGTACTTGTTTCTCTGGGTTGCTTATGCACTTCCTCAATTGGGAGACATGGAAATTCTTCGGGTAAGTCTAGCTGGTAGGCCACCGTGCCTCTTCGTGCTACTATGCAGAAAGGCCCGATGAATCTCGGTGCTAGTTTTCCTTTAATCTTGAATCGGTTCAGGCCTCTCATGGGTGATACTCATAGGTACACAAATTCACTGGGTTCAAAATGGACTCCACGATGCTTCTGATCGTAATAACTCTTTTGTCGACTTTGGGCTGTCTTGAGCCGGTCCTTAATTACCTTGACTTTATCCTCGGCCTCCTTGAGCAGGTGCGGGCGAAGATATGACTGTCTCCGGTTTCCGACCAATTTAGCGGGTACGACATCTTCGTCTGTCTGAGCTTCAAATGGTGCCATTTGCAGGCTGGGGTGATAGCTGTTGTTATATGCGAATTCTGCGTATGGTAAGCTCTCCTCCCAACTGGTCCCATAGGTGAGGACACATGCTCAAAGCATATCTTCTAGAATTTGATTTACTCGCTCGGTCCGCCCATCCGTCTGGGATGGTATGCGGTCTTGAATGCCAGCTGAGTTACCGAGCTTGTTGTAAGTGATCCCAAAACCGGAGACAATTGAGTGCCTCTGTCGAGATTATTTTCTTTGGGACTCCATGTAGGCAAATGATACGGAGAGGTAGAGCCTAGCAAGTTTTCGAGTGGTGTGTGTTGTCTTCACGGGATGAAGTGAGCTACTTTAGTCAGTCTATCTGTGATTACCCATATGGCATCATGTCCGTGTCGTGACCGAGGTAGTCCAACAATAAAATCCATTCCAATTTCGTCCCATTTCCACTCGGGTATCTTATTCGGTTGCAATAGTCCGGCGGTTTCGGTGCTCGGCCTTGATGCGTTGACAAGAGTCACAACATGCAATAAACGTGGCTATGTCTCTTTTTATACCATGCCACCAAAATGTTTCTGAAGATCTTTGTACATTTTGTTCCTCCGGGATGGATTGAATATGGGCGGTGTGGCTTTCAGCCAAGATTTGCTATTTAAGGTCATGGATATTTGGCACGCAGAGCCTATTCCGCACCACAATATTCCTTGCTCATCATTACTGAATTCGAGGCCTTGCCCAATTTCATCTTACGCTTTATCCCTTCAATGCTGGGGTGTCCACGTTGAGCCTCTTTAACCTTCTCTATCGGGGTAGGCTGTACTTCTAAGTTTGACACACTGCCTTGGTGACCACCATCGGGTTGAGCGCTATAATTCCTGCTGGAATTCAGGTCTTAAGTCGGCATGTTGTCGTTGTGCGGATGGGGTTCCGACTCGGGCGTCTGCTACAACATTTGCTTTGCCCGGGTGGTAGTGGATCCCAACATCATAATCCTTTACTAATTCCAACCAGCATCGCTGCCAGAATTTAGTTCGGTTGTGTGAAAATATACTTGAGGCTTTTGTGGTCCGTGTATATTTCACAACGATTACCAAGTAGAAAGTGTCTCCATTCCTTGAGTGCATGTATTCTGCTGCTAATTCCAGGTCATGGGTAGGGTAATTTTCATCATGCTTGTGAAGCTGTCTGGAAACATATGCGACAACCTTGCCTTCTTGCATTAATACGCACCCGAGGCCCTTTCGAGATGCGTCACAAAATACTTCAAAATTCTTGTGTATATGTGTCACAATTAATCGGTGTCTGTCGCCGTTTCCTCTGTAGTTCTTGGAAACTTTTCTCGCAGGCTTCCGTCCATTCAAACTTCCTGCCTTTCTTGAGTAGTTGCGTCATTGGCTTTGCTATGGTGGAGAATCCTTCAATAAATCTTGGTAGTATCCTGCCATTCCCAAGAAACTTCATACATCCGTCACCTTTGGCTGGTGGCTTCCAGCCAAGCACGGCCTTGACTTTCGGGTCTCACGGCGATACCTTCTTGTGTTAGTACGTGGCCCAGAAAACCTACTTGCTTTAGCCAAAATTCACACTTGCTGAATTTGGCGTACAACTGATGTTTCCTGAGTTCTCCTAGTACAATCCGGAGATGTTCGGCGTGTTCTTCTGGTGTTTTGGAGTATACAAGAATATCATCGATAAATACCACAACAAACTTATCCATAAACTTCATGAATACTTTGTTCATGAGGTGAACAAAATATCTTGGGCGTTTGTTAGTCCGAATGGCATCACGGTGAACTCGCATAATCCGATCTCGGAGGTGAAGGCGGTCTTGGGAATATCCTCGGTTCGTACTTTCAGTTGATGATATCCCGATCTCAAGTCAATCTTTGAGAACACCTTGGCCTTAGCGAGTTGATCGAATAAATCATTTATTCGCGGCATCCAATATTTGTTCTTGATTGTGACCATGTTTAGCGCTCGATAGTCTATGCACAATCTCAGTGTTCCATCCTTCTTTTTGGCGAATAAAATTGGTGAACCCCAAGGTGAGGAACTGGCTCGTATGTACCCTTTTTCCAAAAGTTCCTTTATTTGCTTCTTCAGTTCCACCAATTCGGAAGGTGCCATTCGGTATGGTTTCTTGTATATGGGAGCGGTTCCGGGTGCTAGCTCAATGCTGAATTCTATCTCTAGATCTGGTGGCATGCCTGGTAGTTCTTTGGGGAATACATCTGGAAATTCACACACTACTGGAACTTTGCTCAATTCAGAAATATCCACCTTGTTCAATCTCGGTTGCCTGGATATTTTTCTTTCCTTGGCTGAAACCTTTATGGTCTCCCCGTGGTGATGGGTGAGAATTACGGTCCTGTTGAAGCAGTCAATAAAACCTTTGTTGGTGGTTAACCAATCCATCCCTAAGATAACATCCAGTCCTTTATTTTACAATACGATAAGATTTGCGTGAAACTTCAACCCTTCAAACTCGATAACCACACCCCGCAATAATTCGGGTAACTTGCTTAATTCGGGGACTTGACGATCATAGATTTTCCTAAGGGAAGCATCGAAAATTTATTTTGCAAAGCAAAACTTTTCAAACGAACGAGTGAGAAGCTCGAGAATCAAACAAAACCATGGCAGGTATTGTGTTGATGGAAACGCACGAGTATGATATCCGGGGCATTTTGTGCTTCCTCTTTGGTCACGTGGTTCAGATGACCCTTCTGTGGTTGTTATTTGGGTTGAAATTGTTGCGCTTTGGTGCCAATTATTGCTTCCGTTGTTCGGCTTTGGGGTCGAAGTTCTTGGCTTGGGGCTTTGCTTGGCATAGTGCCCTTCTTCTCCACAAGCTGCACAGTGTAACGCCTGGGCGGTATGTGAACTCCTTGTCCCTTGCGTGGAAATTCTTGATTGGGCGTGAGACGCTTGTCGTGGGTTTGGGTGTCCAGTTCTTGAACATCTGTCTTGCTGCGGTGGTTGCGGTGTGTTTAGTCTGGTCCTCTTCCGCTTATGGAAATCTTCTAAGCTGCGTCTCTCATTTTCCAAGGTAATGGCCTTATCCACCAGCCGTCTTAAAATCTGGAAATGTGTGTACGACCAATTGACATTTAAGCGGGTGTCGGACAATCTAGGAATTTCTCCATCTTTTGTTTTCGACATCGCTCCTCATTGGCGAAGCGAGACAAAGAGGTAAACTGGCTGTTGTATTCGACACCGTCATTGTCCTTTGCTTGAGGTCATCAAATTCTCTCTTTTTGATCGTCATAAGACTCTTAGGAATATGTGCCCCACGAAAACCTTCTTTAAATTCCTCCCATGATATATTATTTTCGTTGGGGTGCATGTGCAGGAAACTTTCCCACCACGATGTGGCTGCTCCAGTGAGATAGTGCGGAGCATAAAGCACTTTCTCAAGGTCTGAAGACTGGGCGATAATTAATTTTCTCTCCATGTCTCGAAGCCAGTCCTCGGCTTCCAGAGGTTTGTCGGTGTGAGAAAATGTTTGGGGACGCGTCTTCAGTAGCTCGATAACTTGGATTGCTGCTGATACGGTCATGGTGATTTCCCATATTGATGACTTGGTTCAGTATTTCCTGATGTTGCTGCTGACTTTGTTCATAAAGACGGCACATTTGGGAAAGTGCCGTTTCACCATCCTGCTGACTTGTCTGTCCTGTGTGAAATTGTTGCACAGGGGTGTGCCATAATTTTTCTCTGTCGGAGTTGGCATGGAGCGCGCCCAAGGACGAGACATAGTTCACTCTGAGGATATATTTTGAAACACTCATAGGAAAAGGAATTGAGCCGCAAAAATCAATAAATTCAAGAAGATGCAAAAAGTTGCAAATGCTCCAAGATTTTTCAAGAGAAAAATACGTTTGCGCATGGAGAAGGACTGTTCATTACATATCTTACACGCAAGCAGCAATTATACAATACATCACTCAGGATATGCATACATAAATCCTGACATGTTATTTAGTCTAGTGCACTTATCCAAATCCTACATGGTGCGCAAACAAACTACTTCTCACAGCCTATTTACATATAAACATATCGCACAAGTCGGTACATCGCATGGCGGCTAAGCGCACTTAGTCGGAGATGGTAAGGATTTCCCTTGGCCTGCCAAGGGTGAGGCGTAGAGAGGCTGGGGACTCAACCTCCTCCTCAGAGATAGGCTCCAGACGAGAGGTGTTGCTCGGAGTTGGTGGAGCAGGTGCCCTGTGCGGGACAACTCGAATCTGAGCGGGCACGAGGGGTGGTGCAGAACGAACCGGAGTAGGCGCAATGACGTGGTTGAATTCCTCCGTGGTAGGCAGGCGACGAGTAGCGGTGAGAGCAGTAGGAGCGAACGATGCTGATGACAAGACGAAAGTCAGTGGTGGTGCAGCACGCAGGAGCTCCTTCTGTTGGCGTATGACCATGGGTGAGTCCATGCGGCAGCTACAAAGTCATCCACCAGGTTGTCGAAGGCTGCCTCCAAAGCTCAAGATACTGGCGAGCATCTCAAAGCTTCATCTCATTATCCTCTCGGGGCAAGAGAACGCAGAGTGGCAGGTGTATGGCACGTGACATGGCAGGTAGCGGTAGCGACGAGTCTTCATCGAAGGCAGGATATCCTCGAGACGGGCTATCGCCTCACGGGCTGCCATCAGTAGCGCGTGCTTCTCTGTGGGCATGGCTCTCCCCACTAAACGGTAACGCCAACTCGTCCTCTCTTGAATTCCACCGCGGCTTGGTGCATGGTTAGACGGTCATTGACCTTGTGCGAGAGAGAGAGAAGATCTGGCGCACATCCGCCCCATCGCGACTTGGACGATGAAGGAGAGAAGCTTGACAAACCCATCGGGCATGTTGGCGAACATCTGTGACTCATGATCGTTGCTGGCCATCTAGAAAAGTAGGCAAAAATCCTGAGAAGTCAAATCATAAATTTATGCCGACCGTCGAAATTGACTACATTTGTAAAAATAATAAATAGGTCTATTTTGCTAATAACCGATTAGCGATCGCACCTAGTGGCTTCCTACTATCAGCTGGCTCGTACCAAGCTTGTCATGACCGGTTTTTCAATAAAAATATTTATTGAACAACCGACCTATGAAGTCCAATATGAGGAAAATCCTTCATACCGGTTGACAAAACTTTGATACAATAAGCCAGTAGCATAACAATATTACAGGGGTCGGACTGAAGATGCCCAAACAATTATTACAAACATGCCAATAATTATACATAGTGGTGGATACGACTCAAAGGGGAGTGGGGTGGGAATACTACTGACTCGAGATAGGAGTGGTTGGTGGAATAACACAACGGGGTGGTTAATAAGTCTAATGTACTGGCGGCTCATCGAGCGTCGAGGTGAGGCTCGATGAATTTATTTGGGTAGCGGAAGCGGATATATCACAATGACCAATCCAGGGGTCGCACGAGACTGACTGGGATTCCTCTAGGCGTGGGACTCGCTATCGAATTCTTCATCCATGAGATCGCCTTCGTCGGCATCTGGCCAAATCAGCAAGCCAGGTGAGTACTTTGAAAGTACTCGCAAGACAGTTCGGACAAAAGATATAACAAATGAATGCAGGAATGAGTCATGATTAATTTTTTAACAATGCTCAATCAGTATAACGAAATAAAAATAAGAAGGGAATCGGCGGTAGTCCGCCCAAAACCCAAGAAGGATAAACTCAAAACCCATCGGTGTCCAAGCGACGCCTCAAGGGTGAATAAATAAGCAAAACATGCCACACGATCAAGCGCCCGAGCGACACCTCATAAAGGGCTTATATTGAAATAAGAATATATGCATGCCGCAATGGACGCCCGAGCGACATCACGTAAAGGGCTTATAATGAAAATAAATAACAACAATGCCGCAGTCGGATGTCTGAGCGACATCGCAGAAAGGGCTTATAATGAGAATAAATAACAGCAATGCCGCAGTCGGACGTCTGAGCGACATCACAGAAAGGGATTATAATGAGAATAAATAACAGCAATGCCGCAGTCGGACGTCTGAGCGACATCACAAGAAATAGCACTCATAATAAATATTCAACACAGGAATATAAATGGGTTAGCCCATCCACAGGAATAAACATTTAACCGGACTTAGTACTCATGTGATTCACCAGATTATCTGTCACCAAAACTGACACTTGTCAGGATAAGATATAGTGAACTTGGACATGGATAAGATGAATTCAAGAATTTTGACTCTGCAGAGTTTGTACCAAAATTTGTCCACAGCCAACGGATTTCTGTAGTCACGAAGGACTAGTTCCGTTTACGGTATTTCAGAGGAAACACAACTAGCTATTACACACCCATCACACCTCACGTTGCCAGGAATCACCCTAGACAGCGCTTAAGAAAATCTTTGAGGCGGGGAGATCACAATCTCGAATAGCATGGGATCAAATTTATATACGGCGCCTAAGGGTGCCCCCTCTTGGTCCCAACCGAAACACCCATGCCCCCGACCGGATGAAAGGCTTTAATCCAGGGCCATGGAACCTTCATCCCGCCTCTCAATTTGGTGTGTACTAGGAAGTGGTTTGCAACCTACATTGCCGTATCCCTTGCGGGAAACAGTGGTAGTACGGAAAGGAAGACGGACGGAAACTGACCGATTTATGTTGACACAGGGTCAACGACATGGCATAAGCCTGGCAAGCTACAACACTGCCATCTTACCCATACTCATGCCAACTCATGGCCATGCAACAAGTTTCCAACAACTCACGGATTTACCGAGCTCATTTTCCTCAATGCTCATGAGATAAACTATCATCAAAAATGCTCATGAACGTGCCATGATACAAAATTAATGCAAACATGCTCATACACTCATCATATCAAAAGTTCAAACTTTGCTTGCCTGGTTCAGAGTAGTCGGGGTCTAGCTCGGCGAAGTTCGCGGTTCCGTCACCTCCTTCGGTATCTACAGTAAATAAAAATACACGCGCTAACATAAATACCGTGGAGTACAGAAAGTTGGTCCAAATATTTTTCAAAATAATATGATAAAAAACTAGACAAAAATTTGAAGAGGACAGAAAAAGAATCACTCAAAATTCCTTTCTGTTAAATGAGTTATAAGGGTTTTAACCCAAGGACCCATCTGTAATGAAACAGAAAGTTTCCAGGGGGTTCTGCGGAAAAGTCCAGATAACGTTTCGTTTAAAAGAAACAACTGAGAGGCTGACAGGCGGGCTCCACCTGTCAGGTTTGAAAATTTGAAAGAGGGAAACAGGGCGCGACGGCGCCCGAGGGGTGCGGTGGTCGCCGGCGGCGATCCACGGCGAGGTAGAGTGATCGGACGGTACCTTCGTGATCAGCACGTCCTTCCGCGTCCGTGGGAGGAGGAAGTGATCGCCGGCGAGTACCACGTCGACGGCGACGCTTGCTCCGGCGGACGGCGGTTCGGACGGTCGTGGATCTCGCCGGAGAGAGCTGCGGGGCCAAAATTGAGGTGGGGGTTATCTTACTAGAGGTGGTACGAGGCTACGGGCGAAAGCAGGGCGGCGGAGGAGTTCTCACCGGAGAGAACGATGCCGGAGCCCGAGGCGGACGGAGGTGGCCGGAGTCGAGGAAGAAAGGCTCCTCGAGGCCCCTCCAAAGGGCTAGGCGGGTCCGTGAGTTGGTGGAGTCGCGGAGGCGAGAGCAAGCTCGGGGTATATATAGCCGCCTGAGGCGGTTGCCGAGAACGGGTTCTCCGGCGAGGTGATTACGGCGCGCTGTGGTTGCACGGGAGGGTTAGGAGCTTGAGCATCGCTTAGGAGGAGTAGTGGTGTCATTTTAGGGTCCAGCTCAGCACGGGAGGAAGGTTTACGGCTTGCCCTCGACGGAACGGCCGCATGGCCCGTCGGCGGCAGAGAGCGCTGCTGCGTGTTAAGCCACGGCGACGGTGCCGCATGCGCAGGCTGGCAAGGGGTGGCCACGCGGAGCCACCAGGCATTGGGCGGCGCCGAACGGTGTTGCGCCGCAGTTTTGCCTCCTGTCGCCCGCACGGTGGTGCAGCCGCCGCCAAAGCACGCCGCGCAAGCGGGCAGGCGCCACCGACGCCGTGAAGGTGCCAAGTGTGTGTGGAGGTTCGGACAAGCAGGCCAGGCTGCGAGCAACCTGCCAAGGGCACTGTGGACTCGTGATGAAGTTACCGACGGAGATCGACACTCGAACTTTCAGAATTTTCTGAATATGAACAAAACAAAGGCATGTGTGTTTGACAAAATGATTCTGGTATCCAGGGATTTTTCCTTGAGCTGATTTTTGGTGGAGTGGTCTCTCATTGCAACTAGAGGTTGCCTGAATTTTTGTGGAATTTTGGAGAAGTGTAGATATGAATTTCACCAAATTTGGCAAATCTGGTCCAAACTTGCAATGAGTGAAATTTGAAATATTTGAAAAGAAGAAGAGTGAATCAAGATGGTTCTGGGTTGTGGGTACCAAGGACTATCCAAGGGAGTTGGTTTGAGGTCAAAATCAAGAGCATTAGGGTACTTGCTTTGCAAATCACTTAGGCTCAAAAGAAAAGACATAATTATTTTGGGAGAAGAAATAATTGGAATAAAGTCCAAAAATGGATTTTACTAGTTTGGACAGAATGTTTGAGTTGTACCAAAGTGGAAGGAGAGATTTTTGGGAAGGTTTTTACCATGTGGTGCATGGAAGAATCACGAATGATTTCAAATATGGGAGAGGATGACAAACTCCTAGAGTTTCTTTTTGAAATAAAATAAATTCCAAATATTCTCCTTGAAATTTTGAGAAGAGGGAAATCAGAAGAAAATTTAGAACCAACCACTAGAGTTGAAGGAGATGCAAAAATAACATATTTGCTAAAGGGAAAAACTTTGAGAGAGATTTTTGGAAGGGTTTTGGAGACCTCCTTCAAATCCAACAAATTTTGAAGAAAACCAAAGGAAAAATTTTGGAGTGTCACAGCCACATACCTGGAGGCCCATCTGCACCGGCCCAGCCACTGGCCTGGTGCCAGTCATGGCCTACCTCTGCCAGTAGGCAAAGGAGGGACACCGCCGAGCTCGCCACGCCTCCTCCTGCTTGCCGCCAACCGCCTGGAGCTGGCTGGAGACACCACGCACACCCCAAGGCCCTCTCACTCCTGCACCCGAGCCCGTCTCCGGTCGATTCGGCGCCGCCAGCACTTCCCCAAGCACGTTGAGGCCACCTCTCCACTCGCCGTGAGCTCCTGATTTTTCCCCTGTGTTCGCCCCCTCCATTTCCATCTCCTAGCTCCGTCTTCCACCACGGCCGAAGCTTGCCTCCGCCACCACATGTCGCCGTCGTGGCCACAGCCACATGGGCTTGATCCCGAGCACGTCACCATCGTCACCGCACTCGCAGGAGCCCAACGCACCACCCCACGCGCCTCACCGTGCCTCGTAGCCTCGGGTTCGACCTCGCCCGAACTCCGGCGACGGCCAAGGTCGTCGCTGGCGACGTTCCCGGCCACCCCGAGCTCCACCACTGCCACCAAATGACGCGGCTCGTTCCCAGCTTCGCGTAGAAGGTCTCCACCGTCCATTTGGTCGCCGGAGCATGAAACCGCACTCCCACCGCCGCGTCTGGCCTCGCCGGCGGCTAAACGCCAGCGTGTTTGACCTTTGACTTTGACTGGGTGGGCCAGGTTGACTCCCCTGAGTCTATGACAAGTGCCCCCCCTCTGCTAATTAAGTCAGATCAGTTTTAACTAAATTTAGTTAGTTTAAATAACTGCTGACACGCGGGACCCACTAGTGAGTTTGACCCGGACCGTGCCCTGTTGACCTGCTGACATCATGATGATGTCAAGCTAACGCAGTAATGCCCTTTTCTGGATTTATTCTTATTCAGAAAAATCCAGAAATTAGCCTAAACTTCTAAAATTCATAGAAAATAATCTATAACTCAGAATGAAATAATTTATATATGAAAAATGATCAGAAAAATCCAATCCATCTGTACCATCTTCATGCATGTTAGAACAACTTATGGCTGCTGTTTAGGCCAAATCATATAAATGGCATTTAAACTCTCACATATGGAGTTTGAATTTGAACCAAGGGTTCAAACCAACTCCATTTAACATGTTGCTAGTTGCATTAGCTCAAAACAAAGCATATTGACATGTCATGATCATGCATCATGTTGTGCACTGCATTGATTGTGTTCTCCTTTTCTGTTGACGGTATTTGTCCCCTCTCAATAGACGTGCTTCCAACGATGAGTTCGACGACACCGATGAAGAATTATATTATCTTCAGAAGTGCCAGGAAAGAAAAACCCCCTTGTTCATTCCGATACAATCCTAGTCTCTTGCTCCTGCTCTCTTTTACTGCATTAGGACAACAACGATTCATCTGTTTACTTGCTGCGGTAGTTGAACCCCTTTATCCTCTGCATGACCTGTCATTGCCATAGTAAATAGATGAAACCCACTAGCATGAGTAGCAGTTGTGTGAGCCCTATTGTGCCTACTTATTCTTGTTTGTTTGTAATGCCTGCTACTGCTTAGAGTTGAGTCAGGTCCGATTCATCGGGGATGAATCAGAGGTGTGTGAACATGTCCCACTGTGTGTGAGCTAAGTGTGTGAACACGATTTGGTAAAGGTAGCGGTGAGAGGCCATGTAGGAGTACATGGTGGGTTGTCTCATTGAAACCATCCTCAGGAACTGAGTTCTGTGTTTGTGATCCATGGACAACTACTACCACACATTGGGATCCTTAATTGACTCTCTCGACTTATTAACCGCCCCTGTCCTTTGTCTAGGAGTTGCAACTAGATTCTGGTGTTTGTAGGATATGTGTTGGAGGCCGTGCGTAGCGCTGACCCTAGGGGTGGGCTATGATGCGGTAGATACACCGTGGCCCGGTGTACCGAGTGCCCGTTTGGTGTCTCGGGAACCCTGCACACATCCTTTGGGGTTGTGAGCGAAACCCCGGCCGGATCTCCTCGCAGATGGAACCCGAATAGGCGATTAACCTGGACTAGAGACTTGTGTGGTTAGTCAGGTCGTGGCCGACTCCCTCGCCAGGCTTCCGCTTGAAGGTTGCCGAGATACACGACGTGTACATGGTGGTAAGTGGCGAGAGCGTGTGTGAAGAAGTACACCCCTGCAGGGTTAACATCATCTATTCGAATAGCTGTGTCCTCGGTAAAGGACTTCTGGGTTGCCTATATCAGTTCATAGACAAGTGAAAGTGGATACTCTAAAATGCGCAAGATAAGCGTGAGTGCTATGGATGGCGTTCTTGTAGGTAGACGAGAGCAAATCCATTGTGGTGTATTGATTGGTGAATATGCGGACTCATGTGCGCCACCTCAAAAGAGTTACTTGCAGTTGTAGTTTAGGATAGCCACCGAGTCAAAGCTGGCTTGCTGCAGTTAAACTCCACCACCCCTTTATTGATACCAATGCATATGTAGCTAATTCTTATGTAAGTCTTGCTGGGTACATTTGTACTCACGTTTGCCTATTTTATGTTTTGCAGAGAGATGTCAGTCTCGCTAGTAGTTCCATGTGGACTTCGACGTTTAGCTTGGTACCTCAGCTACGATCTTGTGCCCTCGGCAGGATCTGGTAGATAGTCAGGCTTCTAAGCCTTTTTCATTTGTAGATGTATGTACTCAGACATGTTAAGCTTCCGCATGTGCTTGATTTGTATGCTCTGAATGTTGGGTCATGAGACCCATGTTTGTAATATCTCGCTCCTTGGAGCCTAATGAATAAATACTTGAGTCGTAGAGTTATGTTGTGATGCCATGTTGTATCTACACATATCGAGCATATTGTGTGTATGATTGAAATGCTTGGTATGTGTGGGATCCGACAACCTAGTTGTTTATCCTTGGTAGCCTCTCTTATGGGGAAATGTAGTCTTGTACTTCCCTGAGCCATAGTAGTCCGCTACAGCCCGGTTCACCGGAGTCCTGCTAGCCCAGCACTACTGCTCCGGAACACTTGACTGGCCGGCATGTGATTCACTTTGTTCTCGTGGTTCATCCCTTCGGGAAATGTCACACGGTGACATCCGGAGTCCTACCTAGCCTGCTACAGCCCGGGTTCCCGGAGTCCTGTTAGCCCAGTGCTACAGCCCGGATTCACATGCTACTGACCGACATGCTTGATGTTGATTCATGTATGCCTGTCCCTATAAGTTAGTGCCACTTTGGGTTCACGACTAGTCATGTCGGCCTGGTTTCTCTGTCATATGGATGCTAACGACATTATCATATACGTGAGCCAAAAGGCGCAAACGGTCCCGGGCCATGGCAAGGCGACACCCGTGGGAATACCGTGCATGAGGATCCGCGAGCTCGTCGCGACCAGCGCCAAGTTCTTCAAGAACGGCAACAAGAAGACGCCGAACCCAAGATCGAAGCGCCAAGAGAAGCGCGTGTCATCCGACCAGCGCCGGGCCCATTGTCGACATGCAAGCGCCGGGGAACCAGGTGACTTGCCGACACGGTAGGTTGCCCGCTGCTCACCCGTGAACTCGCGGCAAGTCCAAAGGGTCCGACAAGAAAAACTTCAAGCCAGATGTGCGAGAGATGTACGATGGCAGGACGCACCCCTCGGAGTTCCTCAGCATCTACACCATTGCAGTGCAAGCTGCCGGGGGGCGGGACGACAAGATCCTCGCTAACTACTTCCCGCTGGTGCTCAAGCCCAATGTCAGATCTTGGCTCATGCACTTGCCGGACAGTTCCATATCTTCTTGGGCTGATTTATGCCATCAGTTTGTCGGCGCCTTCACAGGCGGCCACAAGCCTCATGGCCAAGAGAGTGACCTTCACTTGCTCGCCCAGAAGGAAGGAGAGTCCCTGCGCAAGTTCATTCAAAGATTCAGCCGTGTGCACTACAACATCCCAGATGTCCACCTGCTGCAATGCTCAGCGCATTTCATCAGAATGTGCGGAACCGCAGAATGAGGGAAGAGATGGCGATGTGCAAAGTCAAGGATGTCAGTGAGCTATATGCCCTGGCCGACAAGTGTGCACGCGCTGAGGAGGGGAGGAGACTCCCAGGAGAGAACGTCGAAGCAGAATCTGACAGTGATGAGACCGCCCCGGCAAAGAAGAGTCGGCGGCGGAACAACCGTAGGAAGAAGAGCAAAGAGGTACTTGTTGTCGAGTAGTCCGGCAAGGATGGTGCCGCCAAGAAGGCCAAGGCTAGTGGCTCCAGCAAGGAGGTTGCCGCTAGCGCCGATTGCAAGCCTGTGGCAGCCGCCGACAAGCAGGACAACCCCAACAAACAGTACTGCAAGATTCACCGCACCAAGGGCCACGACCTCCAGAGCTGCAAGAAGGTCGAGCAGCTTGTTGAACAGCAGAAAACTGAGTACGAGCGGCACGACAAGGAGAAGGCCCAGGAAGGTGCTGGGGCAGCTAGCAAGAAGCGACCCGGCCGGGGAGGACGCCGCGGCAAGGACAAGCAGCGGCAAGGAGACAGACCTCCCCGCGGCCGCGACAAGGATGAAGACGAAGATGACGACGATGATGATGATGATGAAGCCGATGAGCAGGAGTTTCAGAAAGCCACGGAGGTTCTCTGTGTTGATGGCGGTGCTTCTCTGCATACCTCACACCGCCAGCTCAAGCAATGGATGCGGGAGGTTAATGCAGCAGAACCGTCCGTAGAGTCACGCAAGCCTCTGAAGTGGTCCAGCACGCCCATCATCTTTGATATTGAGGACCACCCTGATCGCGTAACTACGGTCGGGTGCTTGCCGATGTTGGTCTCACCAACTATCCGTAACCTCAAGGTCACTAAGATGTTGGTTGTCGGCGGGGCCGGCTTGAACCTGATCTCCTCCGCAGTGCTCCAGAAGCTTCAGATCCCTGACAGCGAGCTCGAAGAGACTGGCACGTTTCAAGGAATTAATCCAGGAAGGAGCAAGTCAAGGGAAGATCACGCTGCGGTAACATTTGGCAGCGAGCTAAACTTCAGGATCGAGAGGGTCACGCTCGACGTTGCTGATTTCCCATTGCCATATAATGGGATACTTGGCCGCCCAAAGACTTGCCAAGTTCATGGCAGCCTCTCACTATGCATACAACCTGCTTAAGATGCCCGCCCGATAAGCGTTATCTTTGTCCCCGCGACAAGAAGGATGCTCTTATCTGCGCCGACAAGATTTACCGGAAGCAGCAGCCGCTGCAGATAACAAGTCACTTGCCGCTGAAGCTCCCGGGGGGAAGAAGAAGACCAAGTCCGACAAGAGCTCGATGCCCACTCCGCAAGCGCACCTCTTGAGTGCTGCGCCACCGCCGAGGATGCACCATCGAGCTCCACCGCAAGTGTAAGAAGACGATGGCAGCTCCAGAGACCAAGAAGGTGTCCGCTAAGGAGGACAAAGACGGTGGTACCTTCACCATCGTGCCATGCTTGACCCTAAATAGGAAAGCGTGCTCGTTGCTTTCTCGCAGCGAACGCCGACGTGTTTGCATGGCAACCGCCCGACATCCCCGTGTTCCTGTGAAAGTAATTGAGCACCACCTAGCTGTCTGTCCTCGCGCGCGACCCGCCAAGCGTAAAGTCGAAGGTGCAAAGGAGCGCCAAGAATTCATAGCAGAAGAGATCAAGAAATTGGAAGCAGCAGGCCTTGTCAGAGGAGTGCTCCATCCTACGTGGTTGGCCAATCCTGTAGTTGTACGCAAAGCAAATGGGAAATGGAGACTTTGTATCAACTTCACGGATGTTAATAAAGCTTGTCCCAAAGACCCATTTCCCTTGCCGCGTATCGACCAGATTGTTGACTCCACGGCTGGATGTGATTTGCTTTCATTTCTTGATGCATACTCAGGATATCATCAGATCTTCATGGCAGAAGAGGATGAGGAGAAAACCGCATTCATCACCCCATGTGGCACATACTGTTTTGTACGGATTCCTTTCGGATTGAAGAATGTTGGTTCAACATTTGCAAGAGTAGTCCATCATGCTTTTGAGCCGCAAATACACAGAAATGTGGAAGCTTATATGGATGACATAGTAGTCAAGAGCAAGGACAGGCAACTCGATTCAAGATTTGATGAAACCTTTGCAAATCTGCGTAAGATCAATCTCAAGCTCAACCCCGAGAAGTGCGTGTTTGGAGTTCCTTCCGCAAGCTTCTCGGTTCTTCGTGGTCTCGTGAGGGGAATTGAAGCCAATCCCGACAAGATTAAGGCCATTGAGCAGATTGAAGCCCCAAAGCGCCAAGGATGTACGAAGGCTTGCCGGTTGCGTGGCTGCTCTCAAAGAGGTTTATCTCTAGGTTCTGCTGAAGGCGCCCTGCCATTTTTCAAGATTTTGAAAAAGGCAGGACCAATGAAATGGACTCCCGAAGCGGGGGCTGCGCTGCAGGACTTGAAGAGGTACCTGTCCTCCACTCCAATACTTGAAATGGACCACAAGAGAAGTTGCTGCTATATTTAGCGGCAACCAATCAAGTGGTTAGTGCTGCGTTAGTAGCGGAGAGGGAGGCAGATGACGAGCCGGCAACCAAGGCAGATGCATCCAGCGACAAGCAGGGGGCTTCACCGGCAAGCTCTGGTCCAAACAAGGACGGATCTGCGCAGGATTGCGAGAAGATGCAGAAAAGGATGGTGTAGCGCCCAGTTTACTTTCGGTTCCCTTCGCAGGGGCTAGGTCAAGGTACTGTGTGCGAGAAGCTGCTTTTCGCCTCCTCATGGCCTCGAGAAAGCTGCGCCATTACTTCCAAGCACATGAGATCACAGTTGTCACCGTGATTCTGCTGAAAAGGATACCGCAAAATCCGAAGCAACAGCAGGATTGTCGAGTGGGCATCGAACTGCCAAGCTTTGGCCTCAAGTTCGAAAGCACTTCAACTATCCAAAGTAGAGCATTGGCAGAATTCATAGCAGAATGGACGCCGACGCAAGATGAAGAAATTCCAGAGATGAGTATCCCCGTCAAGGAAGCAAGTAAAGAATGGCTGATGTACTTTGATGGTGCCTTCTCGCTGCAAGGCGCCGGTGCCGGCGTGCTGCTTATCGCACCACCGGAGAGCACCTCAGGTACATAGTCCAGATGCACTTTCCCAAGGAGCAAGCAACAAATAATACTGCAAAGTATGAAGGCTTGCTTGCCGGACTCAGAATAGAAATAGACCTTGGGATCAGGAAGCTTATTGTCAGGGGTGACTCGCAGCTTGTCGTCCGCCAAGTAAACAAAGATTATCAGAGTCCGTTGATGGAAGCCTACGTTGATGAAGTGAGAAAGCTAGAGGAGCACTTTGAAGGCCTGCAAATGGAACATGTTCCAAGAGCTCAGAATGATATTGCTGATGGCCTGTCAAAGTGCGCCACACTCAAAGTACCTGTGGAACCAGGGATCTTTGTGCTCAAGCTGACTCAGCCAACTGTAACGCCATCAACTGGACAGAGCAAGAAGAGAAAGTTGGTTTCTGGAGACTACTTTCCGGCAGAGCTCCCTGAAGCCGCCGCCAAGAAGGTCCTCAAAATCAACGCAGATATTGCTGAGGAGCAGTCTGCTCCGACAAGCCCAAGGGTTTGTTTCGTTGAAGCAGACGCTCCCGATAAGTTTTGCTCCGGCAAGCTTGTCGGGGATCATCAAGCTCCGGCTGAGCCGCAGGTTCTTGCCGTAGAAGCTGATGTTCCCGCAGCGGCAGATGTGCCTTTAGTCCTTGTTGTCGAGCCGCAAGCTCCAACATGGGCGCAGCAGATCGTCCATTTCCTTCAGACAGGAGAACTTCCCGAAGAGCAAGAAGAAGTGGAAAGAGTAGCCCGGCAGTCAAGTATGTACCAGTTTGTCGACAACATCCTGTACAGAAGAAGACTCAATGGTGTGAAATTGAAGTGTATTCATCGGGAAGATGGACAGAAGTTGTTGGCAGAAATACATGGAGGCATATGTGGTCACCACATTGGCGCAAGAGCACTTGCCGGCAAAGCTTTCCGGCAAGGTTTCTTCCGCCGACAGCCCTCCGTGATGCAATCGCACAAGTAACCAAGTGTGAAGCGCAAGGCCCATTCCAAGCAGATACACCAGCCAGCTCAAGCTCTCCGCATAATCCCTTTATCCTCGCCATTTTCGTCCGGGGCTCGACATCCTCGGCCCCTTCCCCCGAGCTGTCGGGGGCTTTGAGTACTTGTATGTCGCAATCGACAAGTTCATAAAGTGGCCGGAAGTGGAGGCAGTGAGGAAGGTGACAACACAGTCAACAGTCAAGTTCTTCAGGTCAATTGTTTGCCGTTTTGGGATTACTAACAGGATCATCACCGACAACGGCACACAGTTTACGAGCCGCACCTTCATGCAGTACGTCCAAGATCTTGGCGCCAAGGTCTGCTTTGCTTCTGTTGCTCATCCGAGAAGCAACGGTGAAGCAGAGAGGGAAAATGCTAAAGTGCTGCGAGGACTCAAGACCAGAACTTTCGACAGGCTGCACAAGTGCGGAAGAAGCTGGATTGAGGAGCTGCCGGTGGTTCTTTGGTCGATCAGAACGACGCCAAATCGAGCCACTGGCCATACACCTTTTGCTCTAGTCTATGGAGCAGAGGCAGTTCTCCCCACGGAACTCGTATACGGATCACCTCGAGTGCTCGCTTATGATGAGCTCGAGCAAGAGCAGCTGCGACAAGATGACGCGCTGCTCCTTGAGGAGGATCGTCTTCTGGCTGCTGTACAAGCTGCTCGTTACCAGCAAGCTTTGCGTCGCTACCATAGCCACAAAGTTAATGCCAGAAGCTTCGAGGAAGGTGACCTTGTTCTTCGGCGCGTTCAATCCGCCAAGAATTCCAACAAGTTGACGCCGAAGTGGGAAGGCCCTTATCGGGTGAGACGAGTCACTAGGCCTGGCGCTGTCCGCCTTGAGACCGAAGATGGCATTCCGGTGAGCAACTCCTGGAATATTGAGCATCTTCATAAGTTTTACCCATAGGGCGCGGTTGCCGGAACCTGTTCCGGCAACCACCTTCTGTACAAGTCTTGCCTATGTTGCATTTAATCCTTTGTACAAAGCCGGGCGCAGACCCCGTGCATCAGTAAAGCTCATGTGTTGCGCGCAAATTGTCAACTTCATGCTTTCATCATCATTTTTGCATGTTTTATCTGACATTTTGTGCAGCACCCACACCCGGTAAGCAATAACGAGCCACCAGGCTCCATAACTTTATTTTCTCTTCTTTCTTTTCAAAAGAAAGGAAGGTTCCTTTGCCCACAAGTTAGCCGGGGGGGAAGGAGAAGATAATGGTGTGGGCCGCCAAGCGTCGCTCGAGAAAGTTTTCGCCTCACCGGGGAGCAAACAACAGAAAAGCTAAGTTGCCAAAGCTTGAGCAATCAGTTTTAAAATTTTTTAGTTATCTTCCTCGAACGATAGTACTTTGTATGGAAAACCTGTGCGCGAAGGAACCAACTCGTGGCTAGTTTGCGCCCTTACTTTGTTTCGAGTCCGCTCAACAATTTAAGTGAGCTGCAACTAGTTGCGACAAGGTTGCTTGTCGGAGGCGGCACCGCCAAAGAAGGCTGATGATGTTCAAGACTCAGCGCCATGGCAAGGGTGCCCGTGCCGACAAGTTCCCTAAAAGCGTAGGGTACAAACATACAAAGGAAGGAATCAAGTAAAGGAAATAACATTGCAATCATTGCCTAAGATAGAGTTATATTACAGAAATAACTTGTCGCAGATCTAATAAATGGCTCTAAACATGATCAGCAGCGACAAGGGAAAGATAAATTTGGCGGCCTAGTCCACGCGGTCGCCATCAACTCTCTTGACTCCGCTCACCCTGTCCACAATGGGTGCGACAAGGGCCTTGAGCGCTTCAGCCGCCGCGATCGGCGGTAGGGACTTGAGGCGTTGGCGATGGCCGACGCTGGGTTGCGACGGCCACCTTCATCAAGACCTTAGAGATGAGCGAGATCTGGCGCGACTCGTCAGCCAGCTCCTTTGGGATCTCTTCCCGGAGCCGCTGGAGACCCGTCACCATGCCCTTGAAGAACAGGCTGAGCATGGCGCTGGGTTGAAGGCGCTCGTCGGTGGAGTACCCGAGATCCACCATCCCCAGCTCCATCAGCTCGTTATGGATGGCGGCGGCAGTATCCACAAGACCCTCCGCCCAAAGGCATCACGTTATCTCCGAGGGTATCTGGCGGTCACGCATTCGCCAGCTCCTCGCTGGCCTTGATCTTTCCAACAAACCCACTTCCCGCTCCTTGGCGCCGCCCAGCTTCTCCGCCAAGGTGGCTAGCTTCAGCTCAAGATCGGCCTGGAGTCCTTGGCGGCATCGAGCTCTTTGATCCTCTCAAAGAAGGCGGCCCCGCAACTCACCAAGAGTGTAGGCGTCCTTCTCGCCAAGGCTTCAGCCCGTGACCTCCTCGCCGCTTCCGAGGGTGGCCTCCAGCTGCGCCACCCTCATCACCAATTCCTTCTTGGCGGCCTCAGCAGCTGCGGTGGCGTCCTTTGCCTCCTTGAGTGCTCCTCCAATTGATTGCTCGCACGCGGCAAGATATTCCTCATAGCTGTCGAGGTTGATCTTCCGTTGCGCTAGCTCACCTTCTTGCGCAGAGAGCTTCTCACCGGCAAGCCTTTGCTGCTCCTCGACCTCGGCCTTCTCAAGGATGAAGGCCGTGCGCTCTTCGGAGAGTTGCTCCGCGCCTCGCTACGCCCCGAGAGTTTCTTGGTTGGCTACCGGAGCTCTTCCGGACGCTTTCTCCATGTCAGCTCCGCCCTCGCGACAAGCGCTTCGACTCCAGCTTGGCTTGCCGAAGCGGTAGAGCGACAAGAGCTTCTTCAAGAGCTGCTCCTCCTCGACTCGCCCATCGCTGCTTGGCGCGTCAACCAGCGACAGCCCAGCGGAGGCGAGCAGCTCCTCGTCGAAGGTCTCCCCTTCGACCGGCGCCCTGGAGCTCGACGCCCATGGGAGCTTGATGAAGACGCCGTCGCCGGCCTTCAGATAGGCGCCGGGCTGGGGCTCTTCGGAGCCTGGCGCTGCATCGGTGGCGGAGGGATTGGCGGTCGGCATAGCGCCTGGCGCTCCTGCGGCCTCAAGGTCGTCAGTACGATCACCAGACCCCTCCCTAGCCTCTGCGCCAGCAGCCTTGGCAGCCTCCTCGCCGGCGGACCCATCGGCGCCGGCCTCCTCCTCCATGTTGGCGGCGTCGTCATTGTTGCCACGCGCGTCCTCCTCGCCGGCAACCTCAGTCTCCATCGGCTCTCCGGCAGATGGATCTGGCGATCAGGAAAAGAAAGAACAGTCAAGCCAAATGTTCGAAAAGAAGAACAGAAGAAAAGGAACCTAAGGGAAATTTTCAGGCAAGGAGATTACCTGCGATGGGATCAGTGGCCGCGGTCTTCACCACCGGAGGGTCGTCGGTGCTGCCTCTTGTCGGAGAGACTTCCCTTGTCGGAGAAGCCTCCCTTGCCGGAGAGCGCTCCCTTGCCGGAGAATTCTCCCTTGGCGGCGTAGTTGAAGGCATGTAACTTCAGGAGTGACTTCCGGGGCCTCCTGATGAGGCTGCTCTGCTCCTACACAAATCAACAAGCCAGATATCAGTAAAGAAGGAGCGCCCACGCACACCTAACCGTAAGAAATAAACCAAATACTTACGCTGGGGGTTGTGCTGGGGGCTGCTCTGAAGAAGGGTTGCCGGATCCGGCAATGGGGTCTCAGACGTGCCTCCTGTCGCAACGGGGGGATCGTCTTCGATGACAACCACCGGGGTCTTGGCTCTCTTCGACGCTCTCTGAGCTAGCATCCTGAAGAAGGAAAAAGTTCAGAATGAAGCAAATCAGATGCAAGACTAAGCAGCAAATCGAAGAATTACAAATAGCAGCGACAAGGTCTTACTCTTCTTCTTCTTCCTCGGAGCTGAGAGCGGAGAAGTCAAATTACGCTCCGCCTCCGGTGCGACGAGCTGGAAAGAGTAGGCTCCCTCTGATGCTTGGCGGGTGCGGGAGCCGTGGTCCCAGAAGGCCCCGCTCCGGTGGCTGTGGCGGCGTGAGGCGCTCCCGCGGCAACAGAGCTTGTCGCGGTGGAGCGCGTCGCGCGGCGAGACGGCTGTTGGCCCGCCTGCCGCCCCGCCACTTCCCGGTCTTATGGAGGCGCCTTCTTGGCGGGCTGGCTCCTCCCGCTGCAAGCTACCGAAGGTGGAGGGAGGCGCCCGCAGGCTCGCTCGCTCAGCCGTGCTCGGCCTGCTCCTCCTCGCCGGCAAGCTCCTCTCGGTCGGCAAGGCTTGCCGCCTTGGCTGCCTCGGCCTCCTCCACGGTGAACCCGAACTCACCAGCAGCAGCAGCTTCCGCCACCTCCTCCTCCAGCCTGGTGGCGATGCGCTGCAGCTCGGCGTCGGTGGTGTCGCGGGTGAGCCACTTCTGCTCGTCGGCGCGGATCGTCACTTCTTCCAAGCTATCGAAGAACTGCCGCACGACGTCGTCCGCAGGCTCTTGCCAGGTCGGAACGATCCCATGCGAATCGCACAACGACATCATCGCGCGGATGCGGTCAAGCGACGAGTTGTTACACAAAGGAACGACCCCTCTCGGCAACATGAACCACTCGGGGTGATCTGTGTCGTGCTTGAACAACTCCAGCAGCATTGCATCCAGCTCCAGGACGGTGAAGTTCCAGTTGAGGCCCGGGCGCAGCCTCATGATATCCGCTGCGTTTTGGAACTCCCAAGCAGGTCTCCTCCTTTCCTGCAAGGGAGCGATGCGGCGGCGAAGGAAATCCGCGCCAACAGCGCCCACGGTAAGCCCGGCATGCCTGAGGCGCAAGATCCGGGTCACGGCAATCTTCAACTTGGCATCCTCCGGCGCCAAGTTGCTCCAATCGTTGCCGCGCACTATGGTAGTTTGGCGCAGGGCAGTGAAGGGCTGCAGGTTCTCCTCTATGATCCAACACCAATCGGCTCTCCACTCCTCCCACTTGCTGCGGAGCTCTCCTTCAAGATAAGCTTCTTTCTTGCCGATCCTAGACATCCGTGCAATCCCTCCGCAAGTGGCTCTCCTCTCTCAACGCTGGGCATGAAGTAGTGGCGAAAAGGGCTACATTTCGTGGACTCCGACAAAGTTCTCGCAGAGGTGTGCGAAACCGCCATGGTCGGGACAGCGCTGGGAGGAAATCAAGGAGGCGGAGGCCATAGGTGTTCATGATGTCGCAAAAGAATTGAAAAGGCGGCAGAGCCCGCAGTAGAAGAAAAGCGCGAAGAAGGGATACCCGACAGAGACCTTCTCGGATGCAGCGGCGGAGATCACCTCGGCGCTGGTGCGCCTGCCTCCGCCGACCAAAGAGGTAGTAGCCCTCCTCAGCTCCTTCGCCGAAAGGAGGGTCAAGGTGGCCCGCTCCTTCCCAGAAGGCCATGAGCGCCAAGGCCGGCCGACTTCACGCCTTTCCCTTGTCGGCTTTCGGAGCCATGGCGGAGGGGGTGGAGGAGTCCGACGGCGTTGGTGGTGCCGGTGGAAATGGGGGGCGGGGCGTCTCTCTCTTTGGACTTGAGAAGAAGGGGGGATCGGCGGTGGTTTTTGAGATGTGACAGCAATGGCGAGGTGGGCGTCCTGCCCGTGTTTCCCCTGCTTATAAGGGGGGAGAGGGGGCGGACGTTCCGCTTTTTCAATTAAAGAAAGCCCCACGATCTCTCCCACGACGCCACGCTCGGGCGCAGGCTGTCTGTGGGGACGTGGTGGGTCCGGGCAGTAACGGCGTGATCTAGGGCAGCGTGGTGTGTGTCTGCACTCGCTTTTGGGCCTGGCCCAACAGAGCTTGGCGCCGTGTGTGGCCCAGGCCCGGGGGCTCCTGTCGGTGTACTAGAGTAGGGGTACCCTAGTATCCCGAACTCGTGCACGGGCAGTTGCAGCACCCCGCGGCAAGGGCTTGCCTAGTGAGCGCCAAGGTCCTCCCCGGTTCCTTTGGAGCCATTCAAGAACAAAGTATTCAAGGCCCCGACAAGAGGAGCTTGCTGGAAAGGCCACTCAAGGAACGAAGAAGACCAGACCCGGCAAGAGGAGCTTGCCGGGAAGACTTGGTGAGCGACAAGCTTCCGAGTACGACAAGGGTTCAGCCGCGGCAAGGCGCTTGCCGCGGCAGGCAACCTCTCTGCATCTCCGCCCAGCTCATCCACAACGTGTCGCCGTGAGGCTATTCCATGCACGCGTGTCAAGGGGCTGTGCAGCCAGCGGAGAGCAGCGATAAGCGGCGCCGATGTAAGGCCATCGTGGCGAACGGTGGCGCACTGACGGTCCCTCGCTAATTGTTTAGGTGATGTGGACGGGCATTTATTGATCTTGTCCCTTGCCGTCGAGTTAGGTATAATGCATCGTATAATCGTACAAGTCGGTGTACCAACTACTGTTTTTCCATTTGTACCCTCATCAACGCTAGCACCTGCGGTGACCCGCTGAGCCTATAAAAGGAGGCCCGTGCAACGAGAAAGGGTTCGGTTCGCTCGCTGAGAGTTCGACTCATTCGATACTACACACACAAGCTAGGTTTTGTAGATCTCGTGCTCCCTAGCAAGAACACAATACAATCAACCAAGCAGCAGTAGGAGTATTATCTCTCCGGAGAGCTCCGAAGCTGGGTAAGCTGCTCGTGTGCATCGCCACGATCTGCTCTTTGTGCAATCTCCGCCCCCCCACCAAACCACAAGGGACTTGGTCCGCCAGGTCCCATAGGTGTTCGTGGGTACGATCAGCCTCCCCGACAGTCGGTTGAACAGGGGAAGGGGGAGAGCGACGGCCCAGGGGGGGTGTGGGCCGGCCTGTTGGGCCAGCTGGCTCGGGTGGGCCGAAGCCTGAGTGAGGCAGAGGGCCTCTCTCTCCCCTCTACTTCTCCTTTTCTTTTTTTTCTTTTTGTTGTTTTTCTTTTTCTTTTCCAGCAGCTTTTGCATTTTCTTTTAGCCACAATTGACTTTGCAAAAATTATGCCACTGGCCAAAACAACCTCAAAGAATTAAAGTGCACTGCCTCCAAAAGGTTGGGAGGCTTTTGGAATAGTTGCCAAATTTATAAATTAAAAAAGGGCATTTAATTTATTTCTTAGGTCACTGTTTTAAGTAGTTTAGGCCACTTAAACCCTTTGCAAAAATGTTGGTTCACCACCAATATTAGTTGTGGAATATTTGGCACATGATGAACATTTTTGTATTCATGTTTGAGAAATTTTGAATTCCCCTCATAATTTGAATTTGAATTTGACTTTGACTTTTCATCAAGTGATAATTAGCTCAGTAAGCATGGTGACCTGGCACCATTAACAGGGGATTACTGTAGCATGACACTGAGGGTGTTACAAATCTCCTCCACTACAAGAAATCTCGTCCCGAGATTTAAGTGGGGAAGAAAAGATTAACTCCGGGAGAACTGACCCTTATGGGTTTAATTGTCTGGTGAACAATGCAGGTAATGTGACAGAAGTATCTCTCGAGTTGAAATTTAAGAATAACGTCGAGAGCAAAATATGAAGGTACAATAAGAAGTTTCACGCGGATGGACAATCGATCGATACCGAACAGAGTGTGAGAAGGGTTTGAGCATCAGAATAGATCATCCCTTGGGGGGTGGCTCGTGACATGATCTGGGCCAAATGCAAGAATGTTTCGAATCAAAGATATACAGAGAGTCAGGTTTCGATCGTGTGGAACTGTGGGTTATGGGCCCACCATGTGGGTTAAAAGCAGGAAGGCGCTAAAATTTTGCACGGCCATGATAGCAAGGCAGGTCAGAGGATAGCCTGCCAATTATGTTGGCAACAACATTGGTACCAAGGGCGAGGGACGAAGAGAACCATTTTCCTTCTCCTAATACGAGGCGGACCAATAGGCAAAGTTCTCGTCCATCGGTGGTTATCGGAATGTCATCAACAATAGTAACAGGGTCTTACTGACAGAGTTGTACACCGAGGTGCTTACTTAAGCAGGGATTTATCTCTGCTTAGACAAGTTAGATGACAAGAAAGGTGAAACAAAACAATGGAAAGGAAAAGGTGATTATTATGATAACCATACAAATGAAAAGGAAAGATGTTTATACCCAAGTGTTAGAGTATAACTTTCCCAAGGAAAGGCAGAGCATGATAGGGCTTCAAGTATTAAGCCGTTTAGACAAAGGGGCAAGGAATTTATGAGGTTTACCCATACAACGGTGTTTGGATAATTGATCAAGAACAGTTAGCATTGCGCTCCCAATGTTCTTGTTGATGATCGGAGTACCAACACTTGCTTCGGGATAGTGTTGACATGGCCATCGGGGAAATGTCAAACTTCGGATACACAAAGGATCCATCGGAACAACTTATAAAATAAGTCATACAATTTCAGCAAGGAAAAGATGAGGATGGGGCACACGGGCTCAGAAAAAATGCATCGAGGGGGTAAGGATGTTATTTCTCATCATGAATTCGGTTGATATCCTTGAAAAGTTTGGAATGATGATGATGATCACGACACATTTGTCAAGAGGTTTCATGAAGATGTAGTGTAAGGTTAATTGAATCACGAGTACGACACAAACTCGAAAGCAAGCTTGCTGTTCATGGCAAAATGGTATGACGAGGAAGATCGACATAAGGTTAGCTCGTCGTCGAAAATTGTGCTCCGGAAAGGACCTGGTAGCACAGTTAAAATTTAGCATGATAATGATATAACCGATCAAGCTAGGAATGATGTGATGGAGTATCATTCCAATGAGAATTCACAAGTGGTAGTGCAATGACACAATATACTTAAGATAACAAGGGGCAATACTTGAGGTAGATCAAAAGTAGAGGTCAGACATATGAAATGATCTGCAGAAGACAAGTATTTTAACTTGTCCGGGAAATGGAGTTAAGGAGAAACTATGGTCGGAACCACGGTTACGAATGATCAAACCACCGATACAAGATGAACTTATAAAAAGGGGTAATCATATTTACGAGCAGCTTCCACGGTAAGTTCTACATCGGGCCCATGGGCATGAACACAAGGGTTCAAGGTCGACTCCCACTTCTTCAATGCATAACCTTTCATTCACTCCTCGTTTTTCAAAGAAAATGTAGTGCAAAGGATTTATCTCATGGCACCGAAGAGTAAGACTCTTGAGAACTCTCAGGTTCACTCGGATTACGGAAGGCATAAGTTCAACCCATCGGGGCATTTTTACAAATCTATACAACCATCAACCAAGCAAAAGATACGAGTTCGAAAGCAGAGTATCAAAGTCAAAGCAGATGATACAATATACTGAAGGTATTATGTATCGTGGAAATACCGATAAGATTTTGATGTGAAGGACATCACGATAACAACCCAAGAATGGATCTGGCGATTCATGACAGAGTTGATGTGAGTATCGGTAATCAATCGATGAAGAAGGGATGCAAAGGCATCGGCTTATATAAACGTCTGAATGATTCGATGCTTGGGTACACAGGAATTATGATTTCAAGACCAAGGATCAGAAGCAGAGGCTCTGATCAAAAGATGAGTAAGTTGAATAGACTTAGAGGTGCACCCGATCAAATCTTGATTGGGCAAGAACCAACTCATATTCGAAACAATGCCTGAGCCGGAAAGAAAATTTCCAAGGATTAATTGATGATCGTGTGCATTCTCACACATGCTGAATCAACAGGATCAAAATGTTAATCCCAAAGGATTTTAACGAATATCGATAGACAAATGGAATTAACCAGAAAGCAAGTATGCAAGAATTCCAAGAGCAACAGGTTGTAGAGGATTTTCGGAAGATCTAATAGTATTTCGAAGTATTTTGTGAATCACACGAACAACTGAGGATGAACTGATCCTCGGTGAGTGCAAGGAATTATTCGAAGGGGTGGGGTATTCATGGGGCAAAGAACTGCAAGGCAGTAAGCTCAAAGGATTCTCGAAACAATATAGAATTTCGGGGCATCTTGTAATATCAGGAGCAACTAGGGATGAAGGTACAAGCGGCAAGGATGTTATTCAAGGGGATTACCGGTGGTCAGGAACTGCAAGGCAGTTGGTACAGGGCCTCGGGAAACATCGAGGAGTATTTGCAGAATCTTCTGGCGAAGCAAGCGATCATCTATAGTGAAGGGGCTCTCCTGGAGGAAGTGGTTACGAGATCCTAGAGTCAAAGTTAGTAAAATATTTAACCCGAATAGACGAGAGATCAGAGTCCCAGAGTATAGACGAGGAGTAAAACATCCTAATACCACCCAATGGCGACGTGGGCCCGTAAGACACACAACCAATGTTAGTAAAAGTTTTTGTAGTGACTAGACTCGACTTCGGCCAAGGAGTTGGAAAGGGGGCTACCTATAGGCAGTCGGCTCTGATACCAACTTGTGACGCCCTCGATTCAATCGTACACTAATCATAAACGCAAATGTGTACGATCAAGATCAAGGACTCACGGGAAGATATCACAACACAACTCTAGACACAAATTAAAATAATACAATCTTTATATTACAAGCCAGGGGCCTTTAGGGCTTGAATACATAAGCTCGAATACACCAGAGTCAGCGGAAGCAACAATATCTGAGTACAGACATAAGTTAGACAAGTTTGCCTTAAGAAGGCTAGCACAAAAGTAGCAACGATCGAAAAGGCAAGGCCTCCTGTCTGGGAGCCTCCTAACTACTCCTGGTCGTCGGCGGTATTCACGTAGTAGTAGGCATCGACGGTGGCATCCGCCCTGGCTCGACATCCGTTGCATCAACCGGAAAGAAGAAGAAAGGGGGAAACAGGGAAGCAAAGCAACCATGAGTACTCATCCAAAGTACTCGCAAGCAAGGATCTACACTACATATGCAACATTATCAAAGGAAGGCTGTATATGTGGACTGGGCTGCAGAAATACCAGAATAGAGAGAAGGCCTAGTCCTATCGAAGACTAGCATCTTTCGAAACCACCATCTTGCAAAGAACCGGAAGGAGTAGAGTAGCATAAAGTAAAGTAGTAGTGTTATCAACCTCGACCGAGATCCTTTCTCGACTCCTGCGAGAAAGATATCCCTGAGCCATACTATCCAGCTTATCATCACAATCCATTTCTCATATCCATGTCTCATCATAGTCCATCTCTCATCTCGGTATCCAGTTCTAGTTGTATCGATCGATACAACTCCAAGTGTCCGCTATCAGAGGACAGGCTATCGATAGATGTTTTTTCCCCGCAGGGTGCACCAACTTACCCACCACGCCGCTTAACTCCGCCGACACACTTTCTGTGGTCATGCCCGCCTCGCCAAACAATACGCCGCAACCCGACCTAGGCTTAATATAGAGGCCAGACCCGGACTAAACCCATGCCCCGGGGTCATGGGCCATCTCCCGAACTCCCCTGACGCTATGCGTGGGCGGCCGGTGAGCAGACCTAGCTACCTCCTTCAACAAGACAGCGCCATACAGTCCAACCCGCGCGCGCCGCTTCGATCGCCGACGCCTATTAAGCTTCGCTGATGTATACGACGCAGAACGCCCATACTATGCCCACGTGATGGTTAGTGCTATCGTGCCGAGGCCCTCGGATCAAATATCCAAATCGAGTGGATTAGGAACGCGGTAACAAGCAGAGACTCATGAAAGATGTGACCCGCTGTTCTGCCTCGAGGACTTGCGGCAAGGGCTAGGAATGCCCGCCACGCCATAATTATCTCGCGGCACCCTCCGTGTCAACCCGAATCCACATCACTGCAATTAAGCTCGCTGGCACCCTCAAGGTCAACCCGCCTTTAGTAACATGGCTCAAATGTAAAGTCATAGTAATCATAGTAACTGTATGGCTAAACATCAAGGGAAAACCCGAGGAATCACCCCGTGAATTCCACTCGATGTAGTCATCAAGGTGAACGTAAGAGGATTCACCCCGAGGTCCACACTTGAGGGGTTGCGCGATGAGTCGTATCGAAGTGGTTAAAGAGGAAATCACCCTCGATGACCACGATCAATAACTACACTACAGGTTAACATCGGCGTTGATGAGGTCTCACCCTCGGTACTCGATAGTAACCCAATAGTGTCAAGCAACTAAGGGGATGTGATGTGCGGTGTCGGGGCTTGGTCTTCGATCCCGTTGATTGGGTCTTCAATGATGAAGCAGGGGCAACAAGGACAAGGTGGGGGTCACTGATGGGTCACTAACCAACCTATACTAAGCAGTCTAGGATAAGCAGGTAAGGAAACAACAGCAGATACAAAAGCAGGCTATGCATCAGAATAGGAGCAATCAATAACAGTAGCAAAATCTAATGCAAGCATGAGAGAATGGAATGGGCGATATCGGGATGATCAAAGGGGGGGCTTGCCTGGTTGCTCTGGCAAGGAGGGGTCGTGATCGACGACGTAGTCGATCACCGGGGCATCAGCGGCCTCGGGGTCTACCGGAGAGAAGAGGGGGAAGAAACAGTAGATACATAGCAAACAGAGGTAACACTAAGCATGACATGACGATACGTAGCGCTAAGCGTGCTCTAACGCGGTACTACACGTTGTAGACGAAGGGGGGAAACATCCGAGGGTGAATTCCCGACTTTACGTGGATTCCGGACAAAGGAAAAGAGGGGGAAAGTTCCATGTTCAGCATGCTAGGGGCATGTGACAGATGAACGGACCACGTATTCGGATTCGTTGGATTTTTCTGAGCAACTTTCATATAGAAAACATTTTCATCCGAGTTACGGTTTATTTTCTATGAATTTCCAAAGATTAAACCATTTTCTGGATTTATTTAAATTAATAGAAAAGATAAAATGACATCAGCATGACGTGCTGATGACGTCAGCAGTCAACAGACTCACTGACCAGGTCAAACTGACCAGCGGGTCCCACATGTCATAGACAAAGGGCTAACAGTGGGTTATTTTAAATTAACAGGGTGTTAATTAGAAGTTGGGCCCCACATATCAGTGACTAATTAGCTAAACTAATTAATTTAATTATTACAATTTCTTAATTAGAGGATTAAGCAGTGGGACCCGCACGTCAGTGGCTGGGGCCTGCACAGTCAGCACGGTTGACCAGGTCAACTAGTCAACAGGGGGCTAGGGGCCCCACTGGCAGTGACCCAGGGGTGGCCCCAGGTGTGCCACGTCGGTGGTGGCCGACGGTTAAACGCCGGAGACCGAAATACGGCGGAGGCGCTCGGGATCTCGCCGGAATCCACGTACAGGGGGCCATTTGGCCCGTGCGTTGGCAAGTTCGAACGAGTGAGCAACGCCGCATCCAACGCGGGTGGCCACGCGAGCTGTGATGGCCGGAGCCGCCGCCGGCGACAGGGACGGCGGAGACCCGAAGCACGGCAAACTCGCGCACGATGAAACGGAGGCCAAAACAGGCGGCGCGCCACTCCTACGGCGACTACTCGAAGCCACGAACGCATTGGTGAGCTCGGCGAACCGGGACGAGCCCTACCGTGATGGCTGCGAGCTCGATAGCGGAGCCAGGGCACGGCAATGGCGGCGCATCGCGCACAGCTTGCTGCGGCACGTAAACGGAGCTAGGACGGGGAGAGGAAAGGTGTGGAGCTCACCGAGTGGCTCACACGATGGCCCGTGGTGGTTTAGGAGCTGCAGAGATGGCGCCGGAGACGAAGAAGATCGACGGCAGCCGGAGATGGGGACGAGGACGAACGGCGACTGTGGTGCTTCCCAGTTCCAGCTGAGGCCACCAGTCGACGTAGTCGACTCCGGCGGAGCTCACCGATAGGGTCAGTGGACGCGGGTCCGCCGGTAGCCGCGACAACGACGGAGGGCGGCGGCGACTGCGCTCGGGCCGTGGATCTGGAGGAGAGGAGGGGCGGAGCGAGCTCGTGGGCAAGAGAGAGAGAGGGGGGGCAAGTGGGCGAGTGGGAGGCGAGGGGGCCGAGGCGTCGGGGTGGCCTTATCCCTCCTGCCGACGGGCGAGGTGGTCCGCGGCGGCAGCATGGGCGCGCCTCGGTCGGTTGAACAGGGGAAGGGGGAGAGCGATGGCCCAGGGGGGTGTGGGCCGGCCTGTTGGGCCAGCTGGCTCGTGTGGGCCGAAGCCTGAGTGAGGCAGAGGGCCTCTCTCTCCCCTCTACTTCTCCTTTTCTTTTTTTTCTTTTTGTTGTTTTTCTTTTTCTTGTCCAGCAGCTTTTGCATTTTCTTTTAGCCACAATTGACTTTGCAAAAATTATGCCACTGGCCAAAACAACCTCAAAGAATTAAAGTGCACTGCCTCAAAAAGGTTGGGAGGCTTTTGGAATAGTTGCCAATTTTATAAATTAAAAAAAGGGCATTTAATTTATTGCTTAGGTCACTGTTTTAAGTAGTTTAGGCCACTTAAACCCTTTGCAAAAATGTTGGTTCACCACCAATATTAGTTGTGGAATATTTGGCACATGATGAACATTTTTGTATTCATGTTTGAGAAATTTTTAATTCCCCTCATAATTTGAATTTGAATTTGACTTTGATTTTTCATCAAGTGATAATTAGCTCAAGAAGCATGGTGACTCGCACCATTAATGTGGGATTAATGTAGCATGACACTGAGGGTGTTACAAATCTCCTCCACTACAAGAAATCTCGTCCCGAGATTTAAGTGGGGAAGAAAAGAGTAACTGCGGGAGAATTGACCCTTATGGGTTTAATTGTCTGGTGAACAGTGCAGGTAATGTGACAGAAGTATCTCTCGAGTTGACATTTAAGAATAAAGTCGAGAGCAAAATATGAAGGCACAATAAGAAGTTTCACGCGGATGGACAATCGACCGATACCTGAACAGAGTGTGAGAAGGGGTTTAGAGCATCAGGAATAGATCATCCCTCGGGGGTGGCTCGTGACATGATACGAAGCCAAATGCAAGAATGTTTCGGAATCAAAGATATATAGGAGAGTCAGGTTTCGATCGTGTGGAACTGTGGGTTATGGGCCCACCATGTGGGTTAAAAGCAGGAAGGCGCTAAAATTTTGCACGGCCATGATAGCAAGGCAGGTCAGAGGATAGCCTGCCAATTATGTTGGCAACAGCGTTGGTACCAAGGGCGAGGGACGAAGAGAACCATTTTCCTGCTCGTAATACGAGGCGGACCAATAGGCAAAGTTCTCGTCCATCGGTGGTTATCGGAATGTCATCAACAATAGTAACAGGGTCTTACTGACAGAGTTGTACACCGAGGTGCTTACTTAAGCAGGGATTTATCTCTGCTTAGACAAGTTAGATGACAAGAAAGGTGAAACAAAACAATGGAAAGGAAAAGGTGATTATTATGATAACCAGACCAATGAAAAGGAAAGACGTTTATACCCAAGTGTTAGAGTATAACTTTCCCAAGGAAAGGCAGAGCATGATAGGGCTTCAAGTATTAAGCCGTTTAGACAAAGGGGCAAGGAATTTATGAGGTTTACCCATACAACGGTGTTTGGATAATTGATCAAGAACAGTTAGCATTGCGCTCCCAATGTTCTTGTTGATGATCGGAGTACCACACACTTGCTTCGGGATAGTGTTGACATGGCCATCGGGGAAATGTCAAACTTTGTATACACAAAGGATCCATCGGAACAACTTATAAAATAAGTCATACAATTTCAGCAAGGAAAAGATGAGGATGGGGCACACGGGCTCAGAAAAAATTCATCGAGGGGGTAAGGATGTTATTTCTCATCATGAATTCGGTTGATATCCTTGAAAAGTTTGGAATGATGATGATGATCACGACACATTTGTCGAGAGGTTTCATGAAGATGTAGTGTAAGGTTAATTGAATCACGAGTACGACACAAACTCGAAAGCAAGCTTGCTGTTCATGGCAAAATGGTATGACGAGGAAGATCGACATAAGCTTAGCTCGTCGTCGAAAATTGTGCTCCGAAAAGGACCTGGTAGCACAGTTAAAATTTAGCATGATAATGATATAACCGATCAATCTAGGAATGATGTGATGGAGTATCATTCCAATGAGAATTCACAAGTGGTAGTGCAATGACACAATATACTTAAGATAACAAGGAGCAATACTTGAGGTAGATCAAAAATAGAGGTTAGACATATGAAATGATATGCAGAAGACAAGTATTTTAACTTGTCCGGGAAATGGAGTTAAGGAGAAACTATGGTCGGAACCACGGTTACGAATGATCAAACCACCGATACAAGATGAACTTATAAAAAGGGGTAATCATATTTACGAGCAGCTTCCACGGTAAGTTCTACATCGGGCCCATGGGCATGAACACAAGGGTTCGAGGTCGACTCCCACTTCTTCAATGCATAACCTTTCATTCACTCCTCGTTCTTCAAAGAAAATGTAGTGCAGAGGATTTATCTGGCGAAGTACCAGAAGAGTAAGACTCTTGAGAACTCTCAGGTTCACTCGGATTACGGAAGGCATAAGTTCAACCCATCGGGGCATTTTTACGAATCTATACAACCATCAACCAAGCAAAAGATACGAGTTCGAAAGCAGAGTATCGAAGTCAAAGCAGATGATACAATATACTCAAGGTATTATGTATCGTGGAAATACCGATAAGATTTTGGATGTGAAGGACACTGTCAGATAACAACCCAGCAATGGATCTGGCGATTCACGACAGAGTTGATGTGAGTATCGGTAATCAATCAGATGAAGAAGGGGATGCAAAGGCATCAGCTTATATAAACATCTGAATGATTCGATGCTTGGGTACACAGGAATTATGATTTCAAGACGAAGGATCAGAAGTAGAGGCTGTGATCAAAAGATGAGTAAGTTGAATAGACTTAGAGGTGCACCCGATCAAATATTGATTGGGCAAGAACCAACTCATATTCGAAACAATGCCTGAGCCGGAAATAAAATTTCCAAGGATTAATTGATGATCGTGTGCATTCTCACACATGTTGAATCAACAGGATCAAAATGTTAATCCCAAAGGATTTTAACGAATATCGCTAGACAAATGGAATTAACCAGAAAGCAAGTATGCAAGAATTCCAAGAGCAACAGGTTGTAGAGGATTTTCGGAAGATCTAATAGTATTTCGAAGTATTTTGTGAATCACACGAACAACTGAGTATGAATTGATCCTCGGTGAGTGCAAGGAATTATTGAAGGGGGGGTATTCATGGGGCAAAGAACTGCAAGGCAGTAAGCTCAAAGGATTCTCGAAACAATAGAGAATTTCGGGGCATCTTGTAATATCATGAGCAACTAGGGATGAAGGTACAAGCGGCAAGGATGTTATTCAAGGGGATTACCGGTGGTCAGGAACTGCAAGGCAGTTGGTACAGGGTCTCGGGAAACATCGAGGAGTATTTGCAGAATCTTCTGGCGAAGCAAGCGATCATCTGTAGTGAAGGGGCTCTCCGGGAGGAACTGGTTACGAGATCCTAGAGTCAGAGTTAGTAAAATCTTTAACCCGAATAGACGAGAGATCAGAGTCCCAGAGTATAGACGAGGAGTAAAAGATCCTAATACCACCCAATGGCGACGTGGGCCCGTAAGACACACAACCAATGTTAGTAAAAGTTTTTGTAGTGACTAGAGTCGACATCGGCCAAGGAGTTGGAAAGGGGGCTACCTACACGCAGTCGGCTCTGATACCAACTTGTGACGCCCTCGATTCAATCGTACACTAATCATACACGCAAAGGTGTACGATCAAGATCAAGGACTCACGGGAAGATATCACAACACAACTCTAGACATGAATTAAAATAATACAAGCTTTATATTACAAGCCAGGGGCTTCGAGGGCTTGAATACATAAGCTCGAATACACCAGAGTCAGCGGAAGCAACAATATCTGAGTACAGACATAAGTTAGACAAGTTTGCCTTAAGAAGGCTAGCACAAAAGTAGCAACGATCGAAAAGGCAAGGCCTCCTGCCTGGGAGCCTCCTAACTACTCATGGTCGTCGGCGGTCTTCACGTAGTAGTAGGCATCGACGGTGGCATCTGGCTCCTGGGCTCCGACATCTGGTTGCATCAACCGGAAAGAAGAAGAAAGGGGGAAACAGGGAAGCAAAGCAACCGTGAGTACTCATCCAAAGTACTCGCAAGCAAGGATCTGCACTACATATGCAACATTATCAAAGGAAGGCTGTATATGTGGGCTGGGCTGCAGAAATGCCAGAATAGAGAGAAGGCCTAGTCCTATCGAAGACTAGCATCTTTCGAAACCACCATCTTGCAAAGAACCGGAAGGAGTAGAGTAGCATAAAGTAAAGTAGTAGTGTTATCAACCTCGCGGAGATCCTTTCTCGACTCCTGCGAGAAAGATATCCCTGAGCCATACTATCCAGCTTATCATCACAATCCATTTCTCATATCCATGTCTCATCATAGTCCATCTCTCATCTCAGTATCCAGTTCTAGTTGTATCGATCGATACAACTCCAAGTGTCCGCTACCATAGGACAGGCTATCGATAGATGTTTTCTTCCCTGCAGGGTGCACCAACTTACCCACCACGCCGCTCAACTCCGCCGGACACACTTTCTGTGGTCATGCCCGCCTCGCCAAACAATACGCCGCAACCCGACCTAGGCTTAATAGAGAGGCCAGCCGGACTAAACCTATGCCCCAGTGTCATGGGCCATCTCCCCGAACTCCCAGACGCTGCGTGGGCGGCGGTGAGCAGACCTTGCTACCTCCTTCAACAAGACAGCGCCACGCAGTCCAACCCCGGCCGCCGCTCGATTCTCGACGCCTATTAAGCTTCGGCTGATGTATACGACGCAGAACGCCCATACTATGCCCACGTGATGGTTAGTGCTATCAGGGCAGAGGCCCCTCGGATCAAATATCCAAATCGTAGTGGATTAAGAACGCGCGGTAACAAGCAGAGACTCACGAAAGATGTGACCCAGTTGCCCCGTCTCGAGGACCTGCGGCAAGGGCTAGGAACTCCCGGCCACGCCTCGTAATTATCTCGCGGGCACCCACCAGGTCAACCTGACTCCACATCACTCGCAATTAAGCTCGCGCGGGTGCCCCTCAGGGTCGACCCTTGTTTAGTAACATGGCTCAGTGTAAAGTCATAGTAATCATAGTAACTGTATGGCTAAACATCAAGGGGAAAACCCGAGGAATCACCCCCGATGAATTCCACTCGATGTAGTCATCAAGGTGAACGTAAGAGGATTCACCCTCGAGGTCCACACTTGAGGAGTTGCATGACACTGTCATATCAGAAGTGGTTAAAGAGGAAATCACCCTCGATGACCACGACCGAATAACTACACTACAGGGTTAACATCAAAAGTGTTGATGAGGTCTCACCCTCGGTACTCGATAGTAACCCAATAGTGTCAACCAACTAAGGGGAAGTGATGTGCGGTGTCGGGGCCTGGTCTTTGATCCCGTTGATCGGGTCTTCAATGATGAAGCAGGGGCAACAAGGACAAGGTGGGGGTCACTTATGGGTCACTAACCAACCTATACTAAGCAGTTTAGGATAAGCAGGTAAGGAAACAACAGCAGATACAAAAGCAGGCTATGCATCAGAATAGGAGCAATCAATAACAGTAGCAAAATCTAATGCAAGCATGAGAGAATGGAATGGGCGATATTGGAATGATCAAAGGGGGGGCTTGCCTGGTTGCTCTGGCAAGGAGGGGTCGTTGTCGACGACGTAGTCGATCACCGGGGCATCAGCGGCCTCGGGGTCTACCGGAGAGAAGAGGGGGAAGAAACAGTAAATACATAGCAAACAGAGGTAACACTAAGCATGACATGACGATACGTAGCGCTATGCATGCACTAACGCGGTACTACACGTTGCAGACGAAGGGGGGAAACATCCGAGGGTGAATTCCCGACTTTAGGTGGATTCCGGACAAAGGAAAAGAGGGGGAAAGTTCCATTTTCAGCATGCTAGGGGCATGTGACAGATGAACGGACCACGTATTCGGATTCGTTGGATTTTTCTAAGCAACTTTCATGTAGAAAACATTTTCATCCGAGTTACGGTTTATTTTCTATGAATTTTCAAAGATTAAACCATTTTCTGGATTTATTTAAATTAATAGAAAAGATAAAATGACGTCAGCATGACGTGTTGATGACGTCATCAGTCAACAGACTCGCTGACCAGGTCAAACTGACCAGCGGGTCCCACATGTCATAGACAAAGGGCTAACAGTGGGTTATTTTAAATTAACAGGGTGTTAATTAGCAGTTGGGCCCCACATATCAGTGACTAATTAGCTAAACTAATTAATTTAATTATTAAAAAATTTAATTAGAGGATTAAGCAATGGGACCCGCACGTAAGTGGCTGGGGCCTGCACACTCAGCACGGTTGACCAGGTCAACTGGCCAACAGGGGGGCTAGGGGCCCCACTGGCAGTGACCCAAGGGTGGCCCCAGGTGTGCCACGTCGGTGGTGGCCGATGGTTAAACGCCGGCGATCGAAATACGGCGGAGGCGCTCGGGATCTCGCCGGAATCCACATAGGGGGCCATTTGGCCCGTGCGTTGGCACGTTCGAACGAGTGAGCAACGCCGCATCCAACGCGGGTGGCCACGCGAGCTGTGATGGCCGGAGCCGCCGCCGGCGACAGGGACGGCGGAGACCCGAAGCACGGCAAACTCGCGCACGATAAAACGGAGGCCAAAACGGGTGGCGCGCTACTCCTACGGCGACTACTCGAAGCCACGAACGCGTTGGTGAGCTCGGCGAACCGGGACGAGCCCTACCGTGATGGCTGCGAGCTCGATAGCGGAGCCAGGGCACGGCAATGGCGGCGCATCGCGCACAGCTTGTTGTGGCACGTAAACGGAGCTAGGACGGGGAGAGGAAAGGTGTGGAGCTCACCGAGTGGCTCACACGATGGCCCGTGGTGGTTTAGGAGCTGCAGAGACGGCGCCGGAGACGAAGAAGATCGACGGCAGCCGGAGATGGGGACGAGGACGAACGGCGACTGCGATGCTTCCCGGTTCCAGCTGAGGCCACCAGTCGACGTAGTCGACCCCGGCGGAGCTCACCGACAGGGTCAGCGGACGCGGGTCCGCCGGTGGCCGCGACAACGACGGAGGGCGGCGGCGACTGCGCTCGGGCCGTGGATCTGGAGGAGAGGAGGGGCGGAGCGAGCGCGTGGGCGAGAGAGAGAGAGGGGGGGGGGCAAGTGGGCGAGTGGGAGGCGAGGGGGCCGAGGCGTCGGGGCAGCCTTATCCCCTCCCGTCGAGGGCGAGGTGGTCCGGCGGCGACGCGCGGGCGCGCGCTCTCGGTCGGTTGAACAGGGGAAGGGGGAGAGCGACGGCCCAAGGGGGTGTGGGCCTGCCTGTTGGGCCAGCTGGCTCGGGTGGGCCGAAGCCTGAGTGAGGCAGAGGGCCTCTCTCTCCCCTCTACTTCTCCTTTTCTTGTTTTTCTTTTTGTTGTTTTTCTTTTTCTTTTCCAACAGCTTTTGCATTTTCTTTTAGCCACAATTGACTTTGCAAAAATTATGCCACTGGCCAAAACAACCTCAAAGAATTAAAGTGCACTGCCTCAAAAAGGTTGGGAGGCTTTTGGGATAGTTGCCAACTTTATAAATTAAAAAAAGGGCATTTAATTTATTGCTTAGGTCACTGTTTTAAGTAGTTTAGGCCACTTAAACCCTTTGCAAAAATGTTGGTTCACCACCAATATTAGTTGTGGAATATTTGGCACATGATGAACATTTTTGTATTCATGTTTGAGAAATTTTGAATTCCCCTCATAATTTGAATTTGAATTTGACTTTGATTTTTCATCAAGTGATAATTAGCTCAGTAAGCATGGTAACCTCGCACCATTAATAGGGTATTACTGTAGCACGACACTGAGGATGTTACATGCCAGTTCTACCTTTCCGCATAGGTTATCCGGAAGAAATGTTGAGCTTCGCTCGACATACTAATCTATGCATCCACAACTCAGAAAATTATATGTTCCTTTGAGTTGTTCTCTTTAGTTGTATTCTGACCCTCGTCTATATATTGATAGTCAAGAGTATGTGAGCATTCGTTTATCGATGCCTATTACTCTTGTGGTCCGTCAAGCCATTCTATCCGGAATGACTTGGAGAAACAAACTCTAGTACCTCATCCATATCTAGGATTGGTCAAACCAGTTGTATTTCGCAGATCAAAATGCCAATCCAGCTTTTGATTCTGTTCTACCCTGAAGTATTGCCCTCCTTTTGTCAGGAGTGTCATGAGAATTGCACCTTCTCTTATGAATTCTTGATGTAGTGATACTTCTCGCCATCATTAATCATTCCTCGGTTCCGTCTTATTGTAACCGGAACGCCGACAGGTGAATCGTGATGTGTGAAATCAATACTCCTAGCAACTAGTTGCTTGGTAGTAAATGGACCATATTCTCATTCTTAGCGTGTTGGTTATTGAATCATCATTCTAAGATAGATTTTGCTACCTAGTCCTTATTTCTGGTGCACTCTTAGATCAATGAGTTAGGATTATATCAATCCCTTGCTCTTTGATCATATCGTCTTGCCCTGAAAAGCAAGATTGTTCTCGAGCTTAGTAATATATCGGTGGTTTGTGACTTTCCAAATATCTTCTTGGAAGTGCTTTCAGGTTGTCACCTGACCGCTATGTTAAGTTCGTGATCAAGTTGGTTTCTTGTAAACCACCCCTTCTCCAAGAATTTGTGTTGGATATCCCTGAGATGGTTGGTTAAGCTAAACAACAACTTGGAGAGTTGGAAGATAAAAGCTTTGCTGAATTTAGTTCATTCTGAAGGGATATCTTTGCGTTTGTGTGTGTTTTGAAGAAACATGATATCTTCATCGATTGGTCCTCATGATCAGTTGTTGAACCTATTGTCTTATCAAACTTTGACTTGAGTATGGGCTATCGTCAAGCCAAATCAGAACCAACGATGTTCGTAATGTTGTCTTACTCGTGGTTGATCCCTCGAGCATACACCATTACATCTTTTGGTCTGACCAATGCTATCACCGTGTTCACATGATGGTGGAAGTCCGGTGATATGGAAATTCCGATGAGCTGCTATTGAGTCCATCAGCAGCATTCTGTCTCCCCCATGAGTCATGTTGAACATCAACCTAGTGTTGGAAACTTGTGTAAGCATTTCTTCTTGTTTCGTTCATGAAGCATAAGTTTGGATGAAAGTAGTGACTTCCTCTAATTCATGTGCATCTGATGCAAGTTGCCGTCGTGGATTCGAGAAAGTCAATGTTGCTTCTTTTGGAATCATCCCAAATCGGTCAAGCTTATGTGCGAAGTATTCTGTGGTTTGGAGACTTGAAACCTTCGCTCTACACGTGTCCCTAGCACACCAAGCCACTAATTGATTTGTTCAAGGAAAAGGATTTGTTGTGCAAATCCTAGGTCATGCACAAGACTTCGTTACCCTAGATGATGGTTCCCCACCTGAACTCGGTAGTGTTTTATCATAAGACTACTATGTGGTCATGCTTGTCTGGGACAGCATGTTCACATGTGTTTAGCAGAACCAACTCATGTTTTGGAGCTTGCTATCTTAGTTCATTACTCGAGAATCTCGCAACGCCATCTCGTCAAATTGTGTTTCAAACTTTCTTTTCAGACATGCTGAGTCTGAAGTATCCTATTACCAATCAGATCTGAATCTCACGCAGATATGATGGTTGGAACATTCCCAACAGTTGCATCTTGTTCCCAGCTTGCACCACCATTGTGCCAATCCCCCATGGGCTGCCCTTCTCGGTAGTTGTTGTCCAATATCATCTTCAAAAGTGGACTTTACCATGGGTCCCCTCCACCTCCGATGATAAGCAAATCATCCTTTGTGTTGTCTTCAACAAGGTAGTCCACATCATCCATTCTAGTCCGGGTATGCCATCCCTTTGTACTCCGCCAAACGATTGTTGTGAATTGCCTTAGGCTGGTATAAAGAGTTTCAATGATCTCTGAATCAAAAGTAATTCTTTTTGCCACTTAAGGGAATAGTTCTTCGAGTCACCTTTTCCAAAGTGCCCCGCTACGGGATCATGGCAATTATTTCCTCGCCACCTTGACACCATCCACCATCTTTCTATGCATGGAATTGTTGCCCACCAAATCAAACCCCATTGCTTGTTCTTCTATCCCTCTCGATGTGTTTCATGTCTCAGCTCGAGAGATGTTTCAATGTCTCACTCGATGAGTGATTCTGAGTTGTTCGATCTTCAAGAAGATCGATCCTTCTGGAGTTTTCCCTTTCCTCTCATTGTCATGTTTGTTAGAGTTCTCAGAGCAAGACATTGATACAAAGATGGTGACCGTGTCAACGTTCTTATGAAGTGCAACCTGGATCGTGAAGACCGTGTTAGCTTGTGCCCCTCTGTCTTCTTACCTCACGTCTTGAATCTCGGGACGAGATTCTTGTTTAGTGGGGGTGAGTTGTCACAACCCTAGTTTAGCCTTTGCTTGTCCTTGCATGATCATCATGTCTAAATTCTGAAAATTGAATTGAGGGAATTTTCAAGCCTCAGAAACCTGTTAAAAAAATAATCAACATTTAATCCTCATCAAATGAGTCCAAAGAAATGTCCCTTTTACTCTGTGAAAATATTGGTAAGGGGTAAAATCCAAACCAATATTTTTGGAATCACAGAAATATTTATTTTGGGCGTTGACTTAAATCAATGACATATTTGAGTTGAATTTATTTCTGTTATATAAGAAATAAAGTTCAAATATTTTTGTAAACTGCATGTGACCTTGGACAAGTTTCTGAGATTACATAGCAATTTACAGAAAGTTCAAAAAATGATTTGATGTTTTAAATCAAATCAAAACAAATTGCAGAAAATAGAAAACATTAATAAATAGAAAATCACAGAGAGAGAGAACCTACCTGGGTCACATACCTGGCGGCCCATCTGCACCGGCTAGCCCACTGGCCTGGTGCCAGTCATCGCCTACCTCTGCAAGTAGGCAGAGGAGGGACACCACGACATCGCCGAGCTCGCCACGCCTCCTCCTGCTTGCCGCCGACTACCTGGAGCTGGCTGGAGATGCCACGCACCCCCCCACGCCCTCTCACTCCTCCCCTGTGCTCATCCCCTCCCCTGTCCCTCTCGCGCGCACCCACCCGAGCGCAGCCGTCGCCGCCGCTCATCGCTGCCGTGCCCTGAGCCTCCCCCTCACGTCTCCGACATGCCCAGTGGCTCCGCCACCGTCGCTTACGCCTCCCTGTTCACTCACGTGACTCCAAACACCTCTGAACACCTTCTTCACCTTCGTCTTCAACCTCGGGCACCCGAGCACGTCTCCGGTCAATTCAGCGCCGCCAAGACTTCCCCGAGCACGCTGAGGCCACTTCTGCACTCGCCGTGAGCTCCTGATTTTTCCCTTGTGTTCGCCCCCTCCATTTCCGTCTCCTAGCTCCGTCTTCCACCACAGCCGAAGCTTGCCGCCGCCACCGCATGTCGCCGTCGTGGCCACAGCCACTTGGGCTTGATCCCGAGCACGTCACCATCTTCACCGCACTCGCAGGAGCCCAACGCACCACCCCACGCGCCTCGCCGTGCCCCGTAGCCTCGGGTTCGACCCCGCCCAAACTCCGGCGACCGCCAAGGTCATCGTCGGCGACGTTCCCGGCCACCCCGAGCTCCACCACTGCCACCAAACGACGCAGCTCGTTCCCAGCTTCGCGTAGAAGGTCTCCGCCGTCCATTTGGTCGCCGAGCATGAAACCGCACTCCCACCACCACAGTCTGGCATCGCCGGCGGCTAAACGCTCGCGTGTTTGACCTTTGACTTTGACTGGGTGGGCCCAGGTTGACTCCCCTGAGTCTATGACAAGTGCCCCCTCTACTAATTAACTCAGATTAGTTTTAACTAAATTTAGTTAGTTTAAATAACTGCTGACACGCGAGACCCACTGGTTAGTTTGACCCGGACCGTGCCCTGTTGACCTGCTGACTTCATGATGATGTCAGGCTGACGCAGTAATGCCCTTTTCTGGATTTATTCTTATTTAGAAAAATCCAGAAATTTTCCTAAACTTCTAAAATTCATATAAAATAATCTATAACTCAGAATGAAATAATTTATATATGAAAAATGATCAGAAAAATCCAATCTACTCATCTGTACCATTTTCATGCATGTTAGAACTACTTATGGCTGATGTTTAGGCCAAATCATATAAATGGCATTTAAACTCTCACATATGGAGTTTGAATTTGAACCTAGGGTTCAAACCAACTCCATTTAACATGTTGCTAGTTGCATTAGCTCAAAATACAGCATATTGACATGTCATGATCATGCATCATGTTATGCACTCCATTGATTGTGTTCTCCTTCTTTGTTGCCGGTATTTGTCCCCTCTCGATAGACGTGCTTTCGACGATGAGTTCGATGACACCGATGAAGAACTATTTTATCTTCAGAAGTGCCAGGCAAGCAAAACCCCCTCGTTCATTATGATAAAATCCTACTCTCTCACTCCTGCTCTCTTTTACTGCATTAGGACAACAACGATTCATCTGTTTACTTGTCGTGGTAGTTGAACCCCTTTATCCTCTGCATGACCTGTCATTGCCACAGTAAATAGATGAAACCCACTAGCATGAGTAGGAGTTGTTTGAGCCTTGTTGTGCCTACTCATTCATGCTTGTTTGTCATGCCTGCTACTTCTTAGAGTTGAGTCAGGTCCGATTCATCGAGGATGAATTAGAGGTGTGTGAACATGTCCTACTGTTTGTGAGCTAAGTGTGTGAACACGATTTGGTAAAGGTAGCGGTGAGAGGCCATGTAGGAGTACATGGCGGGTTGTCACATTGAAACCGTCCTCAGGAACTGAGTTCTGTGTTTGTGATCCATGAACAGCCACTACCACACATTGGGATCCTTAATTGACTCTCTCGACTTATTAACCGCACCTGTCCTCTATCCAGGAGTTGCAACTAGTTTCTAGTGTTTGTAGGATATGTGTTGGAGGCCGTGCGTAGCGCTGACCCTAGGGGTGGGCTATGATGCGGTAGATACACCGTGGCCTGGTGTACCGAGCGCCCATTTGGTATCTCGGGAACCCTGCACACATCGTTTGGGGCTGTGAGCGAAACCCCGGCCGGATCTCCTCGCGGATGGAACCCGAATAGGCGATAAACCTGGACTAGAGACTTGTGTGGTTAGTCAGGTCGTGGCCGACTCCCTCGCCAGGCCTCCGCTTGAAGGTTGCCGAGATACACGACGTGTACATGGTGGTAAGTGGCGAGAGCGTGTGTGAAGAAGTACACCCCTGCAGGGTTAACATCATCTATTCGAATAGCCGTGTCCGCGGTAAAGGACTTATGGGTTGCTTATATCAGTTCATAGACAAGTGAAAGTGGATACTCTAAAATGCGCAAGATAAGCGTGAGTGTTATGGATGGCGTTCTCGTAGGTAGACGGGAGCGGAACCATAGTGGTATATTGATTGGTGAGTATGTGGACTCGTGTGCGCCACCTCAAAAGAGTTACTTGCAGTTGTAGTTTAGGATAGCCACCGAGTCAAAGTTGGCTTGCTGCAGTTAAACTCCACCACCCCTTTATTGATACCGATGCATATGTAGCTAGTTCTGATGTAAGACTTGCTGGGTACATTTGTACTCACGTTTGCCTATTTTATGTTTTGCAGAGAGATGTCAGTCTCGCTAGTTGTTCCGTGTGGACTTCGGCGTTTAGCTTGGTACCTCAGCTACAATCTTGTGCCCTCGGCAGGATCTAGTAGATAGTCAGGCTTGTAAGCCTTTTTCATTTGTAGATGTCTGTACTCAAACATGATAAGCTTCCGCATGTGCTTGATTTGTATGCTCTGAATGTTGGGTCATGAGACCCATGTTTGTAATATCTCACTCCTTGGAGCCTAATGAATAAATACTTGAGTCATAGAGTTATGTTGTGATGTCATGTTGTATCTACACATATCGAGCATATTGTGTGTATGATTGAAATGCTTGGTATGTGTGGGATCCGACAACCTAGTTGTTTATCCTTGGTAGCCTCTCTTATGGGGAAATGTAGTGTTGTGCTTCCATGAGCCATAGTAGTCCGCTACAGCCCGGTTCGCCGGAGTCCTGCTAGCCCAGCACTACTGCTCCGGAACACTTGACTGGCCGGCATGTGATTCACTTCGTTCCTGTGTATGTCCCTTCGGGGAAATGTCACGCGGTGACATCCGGAGTCCTGTCTAGCCTGCTACAGCCCGGGTTCCCAGAGTCCTGTTAGCCCAGTGCTACAGCCCGGATTCTCACGCTGCTGACCGACATGCTCGATGTTGATTCATGTATGCCTGTCCCTATAAGTTAGTGCCATTTTGGGTTCACGAATAGTCATGTGGGCCCGGTTCTCTGTCATTTGGATGCTAGCGACATTATCGTATACGTGAGCCAAAAGGCGCAAACGGTCCCGGGCCATGGTAAGGCGACACCCGTGGGAATACCGTGCGTGAGGCCGCAAAGTGATATGAGGTGTTACCGGCTAGATCGATGTGACTTGGAATCGGGGTCCTGACATCATGCTAGAAAGTTCTATGTGCAGCCACAAGCTACTATGGGATCTAGAATAGTTGATTAAGTCGTGCGAACTCTTACAGTGGTAGACTAGCAGACGTAGTGGGATGTAGGTGTAACGGTCTACCCGTTCATAAGGTGCCAGCGCTTCTAAAAGACTATGTCTCGGTCATCCGTTTCTCAAACACCATGTAGTGCGAGAAATCCAACGGCGGAGATCGAGTCTTGTGGGGCAAAGTGCGCAAACCTCTGCAGAGTGTATAAAACTAATCATGGTTAGCCGTGTCCCCGGTTATGGACATCTTGAGTATCTAGTACTTGGATTATCATGTGAATCTCATCATGTTACTTTAATTAATATTGTTGGGTTTAATTATGATGCTTAATTGGGATTGAGAATGTTGTCAACGATTCTCAATGTTTACCAACCACCATGATAGTTAAATAAAATTTATTCCTTTGCACTAGGGAAAAATTGGCTTTACGCAAAACTGTAACCATAGAGCTTTCCATCAGCCATATATGCATGTCGTATAGAATTACTCTTTCAAATTACTCTCTATGTGTTACATTGCCAGTATATTCCATGTGCTGACCCGTTTTCGGGCTGCAACGTTCATGTTGCAGACTTTTCAGACGACGAGTAAGGTGCCTTAGGTCGTGGTTCTATACTCAGTGATGCCGTTGGAGTTGATGGACTCCCTTATCTTCCAAGCCTTCCGTTGTTATCGTTATTATATGGCCTTAAGCCATATTTATTGTATTAAGTTCTCTTTTGAGACATTCGATGTAATAAGTCTGTGATTGCTACTCTGTTATAAATCCTTCGAGTACTGTGTGTGTCAGCATTATTGATCCAGGGATCAGACTGATGCACAGAGGTCAGACTGTCTGAGGTCTGGTCAGTACAAAACATCTCCATATGAGATCCAATTACTTGTAGGGAAATGCAAGAGACCTCAGTTATGATGATGCACTAGGTCCATCGCTGGGACTTTGTGTATGTTCTCGATATGCGCTTGTCAAGTGCTCATTAAGAAAGTTTCTATACAAGTTTCTGAACGAACTCCTTAAGAAAAGTTCTCCAAAAGTTCCCTGTGAAAGAACCCTTTCAAGCATCTGGTCTTCACAAACGTTTTCACTACTTGTGGAGCCAAAAAAGACTCCGTATGAGTCAGATATCCATGTTTCAGTGAACACTCTGCAAAACTGATTTCGAACGACAGTTATAGACTAGTTCTTGTGTAGTTGCATTTGAATTTTTCCATTCTACTTCAGTAAACATCTCCATATGAGATCCAATTACTTGAAGGAAAATGCAAGAGACCTCAGTTATGATGATGCACTAGGTCCATAGCTGGGACTTTGTGTATGTTCTTGAAATGCGTTTGTCGAGTGCTCATTAAGAAAGTTTCTATACAAGTTTCTGAACAAACTCCTTAAGAAAAGTTCTCCAAAAGTTGCCTATGAAAGAATCCTTTCAAGCATCTGGTCATCACAAACGTTTTGACTACTTGTGGAGCCAAAACGGACTCTGTATGAGTCACATATCCATGTTTCAGTTAACACTACGCAAAACTGATTCCGAACGACAGTTACAGACTAGTTCTTGTGTAGTTGCATTCGATTTTTTCCATTCTACTTCACTAAACATCTCTAGATCAGATCCAATTACTTGTAGGGAAATGCAAGAGACCTCATTTATGATGATGCACTAGGTCCATAGCTGGGATTTTGTGTATGTTCTCGAAATGCGTTTGTCGAGTGCTCATTAAGAAAGTTTCTATACAAGTTTCTGAATGAACTCCTTAAGAAAATTTCTCCAAAAGTTCCCTGTGAAATAATCCTTTCAAGCATATGGTCTTCACAAATGTTTTGACTACTTGTGGATCCAAAACGGACTCCGTATGAGTCAGATATCCATGTTTCAGTTAACACTACGCAAAACTGATTTCGAACGACAGTTATAGACTAGTTCTTGTGTAGTTGCATTCAATTTTTTCCATTCTACTTCACTAAACATATCCATATGAGATGCAATTACTTGTACGAAATGCAAGAGACCTCAGTTATGATGATGCACTAGGTCCATAGCTGGCACTTTGTGTATGTTCTCGAAATGCGTTTTTCGAGTGCTCATTAAGAAAGTTTCTATACAAGTTTCTGAACAAACTCCTTAAGAAAACTTCTCCAAAAGTTCCTGTGAAAGACTCCTTTGAAGCATCTGGTCATCACAAATGTTTTGAATACTTGTGGAGCCAAACGGACTCAGTATGTGTCGATATCCATGTTTCATTAACAATGCATAAAACTGATTCTCGAACTACGATTATAGACTAGTTCTTGTGTAGTTGCATTCGATTTTATCCATTCTACTTCACTAAACATCTCCATATGAGATCCAATTACTTTTAGGGAAATTCAAGAGACCTCAGTTATGATGATGTACTAGGTCCATAGTTGGGACTTTGTGTATGTTTTCGACATGCGCTTGTCGAGTGCTCATTAAGAAAGTTTCTATACAAGTTTCGAACGAACTCCTTAAGAAAAGTTCCCCAAGTTCCTCGTGAAAGAATCCTTTCAAGCATCTGGTCGTCACAAACGGTTTGACTACTAGTGGAGCCAAACGGACTCAGATGAGTCCGATATCCATGTTTCGATGAACACTGCGCAAAACCGATTCGAACGACGCTTATAGACTAGTTCTTGTGTAGTTGCATTCAATTTTTCCATTCTACTTCACTAAACATATCCATATGAGATGCAATTACTTGTACGAAATGCAAGAGACCTCAGTTATGATGATGCACTAGGTCCATAGCTGGCACTTTGTGTATGTTCTCGAAATGCGTTTTCGAGTGCTCATTAAGAAAGTTTCTATACAAGTTTCTGAACAAACTCCTTAAGAAAACTTCTCCAAAAGTTCCTGTGAAAGACTCCTTTGAAGCATCTGGTCATCACAAATGTTTTGAATACTTGTGGAGCCAAACGGACTCCGATGTGTCGATATCCATGTTTCAGATTAACAATGCAAAAACTGATTTCGAACTACGATTATAGACTAGTTCTTGTGTAGTTGCATTCGATTTTATCCATTCTACTTCACTAAACATCTCCATATGAGATCCAATTACTTTTAGGGAAATTCAAGAGACCTCAGTTATGATGATGTACTAGGTCCATAGTTGGGACTTTGTGTATGTTTTCGACATGCGTTTGTCGAGTGCTCATTAAGAAAGTTTCTATACAAGTTTCTGAACGAACTCCTTAAGAAAAGTTTCCCCCAAGTTCCCTGTGAAAGAATCCTTTCAAGCATCTGGTCGTCACAAACGGTTTGACTACTAGTGGAGCCAAACGGACTCAGATGAGTCCGATATCCATGTTTCGATGAACCTTTGCAAAACTGATTCCGAACGACACTTATAGACTAGTTCTTGTGTAGTTGCATTCAATTTTTTCCATTCTACTTCTCTAAACATCTTCATATCAGATCCAGTTACTTGTAGGGAAATGCAAGAGACCTCAGTTATAATGATGCACTAGGTCCATAGCGGGGACTTTGTGTATGTTCTCGAAATGCGTTTGTCGAGTGCTCATTAAGAAAGTTTCTATACAAGTTTTTGAACGAACTCCTTAAGAAAAGTTCTCCAAAAGTTCCCTTTGAAATAATCCTTTCGAGCATCTGGTCGTCACAAACGTTTTGACTACTTGTGGAGCCAAAACGGACTCCGTATGAGTCAGATATCCATGTTTCAGTTAACACTGCGCAAAACTGATTCGAAACGACAGTTACAGACTAGTTCTTGTGTAGTTGCATTTGATTTTTTCCATTCTACTTCACTAAACATCTCTAAAGGAGATGCAATTAATTGTAGGGAAATGCAAGAGACCTCAGGTATGATGATGCACTAGGTCCATAACTGGGACTTTGTGTATGTTCTCAAAATGCGTTTTTCGAGTGCTCATTAAGAAAGTTTCTATACAAGTTTCTGAACGAACTCCTTAAGAAAAGTTCTCCAAAAGTTCCCTGTTTAATAATCCTTCCATGCATCTTGTCGTCACAAACGTCTTGACTACTTGTGGAACCAAAACGGACTCCGTATGAGTCAGATATCCATGTTTCAGTTAACACTGCGCAAAACTAATTCCGAACGACAGTTACACACTAGTTCTTGTGTAGTTGCATTCGATTTTTTCCATTCTACTTCACTAAACTTCTCCATATGAGATCCAATTACTTGTAGGGAAATGCAAGAGACCTCAGTTATGATGATGCACTAGGTCCATAGCTGGGACTTTGTGTATGTTCTCGAAATGTGTTTTTAGTGCTCATTAAGAAAGTTTCTATACAAGTTTCTGAACGAACTCCTTAAGAAAAGTTCTCCAAAAGTTCCCTGTGAAAGAACCCTTTCAAGCATCTGGTCTTCACAAACGTTTTCACTACTTGTGGAGCCAAAAAAGACTCCGTATGAGTCAGATATCCATGTTTCAGTGAACACTCTGCAAAACTGATTTGAACTACGCTTATAGACTAGTTCTTGTGTAGTTGCATTTGATTTTTTCCATTCTACTTCACTAAACATCTCCATATGAGATCCAATTACTTGAAGGAAAATGCAAGAGACCTCAGTTATGATGATGCACTAGGTCCATAGCTGGGACTTTGTGTATGTTCTTGAAATGCGTTTGTCGAGTGCTCATTAAGAAAGTTTCTATACAAGTTTCTGAACAAACTCCTTAAGAAAAGTTCTCCAAAAGTTGCCTATGAAAGAATCCTTTCAAGCATCTGGTCATCACAAACGTTTTGACTACTTGTGGAGCCAAAACGGACTCTGTATGAGTCACATATCCATGTTTCAGTTAACACTATGCAAAACTGATTCCGAACGACAGTTACAGACTAGTTCTTGTGTAGTTGCATTCGATTTTTTCCATTCTACTTCACTAAACATCTCTAGATCAGATCCAATTACTTGTAGGGAAATGCAAGAGACCTCATTTATGATGATGCACTAGGTCCATAGCTGGGATTTTGTGTATGTTCTCGAAATGCGTTTGTCGAGTGCTCATTAAGAAAGTTTCTATACAAGTTTCTGAACGAACTCCTTAAGAAAATTTCTCCAAAAGTTCCCTGTGAAATAATCCTTTCAAGCATATGGTCTTCACAAATGTTTTGACTACTTGTGGATCCAAAACGGACTCCGTATGAGTCAGATATCCATGTTTCAGTTAACACTACGCAGAACTGATTTCGAACGACAGTTATAGACTAGTTCTTGTGTAGTTGCATTTAATTTTTTCCATTCTACTTCACTAAACATATCCATATGAGATGCAATTACTTGTACGAAATGCAAGAGACCTCAGTTATGATGATGCACTAGGTCCATAGCTGGCACTTTGTGTATGTTCTCGAAATGCGTTTTTTGAGTGCTCATTAAGAAAGTTTCTATACAAGTTTCTGAACAAACTCCTTAAGAAAACTTCTCCAAAAGTTCCCTGTGAAAGACTCCTTTGAAGCATCTGGTCATCACAAATGTTTTGAATACTTGTGGAGCCAAAACGGACTCCGTATGTGTCAGATATCCATGTTTCAGTTAACAATGCGCAAAACTGATTCTGAACTACAGTTATAGACTAGTTCTTGTGTAGTTGCATTCGATTTTATCCATTCGACTTCACTAAACATCTCCATATGAGATCCAATTACTTTTAGGGAAATTCAAGAGACCTCAGTTATGATGATGTACTAGGTCCATAGTTGGGACTTTGTGTATGTTTTCGACATGCGTTTGTCGAGTGCTCATTAAGAAAGTTTCTATACAAGTTTCTGAACGAACTCCTTAAGAAAAGTTCCCCCCAAGTTCCCTGTGAAAGAATCCTTTCAAGCATCTGGTCGTCACAAACGGTTTGACTACTAGTGGAGCCAAAACGGACTCTGTATGAGTCCGATATCCATGTTTCAGTGAACACTGCGCAAAACTGATTCCGAACGACAGTTATAGACTAGTTCTTGTGTAGTTGCATTCAATTTTTTCCATTCTACTTCACTAAACATATCCATATGAGATGCAATTACTTGTACGAAATGCAAGAGACCTCAGTTATGATGATGCACTAGGTCCATAGCTGGCACTTTGTGTATGTTCTCGAAATGCGTTTTTCGAGTGCTCATTAAGAAAGTTTCTATACAAGTTTCTGAACAAACTCCTTAAGAAAACTTCTCCAAAAGTTCCCTGTGAAAGACTCCTTTGAAGCATCTGGTCATCACAAATGTTTTGAATACTTGTGGAGCCAAAACGGACTCCGTATGTGTCAGATATCCATGTTTCAGTTAACAATGCGCAAAACTGATTCTGATCTACAGTTATAGACTAGTTCTTGTGTAGTTGCATTCGATTTTATCCATTCTACTTCACTAAACATCTCCATATGAGATCCAATTACTTTTAGGGAAATTCAAGAGACCTCAGTTATGATGATGTACTAGGTCCATAGTTGGGACTTTGTGTATGTTTTCGACATGCGTTTGTCGAGTGCTCATTAAGAAAGTTTCTATACAAGTTTCTGAACGAACTCCTTAAGAAAAGTTTCCCCAAGTTCCCTGTGAAAGAATCCTTTCAAGCATCTGGTCGTCACAAACGGTTTGACTACTAGTGGAGCCAAAACGGACTCTGTATGAGTCCGATATCCATGTTTCGATGAACACTGCGCAAAAACTGATTCGAACAGCGATTATAGACTAGTTCTTGTGTAGTTGCATTCAATTTTTCCATTCTACTTCTCTAAACATCTTCATATCAGATCCAGTTACTTGTAGGGAAATGCAAGAGACCTCAGTTATAATGATGCACTAGGTCCATAGCGGGGACTTTGTGTATGTTCTCGAAATGCGTTTGTCGAGTGCTCATTAAGAAAGTTTCTATACAAGTTTTTGAACGAACTCCTTAAGAAAAGTTCTCCAAAAGTTCCCTGTGAAATAATCCTTTCGAGCATCTGGTCGTCACAAACGTTTTGACTACTTGTGGAGCCAAAACGGACTCCGTATGAGTCGATATCCATGTTTGATTAACCTCTGCATAAAACTGATTCAAACAGCGATTCTGAGACTAGTTCTTGTGTAGTTGCATTTGATTTTTCCATTCTACTTCACTAAACATCTCTAAAGGAGATGCAATTAATTGTAGGAAATGCAAGAGACCTCAGGTATGATGATGCACTAGGTCCATAAGTTGGGACTTTGTGTATGTTCTCAAAATGCGTTTTTGAGTGCTCATTAAGAAAGTTTCTATACAAGTTTCGAACGAACTCCTTAAGAAAAGTTCTCCAAAAGTTCCTGTTTAATAATCCTTCCATGCATCTTGTCGTCACAAACGTCTTGACTACTTGTGGAACCAAAACGGACTCCGTATGAGTCGATATCCATGTTTGATTAACATGCAAAAACTAATTCGACAGCGATTACACACTAGTTCTTGTGTAGTTGCATTCGATTTTTCCATTCTACTTCACTAAACTTCTCCATATGAGATCCAATTACTTGTAGGGAAATGCAAGAGACCTCAGTTATGATGATGCACTAGGTCCATAGCTGGGACTTTGTGTATGTTCTCGAAATGTGTTTTTAGTGCTCATTAAGAAAGTTTCTATACAAGTTTCTGAACGAACTCCTTAAGAAAATTTCTCCTGAAGATCCCTGTGAAATAACCCATTCAAGCATCTGGTCATCACAGACGTTTTGACTAGTTGTGGAACCAAAACGGACTCCGTATGAGTCAGATATCCATGTTTCAGTTAACACTACGCAAAACTGATTCCGAACGACAGTTACAGACTAGTTCTTGTGTAGTTGCATTTGATTTTTTTCCATTCTACTTCACTAAACATCTCCATATTAGATCCAATTACTTGTAGGGAAATGCAAGAGACCTCAGTTATGATGATGCACTAGGTCCATAGCTGGGACTTTGTGTATGTTCTCGAAATGCGTTTTTCGAGTGCTCATTAAGAAAATTTCTATACAAGTTTCTGAATGAACTCCTTAAGAAAATTTCTCCAAAAGTTCCCTGTGAAATAATCCTTTCAAGCATATGGTCGTCACAAACGTTTTGATTACTTGTGGAGCCAAAACGGACTCCATATGAGTCAGATATCCATGTTTCCGTTAACAGTACGCAAAACTGATTTCGAACGACAGTTATAGACTAGTTCTCGTGTACTTGCATTCAATTTTTTCCATTCTACTTCACTAAACATATCCATATGAGATGCAATTACTTGTAGGGAAATGCAAGAGACCTCAGTTATGATGATGCACTAGGTCCATAGATGGGACTTTGTGTATGTTCTCGAAATGCGTTTTTGAGTGCTCATTAAGAAAGTTTCTATACAAGTTTCTGAACAAACTCCTTATGAAAACTTCTCCAAAAGTTCCCTGTGAAATAATCCTTTGAAGCATCTGGTCGTCACAAATGTTTTGAATACTTGTGGAGCCAAAACGGACTCCGTATGAGTCAGATATCCATGTTTCAGTTAACAATGCGCAAAACTGATTCCGAACTACAGTTACAGACTAGTTCTTGTGTAGTTGCATTCGATTTTTTTCCATTCTACTTCACTAAGCATCTCCATATGAGATACAATTACTTTTAGGGAAATACAAGAGACCTCAGTTATGATGATGCACTAGGTCCATAGTTGGGACTTTGTGTATGTTCTCGACATGCGTTTGTCGAGTGCTCATTAAGAAAGTTTCTATACAAGTTTCTGAACGAACTCCTTAAGAAAAGTTCTCCCCAAGTTCCCTGTGAAAGAATCCTTTCAAGCATCTGGTCATCACAAACGGTTTGACTACTAGTGGAGCCAAAACGGACTCTGTATGAGTCCGATATCCATGTTTCAGTGAACACTGCGCAAAACTGATTCCGAACGACAGTTATAGACTAGTTCTTGTGTAGTTGCATTCAATTTTTTTCATTCTACTTCACTAAACATCTTCATATCAGATCCAATTACTTGCAGGGAAATGCAAGATACCTCAGTTATGATGATGCACTAGGTCCATAGCTGGGACTTTGTGTATGTTCTCGAAATGCGTTTTTCGAGTGCTCATTAAGAAAGTTTCTATACAAGTTTCTGAACAAACTCCTTAAGAAAACTTCTCCAAAAGTTCCCTGTGAAAGAATCCTTTGAAGAATCTGGTCGTCACAAATGTTTTGAATACTTGTGGAGCCAAAACGGACTCCGTATGAGTCAGATATCCATGTTTGATTAACAATCGCAGAATCGATTCGAACTACGATTCTGCACTAGTTCTTGTGTAGTTGCATTCGATTTTTTTCCATTCTACTTCACTAAACATCTCCATATGAGATCCAATTACTTTTAGGGAAATGCAAGAGACCTCAGTTATGATGATGCACTAGGTCCATAGTTGGGAACTTGTGTATGTTCTCGACATGCGTTTGTCGAGTGCTCATTAAGAAAGTTTCTATACAAGTTTCTGAACGAACTCCTTAAGAAAAGTTCTCCCCAAGTTCCCTGTGAAAGAATCCTTTCAAGCATCTGGTCGTCACAAACGGTTTGACTACTAGTGGAGCCAAAACGGACTCTGTATGAGTCCGATATCCATGTTTCGATGAACACTGCATAAAACTGATTCGAACGACGATTATAGACTAGTTCTTGTGTAGTTGCATTCAATTTTTTTCATTCTACTTCACTAAACATCTTCATATCAGATCCAATTACTTGCAGGGAAATGCAAGATACCTCAGTTATGATGATGCACTAGGTCCATAGCTGGGACTTTGTGTATGTTCTCGAAATGCGTTTTTCGAGTGCTCATTAAGAAAGTTTCTATACAAGTTTCTGAACAAACTCCTTAAGAAAACTTCTCCAAAAGTTCCTGTGAAAGAATCCTTTGAAGAATCTGGTCGTCACAAATGTTTTGAATACTTGTGGAGCCAAAACGGACTCCGTATGAGTCAGATATCCATGTTTCAGTTAACAGTGCGCAGAACTGATTCCGAACTACAGTTACAGACTAGTTCTTGTGTAGTTGCATTCGATTTTTTTCCATTCTACTTCACTAAACATCTCCATATGAGATCCAATTACTTTTAGGGAAATGCAAGAGACCTCAGTTATGATGATGCACTAGGTCCATAGTTGGGATTTTGTGTATGTTCTCGACATGCGTTTGTCGAGTGCTCATTAAGAAAGTTTCTATACAAGTTTCTGAACGAACTCCTTAAGAAAATTTCTTCCCAAGTTCCCTGTGGAAGAATCCTTTCAAGCATCTGGTCGTCACAAACTGTTTGACCACTAGTGGAGTGAAAATGGACTCTGTATGTGTCCGATATCCATGTTTCAGTGAACACTGCGCAAAACTGATTCCGGACGACAGTTATAGACTAGTTCTTGTGTAGTTGCATTCAATTTTTTCCATTCTACTTCACTAAACATCTTCATATCAGATCCAATTACTTGTAGGGAAATGCAAGAGACCTCAGTTATGATGATGCACCAGGTGCATAGCGGGGACTTTGTGTATGTTCTCGAAATGCGTTTGTCGAGTGCTCATTAAGAAAGTTTCTATACAAGTTTTTGAACGAACTCCTTAAGAAAAGTTCTCCAAAAGTACCCTGTGAAATAATCCTTTCAAGAATCTAGTTGTCACAAACGTTTTGACTACTTGTGGAGCCAAAACGGACTCCGATGAGTCGATATCCATGTTTCATTAACATCGCAAAACTGATTCGAAACGACAATTACAGACTAGTTCTTGTGTAGTTGCACTCAATTTTTTCCATTCTACTTCACTAAACTTCTCCAAATGAGATAATTAATTGTAGGGAAATGCAAGAGACCTCAGGTATGATGATGCACTAGGTCCATAACTGGGACTTCGTGTATGTTCTCAAAATGCATTTTTCGAGTGCTCATTAAGAAAGTTTCTATACAAGTTTCTGAATGAACTCCTTAAGAAAAGTTCTCCAAAAGTTCTCTGTGAAATAATCCTTTGAAGCATCTGGTCGTCACAAATGTTTTGAATACTTGTGGAGCCAAAACGGACTCTGTATGAGCCAGATATCCATGTTTCAGTTAACAATGCGCAAAACTGATTCCGAACTACAGTTACAGACTAGTTCTTGTGTAGTTGCATTCGATTTTTTCCATTCTACTTCACTAAACATCTCCATATGAGATCCAATTACTTTTATGGAAATGCAAGAGACCTTAGTTATGATGATGCATTAGGTCCACAGTTGGGACTTTGTGTATGTTCTCGACATGCGTTTGTCGAGTGCTCATTAAGAAAGTTTATATACAAGTTTCTGAACGAACACCTTAAGAAAAGTTCTCCCCAAGTTCCCTGTGAAAGAATCCTTTCAAGAATCTGGTCATCACAAACGGTTTGACTACTAGTGGAGCCAAACGGACTCAGATGAGTCCGATATCCATTTTTCGATGAACATCTGCAAAACTGATTCCAAACGACGATTATAGACTAGTTCTTGTGTAGTTGCATTCAATTTTTCCATTCTACTTCACTAAACATCTTCAAATCAGATCCAATTACTTGTAGGAAATGCAAGAGACCTCAGTTATGATGATGCACTAGGTCCATAGCTGGGACTTTGTGTATGTTCTCAAATGCGTTTTCGAGTGCTCATTAAGAAAGTTTCTATACAAGTTTCTGAACAAACTCCTTAAGAAAACTTCTCCAAAAGTTCCCTATGAAAGAATCCTTTGAAGCATCTGGTCATCACAAATGTTTTGAATACTTGTGGAGCCAAACAGACTCAGATGAGTCGATATCCATGTTTCATCAACAATGCGCAAAACTGATTCCGAACTACAGTTACAGACTAGTTGTTATGTAGTTGCATTCGATTTTTTCCATTCTACTTCACTAAACATCTCCATATGAGATCCAATTACTTTTAGGGAAATGGAAGAGACCTCAGTTATGATGATGCACTAGGTCCATAGTTGGGACTTTGTGTATGTTCTCGACATGCGTTTGTCGAGTGCTCATTAAGAAAGTTTCTATACAAGTTTCTGAACGAACTCCTTAAGAAAAGTTCTCCCCAAGTTCCCTCTGAAAGAATCCTTTCAAGCATCTGGTCGTCACAAACGGTTTGACTACTAGTGGAGCGAAAACGGACTCCGTATGAGTCCGATATCCATGTTTCAGTGAACACTGCGCAAAACTGATTCCGAACGACAGTTATAGACTAGTTCTTGTGTAGTTGCATTCAATTTTTTCCATTCTACTTCACTAAACTTCTTCATATCAGATCCAATTACTTGTAGGGAAATGCAAGAGACCTCAGTTATGATGATGCACTAGGTCCATAGTGGGGACTTTGTGTATGTTCTCGAAATGCGTTTGTCGAGTGCTCATTAAGAAAGTTCCTATACAAGTTTTTGAACGAACTCCTTAGGAAAAGTTCTCCAAAAGTTCCCTGTGAAATAATCCTTTCAAGCATCTGGTCGTCACAAACGTTTTTACTACTTGTGGAGCCAAAACGGACTCCGTATGAGTCAGATATCCATGTTTCAGTTAACACTGCGCAAAACTGATTCAAAACGACAGTTACAGACTAGTTCTTGTGTAGTTGCATTCGATTTTTTCCATTCTACTTCACTAAACATCTCCAAATGAGATGCAATTAATTGTAGGGAAATTCAAGAGAACTCAGGTATGATGATGCACTAGGTCCATAACTGGGACTTTGTGTATGTTCTCAAAATGCGTTTTTCGAGTGCTCATTAAGAAAGTTTCTATACAAGTTTCTGTACGAACTCCTTAAGAAAAATTCTCCAAAAGTTCCCCTGTTAAATAATCCTTCCAAGCATATGGTCGTCACAAATGTTTTGACTACTTGTGGAACCAAACGGACTCAGATGTGTCGATATCCATGTTTCATTAACATCTGCAGAAAACTAATTCGAACGACGATTACACACTAGTTCTTTTGTAGTTGCATTCGATTTTTCCATTCCACTTCACTAAACTTCTCAATATGAGATCCAATTACTTGTAGGAAATGCAAGAGACCTTAGTTATGATGATGCACTAGGTCCATAGCTGCGACTTTGTGCATGTTCTCAAAATGCATTTTTTAGTGCTCATTAAGAAAGTTTCTATACAAGTTTCTGAACGAACTCCTTAAGAAAATTTCTCCAAAAGATCCCTGTGAAATAATCCGTTCAAGCATCTGGTCATCAAAAACATTTTGACTACTTGTGGAACCAAAACAGACTCAGATGAGTCGATATCCATGTTTCAGATTAACACTCACGCAAAACTGATTTGAACAGCACGATTATAGACTAGTTCTTGTGTAGTTGCATTCAATTTCTTCCATTCTACTTCACTAAACATATCCATATGAGATGCAATTACTTGTAGGAAATGCAAGAGACCTCAGTTATGATGATGCACTAGGTCCATAGCTGGGACTTTGTGTATGTTCTCAAAATGCGTTTTTTGAGTGCATATTAAGAAAGTTCCTATACAAGTTTCTGAACGAACTCCTTAGAAAATTTCTCCAAAAGTTCTCGTGAAATAATCCTTACCAGCATCTGGTCGTCACAAACGTTTTGACTACTTGTGGAGACAAAACGGACTCCGTATGAGTCAGATATCCATGTTTGATTAACGGTCATGCAGAATCGATTCCAACTACGCTATGACTAGTTCTTGTGTAGTTGCATTCGATTTTTTTCCATTCTACTTCACTAAACATCTCCATATGAGATCCAATTACTTTTAGGGAAATGCAAGAGACCTCAGTTATGATGATGCACTAGGTCCATAGTTGGGACTTTGTGTATGTTCTCGACATGCGTTTGTCGAGTGCTCATTAAGAAAGTTTCTATACAAGTTTCTGAACGAACTCCTTAAGAAAATTTCTTCCCAAGTTCCCTGTGGAAGAATCCTTTCAAGCATCTGGTCGTCACAAACTGTTTGACCACTAGTGGAACGAAAACGGACTCTGTATGTGTCCGATATCCATGTTTCAGTGAACACTGCGCAAAACTGATTCCGGACGACAGTTATAGACTAGTTCTTGTGTAGTTGCATTCAATTTTTTCCATTCTACTTCACTAAACATCTTCATATCAGATCCAATTACTTGTAGGGAAATGCAAGAGACCTCAGTTATGATGATGCACCAGGTGCATAGCGGGGACTTTGTGTATGTTCTCGAAATGCGTTTGTCGAGTGCTCATTAAGAAAGTTTCTATACAAGTTTTTGAACGAACTCCTTAAGAAAAGTTCTCCAAAAGTTCCCTATGAAATAATCCTTTCAAGAATCTAGTTGTCACAAACGTTTTGACTACTTGTGGAGCCAAAACGGACTCCGTATGAGTCAGATATCCATGTTTCAGTTAACACTGCGCAAAACTGATTCGAAACGACAATTACAGACTAGTTCTTGTGTAGTTGCACTCAATTTTTTCCATTCTACTTCACTAAACATCTCCAAATGAGATAATTAATTGTAGGGAAATGCAAGAGACCTCAGGTATGATGATGCACTAGGTCCATAACTGGGACTTCGTGTATGTTCTCAAAATGCGTTTTTCGAGTGCTCATTAAGAAAGTTTCTATACAAGTTTCTGAATGAACTCCTTAAGAAAAGTTCTCCAAAAGTTCTCTGTGAAATAATCCTTTGAAGCATCTGGTCGTCACAAATGTTTTGAATACTTGTGGAGCCAAAACGGACTCTGTATGAGCCAGATATCCATGTTTCAGTTAACAATGCGCAAAACTGATTCGAACTACGATTCTGATGACTAGTTCTTGTGTAGTTGCATTCGATTTTTTCCATTCTACTTCACTAAACATCTCCATATGAGATCCAATTACTTTTATGGAAATGCAAGAGACCTTAGTTATGATGATGCATTAGGTCCACAGTTGGGACTTTGTGTATGTTCTCGACATGCGTTTGTCGAGTGCTCATTAAGAAAGTTTATATACAAGTTTCTGAACGAACACCTTAAGAAAAGTTCTCCCCAAGTTCCCTGTGAAAGAATCCTTTCAAGAATCTGGTCATCACAAACGGTTTGACTACTAGTGGAGCCAAAACGGACTCTGTATGAGTCCGATATCCATTTTTCAGTGAACACTGCGCAAAACTGATTCCAAACGACAGTTATAGACTAGTTCTTGTGTAGTTGCATTCAATTTTTTCCATTCTACTTCACTAAACATCTTCAAATCAGATCCAGTTACTTGTAGGGAAATGCAAGAGACCTCAGTTATGATGATGCACTAGGTCCATAGCTGGGACTTTATGTATGTTCTCGAAATGCGTTTTTCGAGTGCTCATTAAGAAAGTTTCTATACAAGTTTCTGAACAAACTCCTTAAGGAAACTTCTCCAAATTTTCCCTATGAAAGAATCCTTTGAAGCATCTGGTCATCACAAATGTTTTGAATACTTGTGGAGCCAAAACAGACTCTGTATGAGTCAGATATCCATGTTTCAGTCAACAATGAGCAAAACTGATTCCGAACTACAGTTACAGACTAGTTCTTATGTAGTTGCATTCGATTTTTTCCATTCTACTTCACTAAACATCTCCATATGAGATCCAATTACTTTTAGGGAAATGGAAGAGACCTCAGTTATGATGATGCACTAGGTCCATAGTTGGGACTTTGTGTATGTTCTCGACATGCGTTTGTCGAGTGCTCATTAAGAAAGTTTCTATACAAGTTTCTGAACGAACTCCTTAAGAAAAGTTCTCCCCAAGTTCCCTCTGAAAGAATCCTTTCAAGCATCTGGTCGTCACAAACGGTTTGACTACTAGTGGAGCGAAAACGGACTCTGTATGAGTCCGATATCCATGTTTCAGTGAACACTGCGCAAAACTGATTCCGAACGACGCCAAAGCGACAATTACAGACTAGTTCTTGTGTAGTTGCACTCAATTTTTCCATTCTACTTCACTAAACATCTCCAAATGAGATAATTAATTGTAGGGAAATGCAAGAGACCTCAGGTATGATGATGCACTAGGTCCATAGCGGGACTTGTGTATGTTCTCAAAATGCGTTTTCGAGTGCTCATTAAGAAAGTTTCTATACAAGTTTACGAGCGAACTCCTTAAGAAAAGTTCCCAAAGTTCTCTGTGAAATAATCCTTTGAAGCATCTAGTCGTCACAAATGTTTTGAATACTTGTGGAGCCAAAAGCGGACTCTGTATGAGTCAGATATCCATGTTTCGATTAACAATGCATAAACTGATTCAGAACTGCGATTCTGAGACTAGTTCTTGTGTAGTTGCATTCGATTTTTCCATTCTACTTCACTAAACATCTCCATATGAGATCCAATTACTTTTAGGGAAATGCAAGAGACCTCGTTATGATGATGCACTAGGATTCGAGCAGCAGTTATAGACTAGTTCTTGTGTAGTTGCATTCAATTTTTCCATTCTACTTCACTAAACATCTTCATATCAGATCCAATTACTTGTAGGAAATGCAAGAGACCTCAGTTATGATGATGCACTAGGTCCATAGTGGGGACTTTGTGTATGTTCTCGAAATGCGTTTGTCGAGTGCTCATTAAGAAAGTTCCTATACAAGTTTTTGAACGAACTCCTTAGGAAAAGTTCTCCAAAAGTTCCCTGTGAAATAATCCTTTCAAGCATCTGGTCGTCACAAACGTTTTTACTACTTGTGGAGCCAAAACGGACTCCGTATGAGTCAGATATCCATGTTTCAGTTAACACTGCGCAAAACTGATTCAAAACAGCGATTCTGAGACTAGTTCTTGTGTAGTTGCATTCGATTTTTTCCATTCTACTTCACTAAACATCTCCAAATGAGATGCAATTAATTGTAGGGAAATTCAAGAGACCTCAGGTATGATGATGCACTAGGTCCATAACTGGGACTTTGTGTATGTTCTCAAAATGCGTTTTTCGAGTGCTCATTAAGAAAGTTTCTATACAAGTTTCTGTACGAACTCCTTAAGAAAAGTTCTCCAAAAGTTCCCTGTTAAATAATCCTTCCAAGCATATGGTCGTCACAAATGTTTTGACTACTTGTGGAACCAAAACGGACTCCGTATGTGTCAGATATCCATGTTTCAGTTAACACTGCGCAAAACTAATTCCGAACGACAGTTACACACTAGTTCTTTTGTAGTTGCATTCGATTTTTTCCATTCCACTTCACTAAACTTCTCAATATGAGATCCAATTACTTGTAGGGAAATGCAAGAGACCTTAGTTATGCCGATGCACTAGGTCCATAGCTGCGACTTTGTGCATGTTCTCAAAATGCGTTTTTTAGTGCTCATTAAGAAAGTTTCTATACAAGTTTCTGAACGAACTCCTTAAGAAAATTTCTCCAAAAGATCCCTGTGAAATAATCCGTTCAAGCATCTGGTCATCAAAAACATTTTGACTACTTGTGGAACCAAAACGGACTCCGTATGAGTCAGATATCCATGTTTCAGTTAACACTACGCAAAACTGATTTCGAACGACAGTTATAGACTAGTTCTTGCGTAGTTGCATTCAATTTCTTCCATTCTACTTCACTAAACATATCCATATGAGATGCAATTACTTGTAGGAAATGCAAGAGACCTCAGTTATGATGATGCACTAGGTCCATAGCTGGGACTTTGTGTATGTTCTCAAAATGCGTTTTTTGAGTGCATATTAAGAAAGTTCCTATACAAGTTTCTGAACGAACTCCTTAAGAAAATTTCTCCAAAAGTTCCCTGTGAAATAATCCTTACCAGCATCTGGTCGTCACAAACGTTTTGACTACTTGTGGAGACAAAACGGACTCCATATGAGTCAGATATCCATGTTTCAGTTAACACTGCGCAAAACTGATTCCGAGCGACAGTTACAAACTATTTCTTGTGTAGTTGCATTCGATTTTTTCCATTCTACTTCACTAAACATCTCCATATGAGATCCGAATTACTTGTAGGGAAATGCAAGAGACCTCAGTTATGATGATGCACTAGGTCCATAGCTGGGACTTTGTGTACGTTCTCGAAATGCGTTTTTCGAGTGCTCATTAAGAAAGTTTCTATACAAGTTTCTAAACGAACTCCTTAAAAAAAATTCTCCAAAAGTTCCCTGTGAAATAATCCTTCCAAGCATCTGGTCGTCACAAACGGTTTGACTACTTGTGGAGCCAAAACGGACTCCGTATGAGTCAGATATCCATGTTTCAGTGAACACTGCGCAAAACTGATTCCGAACGATAGTTAAAGACTAGTTCTTGTGTAGTTGCATTCGGATTTTTCCATTCTACTTCACTAAACATCTCCATATGAGATCCAATTACTTGTAGGGAAATACAAGAGACCTCATTTATGATGATGCACTAGGTCCATAGCTGGGACTTGGTGTATGTTCTCAAAATGCGTTTGTCGAGTGCTCATCAAGAAAGTTTCTATACAAGTTTCTGAACGAACTCCTTTAGAAAAGTTCTCCAAATGTTCCCTGAAAGAATCCTTTCAAGCATCTAGTCGTCACAAACGTTTTGACTACTTGTGGAGCAAAAACGTACTCCGCATGAGTCAGACATCCATGTTTCTGTTAACACTACGCGAAACTGATTCCGAACGACAATTACAGACTAGTTCTTGTGTAGTTTCATTCGATTTTTTCCATTCTACTTCACTAAACATCTCCATATGAGATGCAATTAATTGTAGGGAAATGCAATAGACCTCAGTTATGATGATGCACTAGGTCCGTAGCTAGGACTTTGTGTATGTTCTCGAAATGCGTTTGTCAAGTGCTCATTAAGAAAGTTTCTATACAAGTTTATGAACGAACTCCTTAAGAAAAGTTCTCAAAAAGTTCCTTGTGAAAGAATCCTTTGAAGCATCTGGTCATCACAAACGTTTTGACTACTTGTGGAGCCAAAACGGACGCTGTATGAGCTAAAACAGAGTAGCAATCACACACTTATTACATCGAAAGTCTCAAAAGAGAACTTATTACATTAATATGGCTTAAGGCCATCTAATGCGATAACAGCGGAAGGCTTGGAGGATAAAGTGAGTCCATCAACTCCAATGGCATAGCTGAGCTGCACGACAACGACCTAACGATCCTTACTCCTCGTCTGAAAAGAATGTAACATAATACGTTGCAGCCCGAGAACGGGTCAGCACATGGAATATGCTGGCAATATAACACAGTATAACAGGAACAGAATAATGCTATCACTACATGCATATATGGCTTGTGGAAAACTCTATGGTTATAGTTTTTGCGAAAAGCCATTTTTTTCCTACAACAAAGGAATATATTTTAATTTAACTACCATGGTGGTTGAAACATCATTGAGAAGGTATAACCCTAACTCAATCCCAATTAAAGTAATTAACAACCCAGCAATATTAATATAGAGTGATGAGATACATGTGAATACTCAGGTACTAGATACTCAGAATTGTCCATAACCGGGGACACGGCTAACCATGATTAGATTGTACACTCTGCAGAGGTTTGCGCACTTTTCCCCACAAGACTCGATCGCCTTCGTTGATTTCTCGCACTACATGGTGTTTGAGAAACGGATGACCGAGACACATTCTTTCAGAAACATTAACTCTCTACTCTTGGTAGACCATACCAAACCTACAAAACCCACTACCTGCTGATCTACCTCTTCAAGAGCTTCACGTAACTTACTCAACTATGCTAGAGCCCATAATAGCTTGTGGCTGCACACGGAAGTTTCTAGCATGAATAATCTCAGTTCCCTTTGAGCCTGGGTGGCGGTCCATAGGAAGATCACACGGGTACCCCGGGATTTCCAAAAATAAAACAGACAACACTGGGTTCCCCAGGTGCCTCAATCCACCCAGATGTGTATTAAAGTTGCCACCTTAAGTTGAACCATTAATTAATAATCTCACATCTGTCATGGAATACACTCAAACCCAATCCACTTCTACGATCATAGCATGGCAATATAAGCATAACGTAGAAGTAACTCCCAAGGGTTTGATAGTAATAGGGCAATAGGTTCTACCTCAATATCTACTTCCCAACCCACAAGTTAATGACATCATAATCATGAAATGTTTGAGGATTGGAACTAATGCATAAAACTAGGTATGGAAAGAGTATGATCAAAGTGTTACTTGCCTTGCTCACGATCCGCGAATCCTAGAGACTCGTAGTAACACGCTTCGCACTCCGAGAATTCTATCGCAAGCAAACAATAACATACATAAGCTACAAGCAAAGATGCACAAGCAACACTCTACTAAAAGAGGTTGACCGGAGAGTTCAATTTAAGAACTCCGGTTCACAAAAAGAATCAAACCAAACCGAGCAACGAAACTCAAACAACGAAAGAAATAAGATCTGTTTACTAATCTGAACTAGGGTTGATTTGACAGAGGGAAAAGCTGGTTTGAGTTGGTTATTCGGAAAGAGGGTTTCAAGACGAAACTCCAGGCGCTTGAATCGCCTGATTCCAATAAACGAGCTAAAAGTTAAACTAGATCGAACATCGGATCAGAAATCGCGATCAGGAAAATCGGGAAATAAATCTGATAAAAAGAAAAACAATGAACAGTTTGACGAACGAACGTTCGTTAACTGAAAATAAACGAACGAGCGAACGCTCGCTAAATAAATAAACCGGAGAATAAAACCAATTTATATAAAAAACAAAACTAGGGTTTTCTAACAAAACGAAACTGTTTACTTCGGAAAAACCGGGCGGTGGCGGCTACCTCGCGGTGGCTCCGACGGGGCTCCGCGGCCTCGGGGGTGGCGGGGAGGCGGCGGCATCAGCGGAAGGCGGCGGCGGCGACTCCGGGCGGTGGAGGGAGGCGGCGGCGGGGCTCGGGTGGCGGTGGTGGCGGTGAGAGGTAAAGTGAGTCCATCAACTCCAACGGCATAGCTGAGCTGCACGGCAACGACCTAACGATCCTTACTCCTCGTCTAAAAAGTCTGCAACATAATACGTTGAATCTCGAGAACGGGTCATCACATGGAATATGCTGGCAATATAACACAATATAACAGGAACAGAATAATGCTATCACTACATGCATATATAGCTTGTGGAAAGCTCTATGGTTATAGTTTTTGCGAAAAGCCAATTTTTCCCTACAACAAAGGAATATATTTTAATTTAACTACCATGGTGGTTGAAACATCATTGAGAAGGTATAACCCCAACTCAATCCCAATTAAAGTAATTAACAACCCAGCAATATTAATATAGAGTGATGAGATACATGTTAATACTCAGGTACTAGATACTCAGAATTGTCCATAACCGGGGACACGGCTAACCATGATTAGATTGTACACTCTGCAGAGGTTTGCGCACTTTTCGCCACAAGAATCGATTGCCTCCATTGATTTCTCGCACTACATGGTGTTTGAGAAACGGATGACCGAGACACAGTCTTTTAGAAACATTAACTCTCTACTCCGGGTAGACCATACCAAACCTACAAAACCCACTACCTGCTGATCTACCTCTTCAAGAGCTTCACGTAACTTACTCAACTATGCTAGAGCCCATAATAGCTTGTGGCTCCACACGGAAGTTTCTAGAATGAATAATCTCAGTTCCATTTGAGCCTGGGTGGCGGTCCATAGGAAGATCACACGGGTACCCCGGGATTTCCAAAAATAAAACAGACAACACTGGGTTCCCCACGTGCCTCAATCCACCCAGATGTGTATTAAAGTTTCCACTTTAAATTGAACCATTAATTAATAATCTCACATCTGTCATGGAATACACTCAAACCCAATCCACGTCTACGAGCATAGCATGGCAATATAAGCATAACGTAGAAGTAACTCCCAAGGGTTTGATAGTAACAGGGCAATAGGTTCTACCTCAATATCTACTTCCCAACCCATAAGTTAATGACATCCTAATCATGCAATGTTTGAGGATTGGAACTAATGCATAAAACTGGGTATGAAATGAGTATGATCAAAGTGCTACTTGCCTTGCTGACGATCCGCGAATCCTAGAGACTCGTAGTAACACGTTTCACACTCCGGGAATTCTATCGCAAGCAAACAATAACATACATAAGCAACGAGCAAATATGCACAAGCAACACTTTACTAAAAGAGGTTGATCGGAGAGTTCAATTTAAGAACTCCGGTTCGCAAAAAGAATCAAACCAAACCAAGCAACGAAACTCAAACGGCGAAAGAAATAAGATCCGTTTACTAATCTGAACTAGGGTCAATTTTTACAGAGGCAAAAGCTGGTTTGAGTTGGTTATTCGGAAAGAGGGTTTCGAGACGAAACTCGAGGCGCTTGAATCGCCTGATTCCGATAAACGAGCGAAAAGTTAAACTAGATCGTACATCGAATCAGAAATCGCGATCAGGAAAATCAGGAAATAAATCTGATAAAAAGAAAAACAACGAACAGTTTAACAAACGAACGTTCGTTAACTGAAAATAAATGAAGAACGCGTTCGTTAAAATGAACGAACGAGCGAACGCTCGCTAAATAAATAAACCGAAGAATAAAACCAATTTATATAAAAAAACAAAACTAGGGTTTTCTTAAAAAAACCGAAACGGTTTTGTTCGGAAAAACCGGGCGGCGGCGGCAACCTCGCGGTGGCTCCGGCAGGGCTCCGTCGGGCTCGAGGGGGCGCTGGGTGGCGGCGGAGGCGGCGGCGGCGACTCCGGGCGGCGGCGGGAGGAAGTGGCGGGGCTCGGGTGGCGCGGCGGGGCTCGGGTGGCGGTGGTGGCGGTGAGAGGTAAAGTGAGTCCATCAACTCCAACGGCATAGCTGAGCTGCACGGCAACGACCTAACGATCCTTACTCCTCGTCTGAAAAGTCTGCAACATAATACGTTGCAGCCCGAGAACGGGTCAGCACATGGAATATGCTGGCAACATAACACAGTATAACAGGAACAGAATAATGATATCACTACATGCATATATGGCTTTTGGAAAGCTCTATGGTTATAGTTTTTGCGAAAAGCCAATTTTTTCCTACAACAAAGGAATATATTTTAATTTAACTACCATTGTGGTTGAAACATCATTGAGAAGGTATAACCCTAAATCAATCCCAATTAAAGTAATTAACAACCCAGCAATATTAATATAAAGTGATGAGATACATGTGAATACTCAGGTACTAGATACTCAGAATTGTCCATAACCGGGGACACGGCTAACCATGATTAGATTGTACACTCTGCAGAGGTTTGCCCACTTATCCCCACAAAAACCTTCATCTTCAATATCTTCTTGTAATTGTTGAACCGCCGTGATGTCACCTTCTCTGGTTGCTGTAAACCGGCATGACGTCCCCATAAAGATAGCATTCATGATACCTTCTTTGTTTAACAGATCCGCAACAATCGAGGCGACAGCTCTGCTTCCCAGATTTGTGGTTCCTTGATTCACGCGCCTGACACAGGTCTCTTGCCTTATAAATAGGACCGAAGGGTCATTCCTTTTCTCCCCTCCGTCCCTTTCCTCTTCGTCTTCCTCGCGTCGCTAGCCTCGGAGCTCCGCCGCCGCCATCGACCTCTGCACCGTCTTGAGCCGCTGCATCAACCTGAACGCACCAGAGAAACACAACAATCTTCCGCATCTCCTCAACTCTGGTAGGTCCTCGATTCCCCTCGACCTAGATTCGTTCTAGGGTTTCTTGTTCTTGCAGTGCTTCATTAACTGTTCCTACTCATACCGGACTCCTGGCTAGATCTGTGACATCTTGCTCTGATTAGTAGTAGGTTTTAGCATCCGCCTGTAGTCTCGTGCTCACGTCCATAGATCTCGCACATCATCTCCTTCTCATTGCATCAATACTTCTCTGCTTTATTCTTTTTTGGATATTTTTCTTCTTTTCTGATCTGGCTTCAGATCTTTCATTGTAGAGAAATCTTGCAAAACCTGTTTCTGCACACTTAGCCGTTCGCAAACCTCAATTGTTTTCAATATTTAGACCAGGCGGTTTAACTTATCATAGAAAAAATTAAATAAACCGGTATACACCATTAGTCCCCTAGTTGAACAGCCAGAACTCCTTAACCAGACACTGTCGCTTCATAGAACTCCGGTTTAGATGTATTTGTCTCCGATTTAGCATTGTACACCGGTTCTCTCTTTGTCCCAACACATTTCTTGAACCGGATTTATATTTTTTGTAGATGGCCAAACAAGTATATGAGTGCAACTAGGCTCCTTCCCGTGTCACCGAAACTCAATTAAACAATCTGGTCCTGACTGGCGCTTTAAGCAGCAAAAATACTATCCATCGGAGGGTTCCTGGCAAAGAATGTCCACCCACACGTCAAGAAGGAGAGGTTGTAGTTTTCGCAGGTCACTTAGCCCGGGGTTTCAACCCGGTCGGTTCAAAATTTTACCGGGATGTGTTAGCCAATTTTCAACTCCGTCCACAAGATACGGGCCCCAATTCTGTTACCAATATTTGTCACTTCCTAGTGCTCTATGAGGCATACTTTCAAGAAGAACCCACAGTTGAACTGTTTAGAGACTGCTTCCATCTAAACCGCCGCACAGAATTCACTGACGGGCCCAACACAAAATTGGGTGGTGTGGCGATTCAAAAAAGAAAGGAGGTCACTTATCCTCATGTCAAACTGCAAAGCCACCCCTAGGAATGGAATCAAACATGGTTTTATTGCAGAGACACTTCACCTGCCAATGAGAATCCTTTGCCCGGTTTTAAATCGAGCGACTCGAGAATATACATCCTTTCCGCAAAGATTAACCCCCAATGAGAGAAGTAAATTCGCTCCTCAACTCTCCAAGCTCAGAGCCTTCATGGCCAATGGTTTAACCGGAATTGATCTCGCGCGCTGTTGGATATCATGGAGCATACTGCCCCTCTCTCAGCGCTCCGGTTTAATGTGTGAGTACACTGGTAGTGTCGACGACCCCCTCCGACATGTTAATATCCAGCTTACCGATGATGAGGTCACCGAGGCTGTGAAGAAAATGTAGAACGAACCGGAACACCTCTGTGCCCGAACCGGTCTACTCCCCTTTTGTGCTACCAACAAACCACCATCTGTAAGACTTCTTACTATTTTTTACTGAATATATTACTGCCATCTCCGGTATCACTTTTAACATCAACTGTTGCTTAATCAGGGTGATGATCCATTCTGGAGCAAGAAACGTCCACAAGAGAAAACAGAGAAGCCAGACAAACCGGAAAAACCAATCCGGCAAAAGACCAAAGCTGTCAAGAAGACTGCTCATAAAAGGAAAACCACTGCATCTTCTGATCCGGCTGTGGATGATGATGTGGGTAATCCGGACCTTGAGGTAGAACTTGATTCGCCTGGCTTACTTTTTATACGCCTGATTAATGATGATATTTGTCAGGATGATGCTGAAACCAGTAATGCTGATGTTGTAGAGGTAACTATTCTCTCCTATGACTCAAATCCTTTGCCTTCACTAAAAATCCGTCGGCAAACCGGAAAATTAAATTTTCTCATCCCTTGCTTACTTGGATCCCAAATTTCTTATGAAGACTCAACAACATGAAGCTCACCGCACAACTCGGCACAGCAATGCCGGTAGTTACCTCCATCGGCTTACCGAACAGTCTGGTTCGAAACGTCGCTCGAGGTCTCTAATTTGCTTATCGGTGCTTATCCTAAAGCAGGCTGTTTTCGTCAACCCTTAATCCATCCGACCGATTATCGGTCACTTCCCATTCCTCATCTGGCGAAGTCATCACCTACTCACCTGCCACCACTTAAAACGGTGCTTGGGTAAGTTATGCATTTCATATTGTTTCTCTGCATCATTGTGTAGTATATGTCGATCGATCTGTTATTGTGCCTTTTCAGGCCAAGCCTAGGCCGAGCAAAAGGCTCGTCTCGATAAACGGCCGACGAAGAGATCGCCTTGAACCGCGGCGCCCCAAATCTTGAAGCGGCTATTTATGAAGATATGCCCAATGATCCGCCACTGCAGGATGACGATTTTGTTGCTGAAGAAAGGCCTGTTGACACCTCCCGTCCTGCTGACCAGCCCAGAAGCCCAACCCGGATTGAATAATCCACCAGTCCAATCCGGCCTGCTGACAAACCGACTGTCCCTGGTCAAACCGGCGATACCAAGGATGATGACGTGGTGATTACTGGCTTTGGCCACAGCGAACCGGGTAATCCGGTCGCTTTATCCAAACATTCTGCCAAAGAAGAATTTGCCACTATGAGCAAGGGCAAGTGCGATGTTGATCTGGCAACTTACGCTGCTCTGAACCCCCAAGACCTTCATTCTGGCTACTTGAACCGGCTGTATACCAGCCGTGATTATGAAGCTGGCTTGGTGAAGATGATGAAAGAAAAATTCGAGGTAACCTCCATGTTCTTTTCCCGCTTGGATACTTGAATTTTTTTTAACTCTCGTAGCCCCCAAGGGCCGGTTCAACTTTGTGTAGTTAAACCGGGACTTAACATAAAATCAATGCTTCAGAATCCACTTATGTAGCCCCCAAGGGCCGGTTCAACTTAGTATAGTTAAACCGGGACTGTAATTTATATCGCCGCATCAGAACATGTTCGAGCAAATAGCCATTAGCCCCCAAGTGCCAAGTTGAATACCTGTATTGAGCTTGGGACTTTGTGATTTTATTCGCAGATGAAGATCAAATATGCATTAGCCCCCAAGTGCCAAGTGTATGACTAGTTATGCACTTGGGACTTGTAATGAAGATATTAACATACTCCATTTTTGTTGCAGAGCGAGGTACGCCAACAAGCCTCACAAATCAATGATCTTCAAGAAAATCTGAAATCTCAACAAGCAGAAACCTCCAAGGCCAAGGATGAGCTGAAAACTGCCTTGACTACTATGGAGCAGCTCAAGGAGTGGTTCAAGTCTGAACGGGACGGCTGGGATACTGAAAAGGACGCTTTAACCAAAAAGGTTGAAAATGCTGAAGCTGCCCTTAAACCGATGGTAGATGAGCTGACCCACGTGAAGCGGCAAGTGCATGCCATGACTGCTGCCATCTTTGGTAAGCTTCCTTTGGCTTCTGTGATAATTTGGTCTTCTCATGATAAATCCGGTTTGTGATTTCTCTTGTAATGCTGTAGGCACACGCATTGGTCACTTGGGGTCAGATATTCGGATGAAATTGAAAGCTGCCTACACTTTAATCGAACAGTTGTATACTGGAGCGCAGTGGATCATCTCCACTGCATCACATAACAATCCAGCACCCTCCTTAATTCAAGACACTCTTAGGAGGTTGTCAATGCTTCCCGCCCGGGTTGAAGAGCTGAAGAAATCTGCTGCTCGAACCGGTGCCATTAATGCCTTAATCCGGGCAAAAGCATGGGTGCCAGATTTCGATCATGTTGAGGCAACTCAGGGCTATCCCAGTCTGAAGGAAGACGGTTCATAGTACAATGAAGATGACCTAAGAGCGATAAACCGGGCGGCGTGCCCTCTGGCTTGCCAATTGGCCGAAGAGGCAAACTTGTCGCACTATCAAGCTCAATATGACGATCAGAATAAACGAGTAGCTGCACCTATTCCCGAAGCGGAGAACTTGATCCCTCCGATCCGTAAGCATACTTACGCTCCTGATATTAAACCATCTTCCCTGATCCATGAGGAGGCTGTCTTTCAAGCTTTAATGGGAATCGACTCGACCATTGTTGACTTCCAAATTACTGGGTAGAGATGAAGAAGTCGAGGCGGCGCATTTATTTAACCACAACCATCAGACCGGGGCGGCGAGCAAGCATGAACCGGAAGCCAGTTTAAATAGCCGCTTCATTTATATTCCGCCAAGAAAACAATGATCTTATTTGGGCACCATGTTGCCTTGTAATAGGATAGCCAATACTTATGCTTTTAATATGCCTCCATGCATGGGTGCTGATACTTTTGCTTTGAATGATCAAAACCTTCTATCTATATTGCCTACAGTCACAAAATCTTAAACCGCCATGGCGGTTTGTGCCGCCAGCCTGCTTGTGATGTTATATATATATATATATGAAATGAAATATTGAGGTATATAATCAAAATTTGTGATACAAAATACCTGCCATCGCTGGGCATAAAGTTGGCTTAGCCAATCTTGAAGCGGAGGTTGTATAAACCCTTACCATCAAAGGAGAAAATAGGTCCTGTGTTTATAATGCCGGTTTACCGTGTAAACCGTGCCGGGTCATGACAAGCCCCCTGTTACTCCATAATGGGATGTTAACAGAAAAAAATCAAACCGAAAAAATTATCTCCGGATTAAAAATGGACCGAATTCCGTCAATTGACAGTTTGAACCGGTTTAAAAATGTTATCGGTTTAAGAAACGAAAAAAAATCAAATAATAGTTATGAAAAAAAAACATGGAAGCAAAGGCAATGATAAACCATTTGCAAAAAAGAAGGCTTTACTGAGCCGATCAGATGGTGTTACCATGGTCGGACAGGACCAAGCTCCCTATAAGGTGTAGCCATGGTTCAGGTCAGCCAGGTCCCCAACTGAAACCGTGGCATTATGCAGATCAAGTGGCGTGGCAATGGTTCGCGTTCGACCAAGCCCCCAAGTGACTCTATGGCCTTAGGCCGATCAAGAGGCGTGACTGGTTCAGACTTGACCATGTCCCCAAGTGATCTGGTGGCTCTCGCCTATCAAAAGGTGTTGCATTGGTTTGGACATGACCAAGCCCCCAAGTGATATCATAAAGCTTTTGAAAAGCAAACTCAGGGGGTAAACCGGAGGCCGCTTTAAAACAGAACAACTCCATGTGACCACGCATGATGTAACAGAACAGATACCCCGCTTTAGCTGAGGCTCCGGTTTATTACTTTATTCATAATATATACACTTTCATAATATGTACATGAGTAGAGCCGATGGCTCAGGTATAATAAGGCCGAAGATGAGCTATGTTCCACGGCCTGTTGGTCTCCTCCTCTGACGTGCGTGAGTCTTTATGCTCTCGAATATCGATCAGATAGTACGACCCGTTGTGCAGATTCTTGCTGACCACGAAAGGTCCCTCCCAAGGTGGGGATGACTTGTGCATATCAGTCTGGTCTTGGATGAGCCGAAGCACCAAATGTCCTTCTTGAAAAGTTCTGGTTCTGACCCGGCGACTATGGTAACGACGAAGATCCTGTTGGTAAATCGCCGAGCAGGCAGCTGCTATGTCACGCCCTTCATCCAACCGGTCCATAGCGTCTTGCCATGCCGTCTCGTTGTCCGCTTCAACATAAGCTGCTACACGAGGTGAGTCATGACGGATGTCACTAGGGAGAACCGCCTCTGCTCCATAGACCATAAAGAACGGTGTGTATCCCGTGGATCTGTTAGGCGTAGTGTTTATACTCCATAACACAGACGGTAGCTCTTCTACCCAACAACCCGGTGTCCTCTGCAAAGGGACCATAAGCCGGGGCTTGATGCCTCTCAAGATCTCTTGATTACCCTTTCCGCTTGACCATTGTACTGTGGGTGAGCTATCAAGAAACGCTGTGGATGTGCTCACGTTCGCAGAACTCCTTCATGGCACCTTTGGACAAATTGGTACCATTATCTGTGATGATACTGTGTGGAAAGCCAAACCGGAAAATCACCTTTTTGATGAACTGAACCACCGTGGCCGCATCACACTTGCTAACAGGTTCTGCCTCTACCCATTTTGTAAACTTGTCGACCGCCACCAGTAGGTGGGTCTTCATGTCCTTGGACCTTTTGAAAGGCCCAACCATATCCAGCCCCCAGCTTGCAAACTGCCAAGTAATTGGAATCATCCTCAATTCTTGGGCCGGTACATGAGCACGTCTGGAAAACTTTTGGCAACCATCAGATCGTCTAACCAGATCTTCCGCATTAGCATGAGCAGTCAACCAATAGAAACCGTGGCGGAACGCTTTAGCCACCAAGGATTTTGAACCGGCGTGGTGACCACAATCTCCTTCGTGGATCTCACGCAATATTTTACAGCCTTCCTCAGGGGACACACAGCGTTGAAACTCCCCTGACACGCTGCAATGATGTAATTCGCCATTAACAATGGTCATAGACTTAGATCGCCGGACTATCTGCCGGGCCAAAGTCTCATCTTCTGGTAACTCGCCCCGGTTCATGTACGCAAGATAAGGAAGCATCCAATCCGGAGTGACGTGAAGAGCCGCCACCAATTGAGCCTCCGGATCAGGAATAGCCAAATCCGCTTCACCAGGGAGCTTGACCGACGGGTTGTGCAGCACGTCTAGAAAAACATTGGGCGGGACCGGTTTGCGTTGAGAGCCCAACCGGCTTAAAGCGTCCGCCGCTTCATTCTTTCGATGGTCCACGTGGTCCACCTGATAGCCCTTGAAATGACCTGCGACAATATGCACCTCACGACCATATACAGCCATGAGTGGGTCCTTTGAATCCCAAGTGCCAGACACCTGTTGAGCCACTAAGTCCGAGTCACCGAAGCACTTAACCCGGCTTAGATTCATCTCCTTAGCCATCCGGAGACCATGGAGCAAGGCTTCATACTCATCTGCATTATTAGTACAAGGGAACATTAAGCGGAGAACGTAACAAAACTTGTCACCTCATGGGGAAGTTAATACGACTCCAGCCCCCGAGCCCTCCAACTTCCTGGATCCGTCAAAATGGATGGTCCAATATGTGTGATCCGGCTTTTCTTCAGGTGCTTGCAACTCCGTCCAATCATTAATGAAATCCACAAGTGCTTGAGACTTCACCGCCGTCCGAGGCACGCGTACTTGAACCGGCGCCCAAGCTCTATAGCCCACTTAGCAATCCGGCCAGTTGCTTCCCGGTTCTGTATGATATCGCCTAAGGGAGCAGAACTGACCATCATGATGGGGTGCCCTTGGAAATACTGCTTCAGCTTTCGGCTTGCCATGAAAACTCCATACACCAGTTTCTGCCAATGCGGATACCTTTGCTTAGATTCGATAAGTACCTCGCTGATATAGTAAACCGGACATTGAACCGGATGCTCCTTCCCTGCCTCCTTCCGCTCCACCACAATGGCCACGCTGACCGCCTTGGCATTAGCAGCAACATATAGCAGAAGCGGCTCCTTGTCAATGGGAGCGGCGAGCACAAAGCGGTTGGCCAATTGCCTCTTTAAGTCCTCCAACGCTTCGTCGGGCGGTGGACTCGCATAAACCGATCTGTTTTTTCAAAGATCTCGGTACAAAGGATGGCCTTCTCACCGAGGCGGCCGATAAACCGCTCAGCGCGGCAATCCGGCCTGCCAAACGCTGGACATCGTTAATACACTTCGGTTTAGCCAGGGAGGTAATAACCGTAATCTTCTCCGGATTACCTTCAATTCCCCTGTTGGACACAAGAAAACCCAATAACTTTCCTGCCGGAACACCAAAGACACATTTGGCCGGGTTGAGCATCATCTTGTAAACCCGCAGGTTGTCAAAGGTTTCCTTCAAATCGTCAATCAGTGTCTCCTTCTCCCTTGACTTGACCACAATATCATCAACATAGGTGTGCACATTACGACCGATCTGTTTATGCAGGCAATTCTGTACACAGCGTTGATAAGTTGCTTGGGCGCTCTTGAGCCCAAAAGGCATAGATACATAGCAGAAGGCTCCAAAGGGAGTGATAAACGCCGTCTTCTCCTGGTCCTTAACTGCCATCTTGATCGATGATACCCGAATATGCATCCAAAAGCTCAACGTCACAACCCGCAGTGGCATCAATAATCTGGTCAATGCGGGAGGGCAAAGGATCTGCCGGACAAGCCTTGTTAAGATCTGTAATCCACACACATGCGCCAAGTGCCGTTTTTCTTAAGAACCAGCACCGGATTAGCAAGCCACTCTGGATGGAAGACTTCAACGATAAAACCAGCTGCTAAGAGCCTGGCCACCTCCTCTCCAATGGCCTTGCGCCTTTCTTTGTTAAACCGGCGGAGAAACTGCTTCACCGGTTTGTACTTGGGATCAACATTAAGAGTGTGCTCAGCGAGTTGCCTCGGTACACCTGGCATGTCAGAAGGCTTCCATGCAAAAATGTCCCGATTCTCACGGATGAACTCGATGAGCGCGCTTTCCTATTTCGGATCCAAGTTGGCACTGATGCTGAACTGCTTGGACGAATCGCCAGGCACGAAGTCAACAAGCTTAGTCTTAGCTGCCGATTTGAATTTCAGGGCCGGATCATGCTCTGTAGTTGGCTTCTTAAATGGAGTCATGTCCGCCGGATCAACATTGTCCTTATAGTACTTCAGCTCCTCGGTGGCACAAACCTACTTTGCGTAAGCCGCATCACCTTCCTTGCATTCCAAAGCGATCTTGTGGCTCCCATGAACCGTTATTGTCCCCTTGTGACCCGGCATCTTGAGCTGCAAATAGATATAACAAGGCCGTGCCATGAACTTGGCATAAGCCGGCCGCCCGAACAAGGCATGATATGGACTTTGGATTTTTACCACTTCAAACGTCAATGTTTCCGATCTGGGGTCATATTCATCACCAAAGGCCACTTCCAGAGCTATTTTACCAACAGGATATGCTGACTTGCCAGGTACCACACCATGGAATACTGTATTGGACCGTTTGAGATGTTTATCCGTTAGCCCCATACGACGGAAGGTCTCATAGTACAGGATGTTAATGCTGCTCCCTCCATCCATGAGTACCTTGGTGAACTTATAACCTCCCACCTGAGGTGCCACCACCAGGGCTAGCTGACCCTGATTGTCGACCGAGGGAGGATGATCCTCTCTACTCCATATAATGGGTTGCTCCGACCAGCGTAAGTAATGGGGCACGGCCGGTTCAACAGCGTTGACTGCCCGCTTCTGAACCTTCCGGTCTCGCTTGTCTAAGCTAGTGGTGAAAACATGGTACTGCCCACTATTCAACTGCTTTCGGTTACTCTGATAACCCGACTGTTGTTGCTGCTGGTTGTAACTACCTTGGTTATTCTGATTGTTCTGATTCTTATGTCCGCCCGGATTACCATTAAATCCTGAACCGGAATTTCCTCCACCGTAACCCGGCCCGGATCCGAACCGCCGCGTAACCTTGATCGCATCGAAAGCATTAGAACTCTCGAACTCCTGCATGATGTAGCAATCCTTCCAGAGGTGGTTTGCTGGCGTCTCCTTCGTCCCATGCTTCGGACAGGGTTGATTCAATAGATAGTTCAAGCGGTCCGGATTGGGATTAGCGCCCACTTCGATTCGGTTGTTTACTCTTGCGCCGCTGGCCCTTGTCCCGCGTTGGTGTTAGCTCTGAAGTCCATGTTGCCATTCGCTTACGCTTGCCTCCACCATTACCCGCCGAGTGATGTTGTTGGCCCTTGAGTTGCTGTTCTTCCTTCCTTCCTGTCTCGTCATCGCCGACTCGGGATCCTTGGTACTATCAGAATCAGCATACTTCACTAAAGCGCCCATGAGAGTGCCCATGTCATTACAAAACCGCTTCATGCGCCCCAACTTCAACTTTAAAGGCTTAAACCGGCAGTTGCCCTCCAGGGTTAAGATCGCAGAGTCAGCTTTGATCCGGTCTGACGAGTGCAAGATTTCCGAAACGCGGTGTACCTAATGGGTTGTTGACTCCCCTTCCCCCTGGACACAAGCCGCCAATTCCACTACGGACATGGGCTGCTTACACGTATCTTTGAAATTCTGGATAAATCGGGTCCGCAACTGGGCCCATGAATTGATAGAATTGGGTGGCAAGCTCTTCAACCAAGTATGGGTCGTGCCTTCGAGCATCATGGTGAAGTACTTTGCACATGCGGCCTCATCCACATCCAGCATCTCCATGGCCATCTCATAACTTTCTATCCATGCTTCTGGAGCTAAATCGGCAGTGTAATTTGGCACCTTGCACGGACCCTTGAAGTCTTTGGGCAAGCGCACATTGCGTAAAGCGGGGACGAAGCAAGGCACCCCCAAAGAGCTAGAGGTAACCCCAGGCTCGACCAAGATGGTCGGACGAACCGGCGTAAGCTGATAAGCCTGATGCTGTGCTGCTAACTCGGCCTCCCTGCGCGCTCGGGCCCGGTCCACCACCTCCTGGGTGTTATCGACGCCACCTGCCGGGTTGTTGCCACGGGGCGCACCACGCCGTGCATTACTTGATACGTCCGGTTCATCCACGTGCCTGCTATAGCTCCGGCTTGGGTGGGGGGGTAGAGTGGATCCGGTCGCGGCTGTACGAATACGCTTCCTGTTGGACCAAAGCTGTCCTAAGGAGCTCCTTGACCCGGCGTGTCTCTACTGCCTGTGGTGAATCACCTTCAATTGGAATAGCCTCTAGCCATGCCGCAGTTGCAACAAGGTTGTCCATCGGGTTGGAGTAGTGACCCGGAGGTGTTTGCACAGCCTGAGGCACACCGGCGTTATGGCGAGGTAGATAAATTAAGCGGGGCTGGACCGGCGCGCCCGTCCCAGGTCCCGCTCCGGGGGTGTTGAAGAGGTCTCTTCCTTCGAAAGCTGAAGGCAAACGGGATCTGTATTTCCTCTTCATGACTTCATGTGACGCGTTCTGATCCAGCATGAGCCTATAAGCCTGTGCATCTAAAGCGGCCCACTCTGCCGTCATCCTGGCGTCTGCAGCTGCTAGATCCGCTTTAGCCTGAGTGATTTGTTCCTTCACCTTCGCAATCTCCGCGTTATGAGCGTCCTGATCCGCCGGTTTAACCTCTGCCATGAGCGCAGCCAACGCATGGAACAAATCTTATAAAACTTGAGCCGGCTGGCGCACAGGGCCTCCTGCCCCGGCAGCCGTCGCCGCTGTTGAACCGGCAATCATTGCCGCAGCGGTCGAAGAGTGAAGCACTGCTTGTGTACCGGCCATGAATATTCCAACCCGGTTGGGAAGATCGGAGGGGTCCGGAATACTGTCACCATCGGAACAGCCCCCAATCCGGCCATCTTGTAGCTGATATAGAGATTCAGTTTCTCTGGTTGACGACTCGCCGTCAGAGTAGACGACGGTCTCGCCACCAGACTCTGATCCGTCCTCATAACTTCCTCCGTGGATGACTCCCACAAAAGCACGCTTCACGGCCGGTTTAACTTGGGCAGATCTCGTACGCTGAGCCATCTCGACGAGGTCGGCGCAGATGTCCGGCTCAGGCCCTGGTTCACCAATCTTACCGATGAAAACGTGTATGCCACCAAAGGGGACTCGGTACCCGTACTCAATCGAGCCGGCCTCGGGGCCCCAGCCTGCATCGTCGATGTAGAGCTTGCCGCGACGACTCTTGGTCATCCGGCCCACAGCATAGCCTTCGAGTCCTTCGAACTTGCCCTCCAAGATCATCAAACCATCGTGTGATAGCCCCACGGTGGGCGCCAACTGTCGTGGTTTTGTCACGGCAGATGTCCTCGTGAAAGGACTTAGTCGTGGAGCCATCGCTATGGGTTAACTTGAAGGGGTTAAAGAGGACGCAAAGACACAAGAGTTATACTAGTTCGGCCCCTCGATGAAGGTAAAAGCCTACGTCTAGTTGTGATGGGATTGATGTGGTCTCGATGACTAGGGAGCAAATAAGCTTCGCCTAGGCCTCGAGTTATTGTTGTCTCTTTTGAACCGTCCCGGGTCGTCCCCTTATATACACGGGTGACGCCCGTCGGTCCAGAGAATCCCAATCTCCGGTTCATACTCGTATCCGGGTTGGTCTCTCTCTATTCCTAACTTACAATACAAGTTAACATACCAGGCCGGTTTACGGCTACAGGTTCTAAACCGACTATAGGCCTTGGGCCCTTACTTTCATGCTTGGGCTTTTTACACCGTCGGACTACTGATGAAGTTAAGCCGGCCCAGATAGGCCGGTTTACGCCCAGTAGTAATATCCCCAACACACTAGGTCCATATAACAGGGACTTTGTGTATGTTCTCGACATGCGTTTGTCGAGTGCTCATTAAAAACTTTCTATACAAGTTTCTGAACGAACTCATTAAGAAAAGTTCTCCAAAAGTTCCCTATGAAATAATCCTTTCAAGCATCTACTCATGACAAATGTTTTGACTACTTGTGAAGCCAAAACATACTCCTTATGAGTGAGATATAAATGTCTTAGTTAACACTGCGCAAAACTGATTCCGAACGACAGTTACAGACTAGTTCTTGTGTAGTTGCATTCGATTTTTTCCATTCTACTTCACTAGACATCTCCATATCAGATCCCATTACTTGTAAGGAAATACAAGAGACCTCAGTTATGATGATGCACTAGGTCCATAGCTGGGACTTTGTGTATGTTCTCGAAATGCGTTTGTCGAGTTCTCATTAAGAAAGTTTCTATACAAGTCTTTGAACGAACTCCTTAAGAAAAGATCTCCAAAAGTTCTCTGTGAAAGAATCCTTTGAAGCATATGGTCATCACAAACGCTCTGACTACTTGTAGAGCCGAAACGGACTCTGTATGAGTCAGATATCCATGTTTCAGTTAACACTGCGGAAAACTGATTCTGAACGACAGTTACAGACTAGTTTTGTGTAATTGCATTTGAATTTTTCATTCTACGTCACTAAACATCTGCATATGAGATCCAATTAATTGTAGGAAAATGCAAGAGACCTCAGTTATGATGATTCACTAGGTCCATAGCTGGGACTTTGTGTATGTTCTCGAAATGCGTTTGTTGAGTGCTCATTAAGAAAGTTTCTATACAAGTTTCTGAACGAACTCCTTAAGAAAAGTTCTCCAAAAGTTCCCCGTGAAACAATCCTTTGAAGCATCTGGTTGTCACAAACGTTTTGACTACTTGTGAAGCCAAAACGGACTCCTTATGAGTGAGATATAAATGTCTCGATTAACATGCAAAAAACTGATTCGAAGCAGCGATTCTGAGACTAGTTCTTGTGTAGTTGCATTCGATTTTTTCCATTCTACTTCACTAGACATCTCCATATCAGATCCAAATACTTGTAAGGAAATACAAGAGACCTCAGTTATGATGATGCACTAGGTCCATAGCTGGGACTTTGTGTATGTTCTCGAAATGCGTTTGTCGAGTGCTCATTAAGAAAGTTTCTATACAAGTCTTTGAAGGAACTCCTTAAGAAAAGATCTCCAAAAGTTCACGGTCAAAGAATCCTTTGAAGCATATGGTCATCACAAACGCTTTGACTACTTGTAGAGCCAAAATGGACTCTGTATGAGTCAGATATCCATGTTTCAATTAACACTGTGCAAAACTGATTCCGAACGACAGTTACAGACTACTTGTGTAGTTGCATTCGATTTTTTCCATTATACTTCACTAAACATCTCCATATGAGATCCAATTACTTGTAGGGAAATGCAAGAGACCTCAGTTATGATGATGCACTAGGTCCATAGCTGGGACTTTGTGTATGTTCTCGAAATGTGTTTGTCGAGTGCTTATTAAGAAAGTTTCTATACAAGTTTCTGAATGAACTCCTTCAGAAAAGTTCTCCAAAAGTTCCCTGTGAAAGAATCCTTTGAAGCATCTCGTCGTAATAAACATTTTGACTACTTGTGGAGCCAAAACGGAGTCCGTATGAGTCAGATATCCATGTTTCAATTAACATTGCGCAAAACTAATTCGAACTACGCTATGCATTGGTCGTCAAAAACGCTTTTGACTACTTGTGGAGCCAAACGACTCCATATGAGTCGATATCCATGTTTCAGCTTAACATTGCAGAAAACTGATTCCAACTACGCTATGCATAGTTCTTGTGTAGTTGCATTCGATTTTTTCCATTCTTCTTCACTAAAAATCTCCATATGAGATCCAATTACTTGAAGGGAAAATAATAGACCTCAGTTATGATGATTTACTAGGTCCATAGCTGGGACTTTGTGTATGTTTTCGAAATGCGTTTGTTGAGTGCTCATTAAGAAAGTTTCTATACAAGTTTCTGAACGAACTCCTTAAGAAAAGTTCTCCAAAAGTTCCCCGTGAAAGAATCCTTTGAAGCATCTGGTTGTCACAAACGTTTTGACTACTTGTGAAGCCAAAACGGACTCCTTATGAGTGAGATATAAATGTCTCAGTTAACACTGCGCAAAACTGATTCCAACTACGCTATGCATCAGTTCTTGTGTAGTTGCATTCGAGATATCCATGTTTCAATTAACATTGCATAAAACTAATTCGAGCAGCGATTCTGAGACTAGTTCTTGTGTAGTTGCATTCGATTTTTTCCGTTCTACTTCACTAAACATATCCATATGAGATCCAATTACTTGTAGGGAAATGCAAGAGACCTCTGTTATGATTATGCACTAGGTCCATAGCTGGGACTTTGTGTATGTTCTCGAAATGCGTTTGTCGAGTGCTCATTAAGAAAGTTTACATACAAGTTTCTGAACGAACTCCTTAAGTAAAATTCTCCAAAATTTCCTTGTCAAAGAATCCTTTGAAGCATCTGGTCGTCAAAAACGTTTTGACTACTTGTGGAGCCAAAACGGACTCCATATGAGTCAGATATCCATGTTTCAGTTAACATTGCAGAAAACTGATTCCGAACGACAGTTACAGACTAGTTCTTGTGTAGTTCCATTTGATTTTTTTCCATTCTTCTTCACTAAAAATCTCCATATGAGATCCAATTACTTGAAGGGAAAATAATAGACCTCAGTTATGATGATTCACTAGGTCCATAGCTGGGACTTTGTGTATGTTTTCGAAATGCGTTTGTTGAGTGCTCATTAAGAAAGTTTCTATACAAGTTTCTAAACGAACTCCTTAAGAAAAGTTCTCCAAAATTTCCCCGCGAAAGAATCCTTTGAAGCATCTGGTTGTCACAAACGTTTTGACTACTTGTGAAGCCAAAACGGACTCCTTATGAGTGAGATATAAATGTCTCGATTAACTTTGCATAAAACTGATTCGAGCAGCGATTCTGAGACTAGTTCTTGTGTAGTTGCATTCGATTTTTTCCATTCTACTTCACTAGAAATATCCATATCAGATCCAATTACTTGTAAGGAAATACAAGAGACCTCAGTTATGATGATGCACTAGGTCCATAGCTGGGACTTTGTGTATGTTCTCGAAATGCGTTTGTCGAGTGCTCATTAAGAAAGTTTCTATACAAGTCTTTGAACGAACTCCTTAAGAAAAGATCTCCAAAAGATCACTGTGACAGAATCCTTTGAAGCATATGGTCATCACAAACGCTTTGACTACTTGTAGAGCCAAAACGGACTCTGTATGAGTCAGATATCCATGTTTCAGTTAACACTGTGCAAAACTGATTCGAGCAGCGATTCTGAGACTACTTGTGTAGTTGCATTCGATTTTTTCCATTATACTTCACTAAACATCTCCATATGAGATCCAATTACTTGTAAGGAAATGCAAGAGACCTCAGTTATGATGATGCACTAGGTCCATAGCTGGGACTTTGTGTATGTTCTCGAAATGTGTTTGTCGAATGCTTATTAAGAAAGTTACTATACAAGTTTCTGAACGAACTCCTTCAGAAAAGTTCTCCAAAAGTTCCCTGTGAAAGAATCCTTTGAAGCATCTGGTCGTCATAAACGTTTTGACTACTTGTGGAGCCAAAACGGAGTCCGTATGAGTCAGATATCCATGTTTCAATTAACATTGCGCAAAACTAATTCCGAACGATAGTTACAGACTAGTTCTTGTGTAGTTGCATTCGATTTTTTCCGTTCTACTTCACTAAACATATCCATATGAGATCCAATTACTTGTAGGGAAATGCAAGAGACCTCCGTTATGATGATGCACTAGGTCCATAGCTGGGACTTTGTGTATGTTCTCGAAATGCGTTTGTCGAGTGCTCATTAAGAAAGTTTACATACAAGTTTCTGAACGAACTCCTTAAGTAAACTTCTCCAAAATTTCCTTGTGAAAGAATCCTTTGAAGCATCTGGTCGTCAAAAACGTTATGACTACTTGTGGAGCCAAAACGGACTCCATATGAGTCAGATATCCATGTTTGATTAACCTTTGCACAAAACTGATTCGAGCAGCGATTCTGAGACTAGTTCTTGTGTAGTTGCATTTGATTTTTTTCCATTCTTCTTCACTAAAAATCTCCATATGAGATCCAATTACTTGTAGGGAAAATAATAGACCTCAGTTATGATGATGTATTAGGTCCATAGCTGGGACTTTGTGTATGTTCTCGAAATGCGTTTGTCGAGTGCTCATTAAGAAAGTTTCTATACAAGTTTCTGAACGATCTCCTTAATAAAAGTTCTCCAAAAGTTCCCTGTGAAACAATCCTTTGAAGCATCTGGTCGTCACAAACGTTTTGACTACTTTTGTTGCAAAAACAGACTCCGTATGAGTCAGATATCCATGTTTCAGTTAACACTGCACAAAACTGATTCCGAACGACAGTTACAGACTAGTTCTTGTGTAGTTGCATTTGATTTTTTCCATTCTTCTTCACTAAACATCTCCATATGAGATCCAATTACTTGTAGGGAAAAGCAAGAGACCTCAGTTATGATGATGCACTAGGTCCATAGCTGGGACTTTGTGTATGTTCTCGAAATGCGTTTGTCGAGTGCGCATTAAGAAAGTTTCTATACAAGTCTCTGAACGAACTCCTTAAGAAAAGTTCTCCACAAGTTCCCTATGAAAGAATCCTTTGAAGCATCTGGTCATCATAAATGCTTTGACTACTTGTAGAGCCAAAACGGACTCCGTATGAGTTACATATCCATATTTCAGTTAACACTGCGCAAAACTGATTCCGAACGACAGTTACAGACTAGTTCTTCTGTAGTTACATCCCCATTTTTCCATTCTACATCACTAAACATCTCCATATGAGATCCAATTACTTGTAGGAAATTGCAGGAGACCTCATTTATGATGATGCACTAGGTCCATAACTGGGACTTTGTGTATGTTCTCGAAATGTGTTTGTCGAGTGCTCATTAAGAAAGTTTCCATACAAGTTTCTGAACAAACTCCTTAAGAAAAGTTCTCAAAAAGTTCCCTGTGAAAGAATCCTTTGAAGCATCTAGTCATCACAAACGTTTTGACTACTTGTGGAGCCAAAACGGACTCCGTATGAGTCAGATATCCATGTTTCAGTTAACATTGCGCAAAAATGATTCCGAACGACACTTACGGACTAGTTCTTGTGTAGTTGCATTCGATTTTTTTCCATTCTTGTTCACTAAACATCTCCATATGAGATCCTAGTACTTGTAGGGAAAATAATAGACCTCAGTTATTATGATGCACTAGGTCCATAGCTGGGACTATGTGTATGTTCTCGAAATGCGTTTGTCGAGTGCTCATTAAGAAAGTTTCTATAAAAGTTTCTGAACAAACACCTTAAGAAAATTTCTCCAAAAGTTCCCAGTGAAAGAATCCTTTGAAGCATCTAGTCGTCACAAACGTTTTGACTACTTGTGGAGCCAAAACGGACTCCGTAAGAGTCAGATATCCATGTTTCAGTTAACACTACGCAAAACTGATTTCGAACGACGGTTACAGACTAGTTCTTGTGTAGTTGCATTCCATTTTTTCCATTGTACTTCACTAAACATCTCCATATGAGATCTAATTACTTGTAGGGAAATGCATGAGACCTCATTTATGATGATGCACTAGGTCCATAGCTGGGACTTCCTGTATGTTTTCGAAATGCATTTGTCGAGTGCTCATTAAGAAAGTTTCTATACAAGTTTCTGAACGAACTCCTTAAGAGAAGTTCTCCAAAAGTTCCATGTGAAAGAATCCTTTGAAGCATCTGGTCATCACAAACGTTTTGACTACTAGTGGAGCCAAAACGGACTCAGTATGAGTTAGATATCCATGTTTCATTTAACACTACGCAAAACTAATTCCGAACGACAGCTACAGACTAGTTCTTGTGTAGTTGCAGTCGATTTTTTCCATTCTACTTCACTGAAAATCTCCATATGAGATCCAATTACTTGTTGGGAAATGCAAGAGACCTCAGTTATGATGATGCACTAGGTCCATAGCTGGGACTTTATGTATGTTCTCGAAATGCGTTTGTCGAGTTCTCATTAACAAAGTTTCTATACAAGTCTCTGAACGAACTCCTTAAGAAAAGTTCTCCACAAGTTCCCTGTGAAAGAATCCTTTGAAGCATCTGGTCATCACAAATGCTTTGACTACTTGTAGAGCCAAAACGGACTCTGTATGAGTCAGATATCCATGTTTCAGTTAACACCGCGCAAAACTGATTCCGAACGACAGTTACAGACTAGTTCTTGTGCAGTTGCATCCTCATTTTTCCATTATACTTCACTAAACATCTCCATATGAGATCCAATTACTTGTAGGTAATTGCAGGAGACCTCAGTTATGATGATGCACTAGGTCCATAACTGTTCTCGAAATGCGTTTGTCGAGTGCTCACTAAGAAAGTTTCTATACAAGTTTCTGAACGAACTCCTTAAGAAAAGTTCTCCAAAAGTTCCCTGTGAAAGAATCCTTTGAAGCATCTAGTCGTCACAAACGTTTTGACTACTTGTGGAGCCAAAACGGACTTCGTATGATTTAGATATCCATGTTTGATTAACCTTTGCATAATCTGAATCCGAGCAGCGATTCTGAGACTAGTTCTTGTGTAGTTGCATTCAATTTTTTCCATTCTACTTCACTAAATATCTCCATATGAGATCTAATTACTTGTAGGGAAATGCAAGAGACCTCAGTTATGATGATGCACTAGGTCCATAGCTGGGACTTTCTATATGTTTTCGAAATGAATTTGTCGAGTGCTCATTAAAAAAGTTTCTATACAAATTTCTGAACGAACTCCTTAAGAGAAGTTCTCCAAAAGTTCCATGTGAAAGAATCCTTTGAAGCATCTGGTCGTCACAAATGTTTTGACTACTTGTGGAGCCAAAACGAATTCAGTATGAGTCAGATATCCATGTTTCAGTTAACACTACGCAAAACTGATTCCGAACGACAGTTACAGACTAGTTCTTGTGTAGTTGCATTTGATTTCTTTTCATTCTTATTCCCTAAACATCTCCATATGAGATCCAATTAATTGTATGGAAATGCAAGAGACCTCAGTTATGATGATGCACTAGGTCCATAGATGGGACTTTGTGTATGTTCTCGAAATGCGTTTGTCGAGTGCTCATTAAGAAAGTTTCTATACAAGTCTCTGAACGAACTCCTGAAGAAAAGTTCTCCACAAGTTCCCTGTGAAAGAATCCTTTGAAGCATCTGGTCATCACAAACGCTTTGACTAATTGTAGAGCCAAAATGGACTCGGTATGAGTCAGATATCCATGTTTCAGTTAACACTGCGCAAAACTGATTCCGAAAGACAGTTACAGACTAGTTCTTGTGTAGTTGCATCCGAATTTTTCCATTCTACTTCCCTAAACATATCCATATGAGATCCAATTACTTGTAGGGAGTTGCAGGAGACCTCAGTTATGATGATGCACTAGGTCCATAGCTGGGACTTTGTGTATGTTCTCGAAATGCGTTTGTTGAGTGCTCATTAAGAAAGTTTCTATACAAGTTTCTGAACGAACTCCCTAAGAAAAGTTCTCCAAAAGTTCCCCTGAAACAATCCTTTGAAGCATCTGGTCGTCACAAATGTTTTGACTACTTGTGTATCCAAAACGGACTCCGTATGAGTCAGATATCCATGTTTCAGTTAACACTGCACAAAACTGATTCGAGCAGCGATTCTGATGACTAGTTCTTGTGTAGTTGCATTTGATATTTTTTTCATTCTTATTCACTAAACATCTCCATATGAGATCCAATTAATTGTAGGGAAATGCAAGAGACCTCAGTTATGATGATGCACTAGGTCCATAGCTGGGACTTTGTGTATGTTCTCGAAATGCGTTTGTCAAGTGCTCATTAAGAAAGTTTCTATACAAGTCTCTGAACGAACTCCTCAAGAAAAGTTCTCCACATGTTCCCCGTGAAAGAATCGTTTGAAGCATCTGGTCATCACAAACGCTTTGACTACTTGTAGAGACAAAACGGACTCGGTATGAGTCAGATATCTATATTTCAGTTAACACTGCGCAAAACTGATTCCGAACGACAGTTACAGACTAGTTCTTGTGTAGTTGCATCCCCATTTTTCCATTCTACTGCACTAAACATCTCCATATGAGATCCAATTAATTGTAGGGAATTGCAGGAGACCTCAGTTATGATGATGCACTAGGTCCATAACTGGGACTTTGTGTATGGTCTCGAAATGCGTTTGTCAAGTGCTCATTGAGAAAGTTTCTATACAATTTTCTGAACGAACTCCTTAAGAAAAGTTCTCCAAAAGTTCCCTGTGAAAGAACCCTTTGAAGCATCTAGTCGTCAAAAACGTTTTGACTACTTGTGCAGCCAAAACGGACTTCGTATGAGTCAGATATGCATGTTTCAGTTAACACTGCGCAATACTGAATCCGAACGACGGTTAGACTAGTTCTTGTGTAGTTGCATTTGATTTTTTTTCATTCTTATTCACTAAACATCTCCATATGAGATCTTATTAATTATAGGGAAATGCAAGAGACCTCAGTTATGATGATGCACTAGGTCCATAGCTGGGACTTTGTGTATGTTCTCGAAATGCGTTTGTCGAGTGCTCATTAAGAAAGTTTCTATACAAGTCTCTGAACGAGCTCCTCAAGAAAAGTTCTCCCAAGTTCCATGTGAAAGAATCCTTTGAAGCATCTGGTCAACACAAATGCTTTGACTACTTGTAGAGCCAAAACGGACTCGGTATGAGTTAGATATCCATGTTTGATTAACCTTTGCAAAAGCGCTTCGAGCAGCGATTCCATGACTAGTTCTTGTGTAGTTCCATTTGATTTTTTTTCATTCTTATTCACTAAACATCTCCATATGAGATCCAATTAATTGTAGGGAAATGCAAGAGACCTCAGTTATGATGATGCACTAGGTCCATAGTTGGGACTTTGTGTATGTTCTCGAAATGCGTTTGTCGAGTGCTCATTAAGAAAGTTCCTATACAAGTCTCTGAACGAACTCCTGAATAAAAGTTCTCCACAAGTTCCCTGTGAAAGAATCCTTTGAAGCATCTGGTCATCACAAACGCTTTGACTACTTGTAGAGACAAAAAGGACTCGGTATGAGTGAGATATCCATGTTTCAGTTAACACTGCGCAAAACTGATTCCGAACAACAGTTACAGACTAGTTCTTCTGTAGTTGCATCCCGATTTTTCCATTCTACTGCACTAAACATCTCCATATGAGATCCAATTACTTGTAGGGAATTGCAGGAGACCTCAGTTATGATGATGCACTAGGTCCATAACTGGGACTTTGTGTATCGTCTCGAAATGCGTTCGCCGAGTGCTCATTAAGAAAGTTTCTATACAAGTTTCTGAAAGAACTCCTTAAGAAAAGTTCTCCAAAATTTCCCTGTGAAAGAATCCTTTGAAGCATCTAGTCGTCACAAACGTTTTTACTACTTGTGGAGCCAAAACGGACTTCGTATGAGTCAGATATCCATGTTTCAGTTAACACTGCTCAATACTGAATCCCAATGACGGTTACAGACTAGTTCTTGTGTAGTTGCATTCGATTTTTTCCATTCTACTTCACTAAATATCTCCATATGAGATCTAATTACTTGTAGGGAAATGCAAGAGACCTCAGTTATGATGATGCACTAGGTCCATAGTTGGGACTTTCTGGATGTTTTCGAAATGCATTTGTCGAGTGCTCATTAAGAAAGTTTCTATACAAATTTCAGAACGAACTCCTTAAGAGAAGTTCTCCAAAAGTTCCATGTGAAAGAATCCTTTGAAGCATCTAGTCTTCACAAATGTTTTCACTACTTGTGGAGCCAAAACGGACTCAGTTATGATGATGCACTAGGTCCATAGCTGGGACTTTGTGTATGTTCTCGAAATGCGTTTGTCGAGTGCTCATTTAGAAAGTTTCTATACAAGTTTCTGAATGAACTCCTGATGAAAAGTTCTCCAAAAGTTGCCTATGAAAGAATCCTTTCAAGCATCTAGTCGTCACAAACGTTTTGACTACTTGTGGAGCCAAAACGGACTCCGTATAAGACAGATATCCATGTTTCAGTTAACACTGCGCAAAACTGATTCCGAACGACAGATACATACTTGTTCTTGTGTAGTTGCATTCGATATTCTCCATTCTACTACAATAAACATCTCCATATGAGATCCAATTACTTTTAGGGCAATGCAAGGGACGTCATTTATGATGATGCACCAGGTCCATAGCTGGTACTTTGTGTATGTTCTCGAAATGCGTTTGTCGAGTGCTCATTAAGAAAGTTTCTATACAAGTCTCTGAACGAACTCCTTAAGAAATGTTCTCCAAAAGTTACATGTGAAAGAATCCTTTTAAGCATCTGGTCATCACATACATTTTGACTACTTGTGGAGCCAAAACGGACTCTGTACGAGTCAGATATCCATGTTTCAGATAACATGCAAGAAAACTGATTCGAGCAGCGATTCTGAGACTAGTTCTTGTGTAGTTTCATTCGAATTTTTCCATTCTACATCATTAAATATCTCCATATAGGATCCATTTACTTGTAGGCAAATGCAAGAGACCTCAGTTATGATGATGCACTAGGTCCATAGCTGGGACTTTGTGTATGTTCTCGAAATGCGTTTGTCGAGTGCTCATAAAGAAAGTTTCTATACAAGTTTCTGAATGAACTCCTTAAGAAATGTTCTCCAAAAGTTGCCTATGAAAGAATCCTTTCAAGCATCTGGTCGTCAAAAACTTTTTGACTACTTGTGGAGCCAAAACGGACTCCGTATGAGTCAGATATCCATGTTTCAGTTAACACTGCACAAAACTGATTCGGAACGACAGATATAGACTAGTTCGTGTGTATTTGCATTCGATTTTTTCCATTCTACTTCACTAAACATCTCCATATAAGATCCAATTACTTGTAGGGATTTGCAAGAGACCTCAGTTATGATGATGCACTAGGTCCATAGCTGGGACTTTGTGTATCTTCTCGAAATGCGTTTGTCGAGTGCTCATTAAGAAAGTTTCTATACAAGTTTCTAAACGAACTCCTTAAGAAAAGTTCTCCAAAAGTTCCCTATGAAAGAATCCTTTCAAGCATCTGGTCGTCACAAAAGGTTTGACTACTTGTGGAGCTAAAACGGAATCCGTATGATTCATATATCCACGTTTCAGTTAACACTGCGCAAAAATGATTCCGAACGACAGTTACAGACTAGTTCTTGGGTAGTTGCATGTGGCGACCGATTCTCCGGGGTTAATCCCAGAAAAATGGCCCTTGTGCTTACCAGCCCCAGGATAACTGTTAGCTGATAATGCACTAACTCGATACAGAAGGTCCAAGCAAAATACAATTTGTAGTACAAGACCATTCTGGCCTATGAGTAAAACAAAAGGTTTCTAAGGTTGATGGCGGAAACGGGTTATGAAATATCCTCGTCTATGGGACTCCATTTCCAACAGGAACAGCAGACCAGGATAACTCCTATCTTCGCGTGGCTGAGATCACCGTTGCCTAGGTTCTGGGACAGTCACCACAACGCTCCTATCCAAGCATGAAATCTGGGCAAGACAATAGCCAGGGACAAGCCAGTGAGTACTTTGAATGTACTCGCAAACATAATGAACACAGGCGTGATTTAATAATGATATGCTGAAAATATATTGTGCTCAAGACGTTAGTCACATGAGATAAGTAAAACTCTGGTGCGTGCAAGCATGTTATTTGTGAATATTCAATAATATGGTAGTATTAACATTTATGAAATAAAACATAAGGAACTTCAAAAGAATAGCCACGATCGGGCGTTTGAGCGACACCGTATAAAGGGTTTTAAAAGAAATGCCACAGTCGGGCGTCTAAGCGAGACCACATAAAGGGCTTTAAAATAAAAGCCACAGTCGGGCGTCTAAGCGACACCACATAAAGGGCTTTTAAAAGAAATGCCACAGTCGGGCGTCTAAGCGACGCCACATAAAGGGCTTTAAAAGAAATGCCACAGTCGGGCGTCTAAGCGACACCACATAAAGGGCTTTTAAAAGAAATGCCACAGTCGGGCGTCTAAGCGACACCACATTAAGGGCTTTTAAAAGAAATGCCACATTCGGGCGTCTGAGCGACACCGCATAGAGGGATTTAAAAGAAATGCCACAGTCGGGCGTCAAAGCGACACCACATAAAGGGCTTTAAAAGAAATGCCACAGTCGGGAGTCTAAGTGACACCACATAAAGGGTTTTAAAAAAAAACATAGTGAATATCTAGGAGGTAGAACCATCCCAGGGATATTCGATCATACCAAATAAAATCATGGGTTAGTCAACAATAACAATAATAATCGTAAATTATCATGATCCAAAATATGTGATTTCAGTTAACAGTTTAACAGTTTTGCCTCCAAAGACCCACACTAAGACCGACACCTGACCCATCCCAGAACTGTAATCCTTAACCATGGACACGGCTATTCGAATAGGTTTAATCTCTGCAGAGGGTGTACTCTTTACCCACGAGTAATGGATTTCTTTAGTCCATCAGGACTAATTCCGTCTACGGTCTTTTTGTTCAAAACACACCTAACTTGCACACACCAGCTTAACTCACATGTGTCTGGAATCACCCACGACACATGTTAAGAAAACTCTAAGTGGAGAGGCCACAACCTCGACGTAACATGGGATCACAAAATTTATACATGCAAAGCGGGAGCTACCCCTTTCGGCTACAACGAAACACCCATGCTCCCGGACCGGTGGTATGACTACGGATGCCTCCAGTATCTTCCACCACGGCCTCTCTGTATGGTGTGTGCTAGGAAAGGGTTGACAACTTACTGAGCCGTACCCTACTTGGTGTAGGGACGAGTGGTAGTCTGAAGCAAGTATGGGGTTCTTGGCACAAGACTCGATCTACGGTCAACTCAGGAGGTTGTAATATTTCCTGCATGATTAGCATAACAATGCATATATCTCAAACAACAGATGGAAACATCACGCGACATCCCCTCATGTCATACCGGACACGACCGTCTCGACGGAGTACTAGGGGCAAGCCCGTGTCTACCCAAGACAGAGGCCTTCCCGTCTTTCCTTCCGGTATGCATGGAAGACGTATGACGGTGATTTCCATCGCAAATCATGTCAACTTCATTAGCATAAAATCATTAATATGCACCCATGAATAGGATCTCATCCTCACATAAAATGACGCATGTATGTGTCGGGGTGGTGTTGCCACCGTGCTATGCAACACACACAAAAATTCACCAGGGTTCAGAATGCTTGCCTTCAGGTCATGGGAAGGAAGGGTGCATCCAAATCATCATGAAATCTTCAAAAATCCTATTTAAAAGAATGTATTTGAATTAACACACAAAATAAAAATAGCACAAAAAGTTGGTTTGAAATTTTTTCAAATAAATCTTAAAATAAACTAGACAATATTTGAGAGAGGTTGCAAAAAGAATCAATTCATTTGGAGTTGTATTTAAAAAGTTATCAACAGTAAAAGTTCTAGTCAAATATGATTTTAAAACAAAACAGAAAAACAGAAAAACGTTTCGATTATACGTACACGTCGAAGGCGCCTTTCGGAAATATGTTTCTACTTAACCCACGGGGATTTCGCCTGGGTCACTGATAGTGGGTCCAGGGGGCCCCACTGGTCCGGTTTGACCAGTCTCCTTCCCTCTTCTTCCTCCGGCCGAACAGAGGCGGGGACTCCGGCGATCGTCGCCAGCGTTTGGCGGCTCCTCGCGGGCTCTAGATGGTCGGGATTTACCCACAAGCTGGTAGTCGCTGGGTCGGCGGGGACGGTGTGAGCTGCCGGCGGCGAGCTTCGCGGCGGAGGAAGCTTCGGGGACAAAGTGATTTTGGTGCCGCGGTGGTTCCCGATCGAAATGGAGTAGGGGGATGTGATCACGGGGTGGAGAGACGACTTTTGGTGAAGAGAGTGGAGAGGGGGAGGCCCTGGAGGCGCCGTCAGGGCCTGGGCAGTGGCGGCGGTTGGAGTTGCCGGAGAGGAAGAAGACGACTCTCTCCTCTCAATTGACGGCTAAGGGGGCACGAGTGAGATGGTGTGAGGCTACCTGCGTGCGGAATTGAGCTCGGGGTCCCCTTATATAGGGTGGCTAGGTTGGTCCGAGGTGGCCGGCGATAAGAACAACGGCGAACCGATGTTCTGTAGCAGCAAGGGGTCGTGGCGACGACGGAAGCTAGGCGACACGCTTGCGGATGAGCACGTACTGCTCAAAAGGGCAGGTGGCGAGCCGGGGTGGCTTGGGCGGCGCCGACCACGGTCGGGCCTGCTAGCGGCCGGCAGCTAGCCACCACGACCATCCTGGTGGTGGCGCTGTGGGGTGCCAGGGGTGGTCGGGGTGGTGTGGCGGTGCAAGGGGACACGGCGAGCTGGTTGGGCCGGGTTTTGAGTGCGGGTGTGACGCGGCGGCTCGGGAGCATGCGGGTGCCAAACGCACGCTCTGGGCGCGCCCAGAGCATGCACGAAAGGTGCTCGATGAAATGCCATGGCCTGCTACAGGGCTTGGGTGAGGCTCGCAAGGAACCAGGCTAGGTTAAGGTTAGCAAGGGGATCAAGGGGCACGATGGATAGGCCAGGAGATCAAGTTCACCAAGTAAACTTGAAGTCATGCCAAAACTGGTCATGCACACAGGGTGTTTGACAAAATGCCAAAGGCACCTAGGTAGCTCTTGGAGTGGCCAAACTCTCCAGATCAGTGTCTCTATGGATATAAGGGAGGGTGGTGAAGTCAGTTTACAAAAAGGAGAAACTTGCTAGTGCAAGTTTTGGAAAACTTCAGTTCTGGGCAGGGAGTGAGTGGCATCATTACATGGACCAAAAGTGTTCCATAGAGCATGCTCCTGGACTTAGGGGTTTTGCAGGGTTGACTACAAGCATGAGAAAACACAAGGTCATTAGAGCAAGAAATAACAGAGTTGTAGTAGAAAACACAAGTCTGGTCCAGAATGAAAAAGAGGCTGTTGCACTCAAATTTTCCAAAAAACATTACTATGCTTTTGCATAAAGTTGAATGGCATGCTACTACTGACATCCCAAAATTTTGGTGGAGGCTCTAGGGAAATATTTAAATGGGTTGTAGTGCAAAAATGCCCACTGGACCAGAGAAGCAAGCCAGGTGAAAGAACCCAAAATAAGCAATGAAATAATTTTATTAGTGCACATAATTGATTTAGGGACATCTCATGACATCTCGAAATTTTGGTTGAAATTTTAAGTGATTCTATCAAATGGTTGTAGTACAAGCAGAGCTCCAAAAATTTAAAACAATCCATTTTAATGAATAAAGCTCAGGATGAAATGATCTAATAAATAAACCCACTGATTAAGAAAATGTTATAATGAGCTGGCATAAAAGTCCCATATATTTTGGAAAGCTCCACTTGGGAAAAGATGCAAAACTCCTTAACAATAAAAGAAGAGTTCTGAAAATCCACAGAAATAAAAATTTAAAACTCCTGGCAAAAATTTTAATATCAAAAACTTGGCCAGAAAATTTGGGGTGTTACAACTACTATCCCCCTTAGGAAAAGTCTCGTCCTCGAGATTTGAAAAGAGTTAAAATTAAATGAATAAGAATTAAAACGAAAACCGCCACAGTGGGGAGCAATAAGTGATGCAAAAAAAAATACAGTGTGGGATACTGGCGCGGTGTGGGGGAAAAATCCACGGTTGTGGGAAAAAAACTAGCGATTTCTACACTGGACAAAAATTTAGAATAAATCCTAAATCTTAAAATACGTTGGTCGCACCCGAGAGCACAGTGCTCTCTCTGGCTGACTGGTGGACCTGGGCCCACGGTCATCCTCTTCTCCTTCCTCCGGCTCTTTCTCCTTCCTCCCTCCCGTGCGTTCTCCCGCGCTTTCTCCACCGGCGACGCCTAGCACGTAGGGTACCAAGGCCGTACCGTGGTAGTGCGTGGCGTGCTAGCTGCCGGTGCAGCGTGCACTCACCTCGCGGGCCAGTGCACTGCCGGCACTGCTCGCGGATTCACCTCCGAACACCGGCGGTCGGGCGATGAGCGGCGCTGGTGGACCTCACCCACCGTACACGAGCTCGAGCTTATAAAACGACTGCGGCGTTCTCCTCTTCTTCCTCACACCTGGCCTCGCTCCTCCTTCTCTCTTCTTCTCCTCTGTTTCCGATTGCCAGAGCTCGAGACGAGGTGCTAATGGCGGAGGCGGCGCCGGACTGGTACGTGATCCTTCCGTGCGGAGGGCTGGCAGCGGTGCTGGGGCTCTCGGTGCTCTTGTGCGCGATGATCCTCGACGATCGTCGCGATGCCGCTGCTCGGTTGCTGGCTCTCCATGGTGGCGGTGGCCACGATGAGTAGGTGGGGTGTGCCGGGTGTTAACTGTTGTTCGGAGGTGCTTAGTTAGACGCAACACAGTTGCAAAATTTTGCAAGCAGTGTATGTGTTCGGGTAATTGTGGGGGTGAGTCTGCTGCCTTGGGGCTGTGTGAAATAAAAGGTCTATGTCGTGAGAAAACATACGATGCGGCAACTCAGGAAACGAAATCACGCTCCAGGATTTCTCGCGATGGAAAATAGTAATACATTAGAGTCCAAAAGCGACAGAGCTGCTTATATAAATGATTCACTCGCTGCGAAACTCGGGGTACTAAGCATAAGTTACAACACATAAATAAAAATGCGACAATAAATACAGCGGTGCATCTAAATTGAAAACGGTAACTGGACGGGGTCCTGAGAAAACGTTTCTGGTACTAGGATACACTCTTCTTCTATCTGAGGGAGTGGATTGACCAGTTGATGAATGCGTCTCTCCTGGTCGGGCCTCAGTGATCTGCCGATGGCGATCTGAGGGTTTGAATCCACGAGGCTCTGCAGATAACCCATCACATGTTGGGTCAAACGTCCTTGCGCGATGACGTATTGGACGAGGTTGGCCAAGACTGGGTCTCTCTCAATACATCCACCTGGAAAGGATGTTACTCCTCCGGGTGCTGCACGGCTCGGAAAATAATAATACCCTCGTTCGCTGGCATAGGGTACCGCGAATCGAAGGCGAGCAAGCGCTTCATACGCAGCAGCTTCTACGACCATGTGCGGGGTTGGCATAGATTTCCCCACGAAGGAGACTTCTGTGGGGTCTTGGTTTGGGTTTACCGGCGGGATGTGCACGGCTGCCCAATATCTCGAGGTAGAAGGGGTGATCCTTGATTTGAACAGCTCGTACTGGGGTGGCTGGGTTGCGCCCATGGTACTGCGGGTAAAATCCCACAATATCTTGACAAAACTACAGGGTAGCATCCGAGTCCTCGAGATAAATACTAGGGCTCGGCATGGCAGGAAATGGTTGTGGGGATGGTGCGCAAGGTGAAGGTGCTTGGCAAGGTCACTCGGTGGCCCTTTTATAGCACCGGGCTGGGTCATTACCGTGGTAAAGGTAAAGAATCGGCCGCTCAGCTCGGGTCAAACACAGGTACACACATCTTACTAAAGTGACGTATCTTGTGGATGTTGTCGGGCGGTTCGGTAGCTGCGCCAAGGATAGAGAAATCACTCGCATGCTAATACATCCATGCAAAACTACTATATAAAACAGATGCATCGATGCCAGCTGCGCTAATCTAAGGAATCACAGAATTACAAAGCGATGATACTCGGGACTCGGCACTACTCGAGTGTCTCGGTCTACCGTTTACATCAAGCAGGCGTCCCTTGTGGGCGTCGAGGCTTCCCACAGTTCTCACCGTCGAATTTCTTTGGAGAGGGCTGAGGGCTGCAGGCTCGGGGTAGTGATGATGACCGTCACGGGGATTGTTGACCACAACCCCGTTGGAGTGTGCTCCCAAGAGGCGACGAAGCACTTCTGGGTCATCAAAGCACCTTAGCTGACGGCTGGGGCTGGCCTCAGGGTCTCGATCGGTTGTCCAAACAGCACGACGGGGTTGTCGGCGTTGGGCTCGATCTCCTCCCTCGCTGGGGCTCGACGAACCAGCTCTCCACGAGCTGCGACCAGATCAATAGTGATTTGATCGAATTGGTCCTCCAGTGCACTTACATAGCGCACTAGATGCAGTAATGTAAGGTCTGTCTCGTCGTCTCCATTGGAAACTTGAGGTGGTCTACCATACCCTTCACGCCTGGGGTAGTAGTGGAACGAGCGACAGTTAACTCTGGGCGACAGGTGCCGGAGATGAACTATAGCCTCTCGAGCAGCTAGTTGGATGGCTTGCGGCTCAAAGGAAGTAGTTCTTCGGTGAACTGTAAGGGCGCTCGGTGTGAGACCCCTCACCGTAGATATGTCTGATGGCCCTGAATTGTGGCTCTCGCCACTAATGGGTCCTTGGTACACAACATATTCGGGTGGCTCTTCTAACGATAGGCACGGCGGGTAAGGTTTGCAGTATGGTCACAAAACCTCCAAGGTTGGTTGTTGTAGTCTCATGGTGTACTCTTGGACCAGGCATTGACGCTTGGTTTTGGGATAGCGGCTATCTTTGGGCTGGGTTGAGGCGAAGCGTCCCTTTTATAAAAATGGGACGGAGTCTTCTTCACGCTTGCAAATGAGCGCCTTTGGTGCTGGTCTTTGGTGGGTGATAGACGGGCTAGTTGATAGGTTGGGCACCATCGCGAAAGCGTCCCGTCACCGTGTGTGGCTATCTTGTGCGAGAAGCTTGGCTGAGGTCTTGGTTATGGCTCGGTGGGTTATTAGCCTAAGTTTATTGACCTGGCTAAGATAGGATTAGCCAATGGTCAGCCTGGCTCTGATACCAAGTCTGTGGCGACCGATTCTCCGGGGTTAATCCCAGAAAAATGGCCCTTGTGCTTACCAGCCCCAGGATAACTGTTATCTGATAATGCACTAACTCGATACAGAAGGTCCAAGCAAAATACAATTTGTAGTACAAGACCATTCTGGCCTATGAGTAAAACAAAAGGTTTGTAAGGTTGATGGCGGAAGCGGGTTATGAAATATCCTCGTCTATGGGACTCCATTTCCCACAGGAACAGCTGACCAGGATAACTCCTATCTTCGCGTGGCTGAGATCACCGTTAGCTAGGTTCTGGGACAGTCACCCCAACGCTCCTCTCCAAGCATGAAATCTGGCCAAGACAATAGCCAGGGACAAGCCAGTGAGTACTTTGAATGTACTCGCAAACATAATGAACACATGCATGATTTAATAATGATGTGCTGAAAATATATTGTGCTCAAGACGTTAGTCACATGAGATAAGTAAAACTCTGATGTGTGCAAGCATGTTATTTGTGAATATACAATAATATGGTAGTATTAACATTTATGAAATAAAACATAAGGAACTTCAAAAGAATACCCACGATCGGGCGTCTGAGCGACACCGTATAAAGGGTTTTAAAAGAAATGCCACAGTCGGGCGTCTAAGCGACACCACATAAAGGGCTTTAAAAAGAAAAGCCACAGTCGGGCGTCTAAGCGACACCACATAAAGGGCTTTTAAAAGAAATGCCACAGTCGGGCGTCTAAGCGACACCACATAAAGGGCTTTAAAAGAAATGCCACAGTCGGGCGTCTAAGCGACACCACATAAAGGGCTTTTAAAAGAAATGCCACAGTCGGGTGTCTGAGCGACACCGCATAAAGGGCTTTAAAAGAAATGCCACAGTCGGGCGTCTAAGCGACACCACATAAAGGGCTTTAAAAGAAATGCCACAATCTGGCGTCTAAGCGACACCACATAAAGGGTTTTTTTAAAAAAAATAAACATACTGAATATCCAGGAGGTAGAACCATCCTAGGGATATTCGATCGTACCAAATAAAATAATGGGTTAGTCAACAATATCAATAATAATCGTAAATTATCATGATCCAAAATCTGTGATTTCAGTTAACAGTTTAACAGTTTTGCCTCCAAAGACCGACACTAAGACCGACACCTGACCCATCCCAAAACTGTAATCCTTAACCATGGACACGGCAATTCGAATAGGTTTAATCTCTGCAGAGGGTGTACTCTTTACCCACGAGTAACGGATTTCTTTAGTCCATCGGGACTAGTTCCGTCTACGTTCTTTTTGTTGAAAACACACCTAACTTGCACACACCAGCTTAACTCACATGTGTCTGGAATCACCCACGACACCTGTTAAGCAAAGCTCTAAGTGGGGAGGCCACAACCTCGACGTAACATGGGATCACAAAATTTATACATGGCAAAGCGGGAGCTACCCCCTTTCGGCTACAACTGAAACACCCATGCTCCCGAACCCGGTGGTATGACTACCGGATGCCTCCAGTATCTTCCACCACGGCCTCTCTGTACGGTGTGTGCTAGGAAAGGGTGGACAACTTACTGAGCCGTACCCTACTTGGTGTAGGGACGAGTGGTAGTACGAAGAAAGTATGGGGGTTACTCGCACAAGACTCGATCTACGGTCGACTCAGGAGGTTGTAATATTTCCTGCATGATTAGCATAACAATGCATATATCTCAAACAACAGATGGAAACATCACGCGACATTCCCTCATGTCATACCGGACACGACCGTCTCGACGGAGGACTACGGACAAGCCTGTGTCTACCCAAGACAGAGGCCTTCCCGTCTTTCCTTCCGGTATGCATGGAAGACGTATGACGGTGATTTCCATCGCAAATCATGTCAACTTCATTAGCATAAACTCATTAATATGCACCCATGAATAGTATCTCATCCTCACATAAAATGACGCATGTATGTGTCGGGGTGGTGTTGCCACCGTGCTATGCAACACACACAAAAATTCACCAGGGTTCAGAATGCTTGCCTTCAGGTCATGGGAAGGAAGGGTGCATCCAAATCATCAAGAAATCTTAAAAAATCCTATTTAAAAGAATGTATTTGAATTAACACACAAAATAAAAACAGCACAAAAAGTTGGTTTGAATTTTTTTAATAAATCTTAAAATAAACTAGACAATATTTGAGAGAGGTAGCAAAAAGAATCAATTCAATTGGAGTTGTATATAAAAAGTTATCGACAGTCAAAGTTCTAGTCAAATCTGATTTAAAATAAAACAGAAAAACAGAAAAACGTTTCGATTATACGTACACGTCGAAGGCGCCTTCGGAAATACGTTTCCACTTAACCCACGGGGATTTCGCCTGGGTCACTGAAAGTGGGTCCAGGGGGCCCCACTGGTCAGGTTTGACCAGTCTCCTTCCCTCTTCTTCCTCCGGCCGAACAGAGGCGGGGACTCCGGCGATCGTCGCCAGCGTTTGGCGGCTCCTCGCGGGCTCCAGATGGTTGGGATGGACCCGCAAGACCGGAGCGGTCCTACTGGTAGTCGCCGGGTCGGCGGGGACGGTGTGAGCTGCCGGCGGCGAGCTTCGCGGCGGAGGAAGCTTCGGGGACAAAGTGATTTTGGTGTCGCGGTGGTTCCCGATCGAAATGGAGTAGGGGGATGTGATCATGGGGTGGAGAGATGGCTTTTGGTGAAGAGAGTGGAGAGAGGCCCTGGAGGCGCCGTCAGGGCCTGGGCAGTGGCGGCGGTTGGAGTTGCCGGAGAGGAAGAAGACGACTCTCTCCTCTCAATTGACGGCTAAGGGGGCACGAGTGAGATGGTGTGAGGCTACCTGCGTGCGGAATTGAGCTCGGGGTCTCCTTATATAGGGTGGCTAGGTTGGTCCGAGGCGGCCGGCGATAAGAACAACAGCGAACCGACGTTCTGTAGCAGCAGGGGTCATGGCGACGACAGAAGCTAGGCGACACGCTTGCGGATAAGTACGTACTGCTCACAAGGGCAGGTGGCGAGCCGGGGTGGCTTGGGCGGCGCCGACCACGGTCGGGCCTGCTAGCGGCCGGCAGCTAGCCGCCACGGCCATCCTGGCGGTGGCGCTGTGGGGTGCCAGGGGTTGTCGGGTGGTGTGGCGGTGCAAGGGGACACGGCGAGCTGGCTGGGGCCGGGTTTTGAGTGCGGGGTGTGACGGGGCGGCTCGGGTGCATGCGGGTGCCAAACGCACGCTCTGGGCGCGCCCAGAGCACGCACGAAAGGTGCTCGATGAAATGCCATGGCCTGCTACAGGGCTTGGGTGAGGCTGGCAAGGAACCAGGCTAGGTTAAGGTTAGCAAGGGGATGAAGGGGCACGATGGATAGGCCAGGAGATCAAGTTCACCAAGTAAACTTGAAGTCATGCCAAAACCGGTCATGCACACAGGGTGTTTGACAAAATGCCAAAGGCACCTGGGTAGCTCTTGGAGTGGCCAAACTCTCGGATCGGTGTCTCTATGGATATAAGGGAGGGTGGTGAAGTCAGTTTGCAAAAAGGAGAAACTTGCTAGTGCAAGTTTTGCAAAACTTCAGTTTTGGGCAGGGAGTGAGTGGCATCACTACATGGACCAAAAGTGTTCCAAATAGAGCATGCTCCTGGACTTAGGGGTTTTGCAGGGTTGATTACAAGCATGAGAAAACACAAGGTCATTAGAGCAACAAATAACAGAGTTGTAGTAGAAAACACAAGTCTGGTCCAGAATGAAAAAGCGGCTGTTGCACTCAAATTTTCCAAAAAACATTACTATGCTTTTGCATAAAGTTGAATGGCATGCTACTACTGACATCCCAAAATTTTGGTGGAGCTAGGGAAATATTTAAATGGGTTGTAGTGCAAAAATGCCCACTGGACCAGAGAAGCAAGCCAGGTGAAAGAACCCAAAATAAGCAATGAAATAATTTTATTAGTGCACATAATTGATTTAGGGACATCTCATGACATCTCCAAATTTTGGTTTAAATTTTAAGTGATTCTATCAAATGGTTGTAGTACAAACAGAGCTCCAAAAATTTAAAACAATCCATTTTAATGAATAAAGCTCAGGATGAAATGATCTAATAAATAAACCCACTGATTAAGAAAATGTTATAATGAGCTGGCATAAAATTCCCATATATTTTGGAAAGCTCCACTTGGGAAAAGATGCAAAACTCCTTAACAACAAAAGAAGAGTTCTGAAAATCCACAGAAATAAAAATTTAAAACTCCTGGCAAAAAATTTAATATCAAAAACTTGGCCAGAAAATTTGGGGTGTTACATTGCATTAGATATTTTCCATTCTATTTCACTAAATATATTCATATGGGATCCAATTACTTGTAGGGAAATGCAAGAGACCTCAGTTATTATGATGCACTAGGTCCATAGCTGGGACTTTGTGTATGTTCTAGGAATGCGTTTGTCGAGTGCTCATTAAGAAAGTTTCTATACAAGTCTCTGAACGAACTCCTGAACAAAAGTTCTCCACAAATTCCCTGTGAAAGAATCCTTTGAAGCATATGGTCATCACAAATGCTTTGACTACTTGTAGAGCCAAAAAGGACTCGGTATGAGTCAGATATCCATGTTTCAGTTAACACTGCGCAAAACTGATTCCGAACGACAGTTACAGACTAGTTCTTCTGTAGTTGCATCCCGATTTTTCCATTCTACTGCACTAAACATCTCCATATGAGATCCAATTACTTGTAGGGAATTGTAGGAGACCTCAGTTATGATGATGCACTAGGTCCATAACTGGGACTTTGTGTATGGTCTCGAAATGAGTTCGTCGAGTGCTCATTAAGAAAGTTTCTATATAAGTTTCTGAACGAACTCCTTAAGAAAAGTTCTCCAAAATTTCCTGTAAAAGAATCCTTTGAAGCATCTAGTCATCAACAAACGTTTTCCTACTTGTGGAGCCAAAACGGACTTCGTATGAGTCAGATATCCATGTTTCAGTTAACACTGCACAATACTGAATCCGAATGACGGTTACAGACTAGTTCTTGTGTAGTTGCATTCGATTTTTTCCATTCTACTTCACTAAACATCTCCATATGAGATCTAATTACTTGTAGGGAAATGCAAGAGACCTTAGTTATGATGATGCAGTAGGTCCATAGCTGGGACTTTCTGTATGTTTTCGAAATGCATTTGTCGAGTGCTCATTAAGAAAGTTTCTATACAAATTTCAGAACGAACTCCTTAAGAGAAGTTATCCAAAAGTTCCATGTGAAAGAATCCTTTGAAGCATCTGGTCGTCACAAATGTTTTGACTACTTTGTCCAAACCTTTGAAGCATCTGGTCGTCACAAATGTGGAGCCAAAATGGACTCAGTTATGATGATGCACTAGGTCCATAGCTTGGACTTTGTGTATGTTCTCGAAATGCGTTTGTCGAGTGCTCATTTAGAAAGTTTCTATACAAGTTTCTGAATGAACACCTGATGAAAAGTTCTCCAAAAGTTGCCTATGAAGGAATCCTTTCAAGCATCTGGTCGTCACAAACGTTTTGACTACTTGTGGAGCCAAAACGGACTCCGTATATGACAGATATCCATGTTTCAGTTAACACTGCGCAAAACTGATTCCGAACGACAGATACAGACTTGTTCTTGTGTAGTTGCATTCAATATTCTCCATTCTACTACACTAAACATCTCCATATGAGATCCAATTACTTTTAGGGCAATGCAAGGGACGTCATTTATGATGATGCACAAGGCCCATAGCTGGGACTTTGTGTATGTTCTCGAAATGCGTTTGTCGAGTGCTCATTAAGAAAGTTTCTATACAAGTCTATGAACGTACTCCTTAAGAAATGCTCTCCAAAAGTTACATGTGAAAGAATCCTTTGAAGCATCTGGACATCACAAACGTTTTGACTACTTGTGGAGCCAAAACGGACTCTGTATGAGTCAGATGTCCATGTTTCAGATAACACTGCGCAAAACTGATTCCGAACGACAGCTACAGACTAGTTCTTGTGTAGTTTCATTCGAAATTTTCCATTCTACGTCATTAAATATCTCCATATAAGATCCAATTACTTGTAGGAAAATGCAAGAGACCTCAGTTATGATGCTGGGACTTTGTATATGTTCTCGAAATGCGTTTGTCGAGTGCTCATAAAGAAAGTTTCTATACAAGTTTCTGAATGAACTCCTTAAGAAATGTTCTCCAAAAGTTGCCTATGAAAGAATCCTTTCAAGCATCTGGTCGTCAAAAACTTTTTGACTACTTGTGGAGCCAAAACGGACTCCGTATGAGTCAGATATCCATGTTTCAGTTAACGCTGCACAAAATTGATTCGGAATGACAGATACAGTCTAGTTCTTGTGTAGTTGCATTCGATTTTTTCCATTCTACTTCACTAAACATCTCCATATCAGATCCAATTACTTGTAGGGATTTGCAAGAGACCTCAGTTATGATGATGCACTAGGTCCATAGCTGGGACTTTGTGTATGCTCTTGAAATGCGTTTGTCGAGTGCTCATTAAGAAAGTTTCTATGCAAGTTTCTAAACAAACTCCTTAAGAAAAGTTCTCCAAAAGTTCCCTATGAAAGAATCCTTTCAAGCATCTGGTCGTCACAAACGTTTTGACTACTTGTGGAGCCAAAATAGATTCCATACGAGTGAGATATCCATGTTTGAGTTAACACTGTGCAAAACTGATTCCGAACGACAGTTACAGACTACTTGTGTAGTTGCATTCGATTTTTTCCATTCTACTTCACTAAAAATCTCCATATGAGATCTCATTACTTGTAGGGAAATGAAAGAGACCTCAGTTGTGATGATGCACTAGGTCCATAGCTGGGACTTTGTGTATGTTCTCGAAATGCGTTTGTCGAGTGCTCATTAAGAAAGTTTCTGTACAAGTTTCTGAACGAACTCCTTCAGAAAAGTTCTCCAAAAGTTCCCTGTGAAAGAATCCTTTGAAGCATCTGGTCGTCATAAACGTTTCGACTACTTGTGGAGCCAAAACGGAGTCCGTATGAGTCAGATATCCATGTTTTAGTTGACATTGTGCAAAACTAATTCCGAATGACAGTTACACACTAGTTCTTGTGTAGTTGCATTCGATTTTTTCCGTTCTACTTCACTAAACATATCCATAGGAGATCCAATTACTTGTAGGGAAATGCAAGAGACCTCCGTTATGACGATGCACTAGGTCCATAGCTGGGACTTTGTGTATGTTCTCGGAATGCGTTTGTCGAGTGCTCATTAAGAAAGTTTCCATACAAGTTTCTGAACGAACTCCTTAAGAAAAGTTATCCAAAAGTTCCCTGTGAAACAATCCTTTGAAGCATTTGGTCGTCACAAACATTTTGACTACTTGTGTTGCCAAAACAGACTCGTATGAGTCAGATATCCATGTTTGAGTTAACACTGCACAAAACTGATTCCGAACGACAGTTACAGACTAGTTCTTGTATAGTTGCATTTGTTTTTTTCTATTCTTCTTCACTAAACATCTTCATATGAGATCCAATTACTTGTAGGGAAATGCAAGAGACCTCAGTTATTATGATGCACTAGGTCCATAGCTGGGACTTTGTGTATGTTCTCGAAATGGGTTTGTCGAGTGATCATTAAGAAAGTTTCTATACAAGTCTTCGAACGAACTCCTTAAATAAGTTCCCCACAAGTTCCCTGTGAAAGAATCCTTTGAAGCATCTGGTCATCACAAACGCTTTGACTACTTGTAGAGCCAAAGCGGACTCCGTATGAGTTAGATATCCATGTTTCAGCTAACACTGCGCAAAACTGATTCCGAACAACAGTTACGGACTAGTTCTTGTGAAGTTGCATCCCCATTTTTCCAATCTACTTCACTAAAAATCTTCATATGAGATCCAATTACTTGTAGGGAATTGCAGGAGACCTTAGTTATGATGATGCACTAGGTCCATAACTGGGACTTTGTGTATGTTCTCGAAATGCGTTTGTCGAGTGCTCATTAAGAAAGTTTATATACAAGTTTCTGAACGAACTCCTTAAGAAAAGTTCTCCGAAAGTTCCATGTGAAAGAAACCTTTGAAGCATCTAGTAATCACAAATGTTTTGACTACTTGTGGAGCCAAACGGACTCCGTATGAGTCAAATATCCATGTTTCAGTTAACACTGCGCAAAACTGATTCCGAACGACTGTTACAGACTAGTTCTTGTGTAGTTGCATTCGATTTTTTCCATTCTACTTCACTAAACATATCCATATGAGATCTAATTACTTGTAGGGAAATGCAAGAGACCTCATTTATGATGATGCACTAGGTACATAGTTGGGACTTTCTGTATGTTTTTGAAATGCATTTGTCGAGTGCTCATTAAGAAAGTTTCTATACAAGTTTCTGAACGAACTCCTTAAGAGAAGTTCTCCAAAAGTTCCATGTGAAAGAATCCTTTGAAGCATCTGGTCGTCACAAACGTTTTGACTACTTGTGGAGCCAAAACAGACTCCGTATGAGTCCAGATATCCATGTTTTAGTTAACACTTCACCAAACTGATTCCGAACAGCAGTTACAGACTAGTTCTTGTGTAGTTGCATTCGATTTTTTCCATTCTACTTCACTAAACATCTCCATATGAGGGAAATGCAAGAGACCTTTGTTATGGTGATACACTAGGTCCATAGCTGGGACTTTGTTTATGTTCTCGGAATTCGTTTGTCGAGTGCCCATTAATAAAGTTTCTATACAAGTTTCTGAACGAACTCCTTAAGAAAAGTTCTCCAAAAGTTCCCTTTGAAAGAATCATTTGAAGCATATGGTCATCACAAACGTTTTGAGTACTTGTGTGGCCAAAACAGACTCTGTATTAGTCAGATATCCATGTTTGATTAACCTTTGCATAAAACTGATTCGAGCAGCGATTCTGAGACAAGTTCTTGTGTAGTTGCATATGAATTTTTCCATTCTACTTCACTAAACATCTCCATATGAGATCCAATTACTTGTAGGGAAAATAATAGAGCTAAGTTATGATGATGCACTAGGTCCATAGCTGGGACTTTGTGTATGTTCTCGAAATGCGTTTGTCGAGTGCTCATTAAGAAAGTTTCTATACAAGTTTCTGAACGAACTCCTTAAGAAAAGTTCTCCAAAAGTTCCCTGTGAAACAATCCTTTGAAGCATTTGGTCGTCACAAACGTTTTGACTACTTGTGTTGCCAAAACGGACTCCGTATGAGTCAGATATCCATGTTTGAGTTAACACTGCACAAAACTGATTCCGAACGACAGTTACAGACTAGTTCTTGTATAGTTGCATTTGATTTTTTCCATTCTTCTTCACTAAAAATCACCATATGAGATCCAATTACTTGTAGGGAAATGCAAGAGACCTAAGTTATTATGATGCACCAGGTCCATAGCTGGGACTTTGTGTATGTTCTCGAAATGGGTTTGTCGAGTGCTCATTAAGAAAGTTTCTATACAAGTCTTTGAACGAACTCCTTAAGAAAAGTTCTCCACAAGTTCCCTATGAAAGAATCCTTTGAAGAATCTGGTCATCACAAACGCTTTGACTACTTGTAGAGCCAAAGCGGACTCCGTATGAGTCAGATATCCATGTTTGATTAACTTGCTCAAAATTGATTCGAACAACGATTCTGAGACTAGTTCTTGTGTAGTCGCATCCCCATTTTTCCATTCTACTTCACTAAACATCTTCATATGAGATCCAATTATTGTTAGGGAATTGCAGGAGACCTTAGTTATGATGATGCACTAGGTCCATAACTGGGACTTTGTGTATGTTCTCGAAATGCGTTTGTCGAGTGCTCATTAAGAAAGTTTGTATACAAGTTTCTGAACGAACTCCTTAAGAAAAGTTCTCCAAAAGTTCCATGTGAAAGAATCCTTTGAAGCATCTAGTCATCACAAACAATTTGACTACTTGTGGAGCCAAACGGACTCCGTATGAGTCAAATATCCATGTTTCGATTAACATGCATAAAACTGATTCGAGCAGTATTATGACTAGTTCTTGTGTAGTTGCATTTGATTTTTTCCATTCTACTTCACTAAACATATCCATATGAGATCTAATTACTTGTAGGGAAATGCAAGAGACCTCAGTTATGATGATGCACTAGGTACATAGTTGGGACTTTCTGTATGTTTTTGAAATGCATTTGTCGAGTGCTCATTAAGAAAGTTTCTATACAAGTTTCTGAACGAACTCCTTAAGAGAAGTTCTCCAAAAGTTCCATGTGAAAGAATCCTTTGAAGCATCTGGTCGTCACAAACGTTTTGACTACTTGTGGAGCCAAAACAGACTCCGTATGACTCAGATATCCATGTTTTAGTTAACACTGCACCAAACTGATTCCGAACGGCAGTTACAGACTAGTTCTTGTGTAGTTGCATTCGATTTTTTCCATTCTACTTCACTAAACATCTCCATATGAGGGAAATGCAAGAGACCTTAGTTATGATGATACACTAGGTCCATAGCTGGGACTTTGTGTATGTTCTCGGAATTCGTTTGTCGAGTGCTCATTAATAAAGTTTCTATACAAGTTTCTGAACGAACTCCTTAAGAAAAGTTCTCCAAAAGTTCCCTGTAAAAGAATCGTTTGAAGCATATGGTCATCACAAACGTTTTGAGTACTTGTGGCCAAAACGGACCCCGTATTAGTCAGATATCCATGTTTGATTAACCTTTGCATAAAACTGATTCGAGCAGCGATTAGAGACAAGTTCTTGTGTAGTTGCATTCGATTTTTTCCATTCTACTTCACTAAACATCTCCATATGAGGGAAATGCAAGAGACCTTAGTTATGATGATACACTAGGTCCATAGCTGGGACTTTGTGTATGTTCTCGGAATTCGTTTGTCGAGTGCTCATTAATAAAGTTTCTATACAAGTTTCTGAACGAACTCCTTAAGAAAAGTTCTCCAAAAGTTCCCTGTGAAAGAACTGTTTGAAGCATATGGTCATCACAAACGTTTTGAGTACTTGTGTGGCCAAAACGGACCCCGTATTAGTCAGATATCCATGTTTCAGTTAACACTGCGCAAAACTGATTCCGAACGACAGTTACAGACAAGTTCTTGTGTAGTTGCATCCGAATTTTTCAATTCTACTTCACTAAACATCTCCATAGCTGGGACTTTGTGTATGTTCTCGAAATGCGTTTGTCGAGTGCTCATTAAGAAAGTTTCTATACAAGTTTCTGAACGAACTCCTTAAGAAAAGTTCTCCAAAAGTTCCCTGTGAAACAATCCTTTGAAGCATTTGGTCGTCACAAACGTTTTGACTACTTGTGTTGCCAAAACGGACTCCGTATGAGTCAGATATCCATGTTTGAGTTAACACTGCACAAAACTGATTCCGAACGACAGTTACAGACTAGTTCTTGTATAGTTGCATTTGATTTTTTCCATTCTTATTCACTAAAAATCACCATATGAGATCCAATTACTTGTAGGGAAATGCAAGAGACCTCAGTTATTATGATGCACTAGGTCCATAGCTGGGACTTTGTGTATGTTCTCGAAATCGGTTTGTCGAGTGCTCATTAAGAAAGTTTCTATACAAGTCTTTGAACGAACTCCTTAAGAAAAGTTCTCCACAAGTTTCCTGTGAAAGAATCCTTTGAAGAATCTGGTCATCACAAACGCTTTGACTACTTGTAGAGCCAAAGCGGACTCCGTATGAGTCAGATATCCATGTTTCAGTTAACATTGCTCAAAACTGATTCCGAACAACAGTTACAGACTAGTTCTTGTGTAGTCGCATCCCCATTTTTCCATTCTACTTCACTAAACATCTTCATATGAGATCCAATTACTTTTAGGGAATTGCAGGAGACCTTAGTTATGATGATGCACTAGGTCCATAACTGGGACTTTGTGTATGTTCTCGAAATGCGTTTGTCGAGTGCTCATTAAGAAAGTTTGTATACAAGTTTCTGAACAAACTCCTTAAGAAAAGTTCTCCAAAAGTTCCATGTGAAAGAATCCTTTGAAGCATCTAGTCATCACAAACAATTTTACTACTTGTGGAGCCAAACGGACTCCGTATGAGTCAAATATCCATGTTTCAGTTAACACTGCGCAAAACTGATTCGAACGACTGTTACAGACTAGTTCTTGTGTAGTTGCATTTGATTTTTTCCATTCTACTTCACTAAACATATCCATATGAGATCTCATTACTTGTAGGGAAATTCAAGAGACCTCAGTTATGATGATGCACTAGGTACATAGTTGGGACTTTCTGTATGTTTTTGAAATGCATTTGTCGAGTGCTCATTAAGAAAGTTTCTATACATGTTTCTGAACGAACACCTTAAGAGAAGTTCTCCAAAAGTTCCATGTGAAAGAATCCTTTGAAGCATCTGGTCGTCACAAACGTTTTGACTACTTGTGGAGCCAAAACAGACTCCGTATGAGTCAGATATCCATGTTTTAGTTAACACTGCACTAAACTGATTCCGAACGACTGTTACAGACTAGTTCTTGTGTAGTTGCATTTGATTTTTTTCAATTCTACTTCACTAAAAATATCCATATGAGATCTAATTACTTGTAGGGAAATGCAAGAGACCTCAGTTATGATGATGCACTAGGTACATAGTTGGGACTTTCTGTATGTTTTTGAAATGCATTTGTCGAGTGCTCATTAAGAAAGTTTCTATACATGTTTCTGAACGAACACCTTAAGAGAAGTTCTCCAAAAGTTCCATGTGAAAGAATCCTTTGAAGCATCTGGTCGTCACAAACGTTTTGACTACTTGTGGAGCCAAAACAGACTCCGTATGAGTCAGATATCCATGTTTTAGTTAACATTGCACTAAACTGATTCGAACAGCGATTCTGAGACTAGTTCTTGTGTAGTTGCATTCGATTTTTTCCATTCTACTTCACTAAACATATCCATATGAGATCTAATTACTTGTAGGGAAATGCAAGAGACCTCAGTTATGATGATGCACTAGGTACATAGTTGGGACTTTCTGTATGTTTTTGAAATGCATTTGTCGAGTGCTCATTAAGAAACTTTCTATACATGTTTCTGAACGAACACCTTAAGAGAAGTTCTCCAAAAGTTCCATGTGAAAGAATCCTTTGAAACATCTGGTCGTCACAAACGTTTTGACTACTTGTGGAGCCAAAACAGACTCCGTATGAGTCAGATATCCATGTTTTAGTTAACACTGCACTAAACTGATTCCGAACGGCAGTTACAGACTAGTTCTTGTGTAGTTGCATTCGATTTTTTCCATTCTACTTCACTAAACATCTCCATATGAGGGAAATGCAAGAGACCTTAGTTATGATGATACACTAGGTCCATAGCTGGGACTTTGTGTATGTTCTCGGAATTCGTTTGTCGAGTGCTCATTAATAAAGTTTCTATACAAGTTTCTGAACGAACTCCTTAAGAGAAGTTCTCCAAAAGTTCCCTGTGAAAGAATCCTTTGAAGCATATGGTCATCACAAACGTTTTGAGTACTTGTGTGGCCAAAACGGACTCCGTATTAGTCAGATATCCATGTTTTAGTTAACATCAAGAAAACTGATTCGAGCAGCGATTCTGAGACAAGTTCTTGTGTAGTTGCATCCGAATTTTTCCATTCTACTTCACTAAACATCTCCATATGACATCCAATTACTTGTAGGGAAAATAATAGACCTAAGTTATGATGATGCACTAGGTCCATAGCCGGGACTTTGTGTATGTTCTCGAAATGCGTTTGTCGAGTGCTCATAAACAAGTTTCTATACAAGTTTTTGAACGAACTCCTTAAGAAAAGTTCTCCAAAAGTTCCCTGTGAAACAACCCTTTGAAGCATTTGGTCGTCACAAACGTTTTGACTACTTTTGTTGCCAAAACGGACTCCGTATGAGTCGATATCCATGTTTGAGTTAACCTTTGCACAAAACTGATTCGAGCAGCGATTCTGATGACTAGTTCTTGTATAGTTGCATTTGATTTTTTCCATTCTTCTTCACTAAACATCTCCATATGAGATCCAATTACTTGTAGGGAAATGCAAGAGACCTCAGTTATTATGATGCACTAGGTCCATAGCTGGGACTTTGTGTATGTTCTCGAAATGGGTTTGTCGAGTGCTCATTAAGAAAGTTTCTATACAAGTCTTTGAACGAACTCCTTAAGAAAAGTTCTCCACAAGTTCCCTGTGAAAGAATCCTTTGAAAAATCTGGTCATCACAAACGCATTGACTACTTGTAGAGCCAAAGCGGACTCCGTATGAGTCAGATATCCATGTTTCAGTTAACACTGCTCAAAACTGATTCCGAACAACAGTTACAGACTAGTTCTTGTGTAGTCGCATCCCCATTTTTCCATTCTACTTCACTAAACATATTCATATGAGATCCAATTACTTTTAGGGAATTGCAGGAGACCTTAGTTATGATGATGCACTAGGTCCATAACTGGGACTTTGTGTATGTTCTCGAAATGCGTTTGTCGAGTGCTCATTAAGAAAGTTTGTATACAAGTTTCTGAACGAACTCCTTAAGAAAAGTTCTCCAAAAGTTCCATGTGAAAGAATCCTTTGAAGCATCTAGTCATCACAAACAATTTGACTACTTGTGGAGCCAAACGGACTCCGTATGAGTCAAATATCCATGTTTCGATTAACATCGCAAAACTGATTCGAACATCGTTATGACTAGTTCTTGTGTAGTTGCATTCGATTTTTTCCATTCTACTTCACTAAACATCTCCATATGAGATCTAATTACTTGTAGGGAAATGCAAGAGACCTCAGTTATGATGATGCACTAGGTACATAGTTGGGACTTTCTGTATGTTTTTGAAATGCATTTGTCGAGTGCTCATTAAGAAAGTTTCTATACATGTTTCTGAACGAACACCTTAAGAGAAGCTCTCCAAAAGTTCCATGTGAAAGAATCCTTTGAAGCATCTGGTCGTCAAAAACGTTTTGACTACTTGTGGAGCCAAAACAGACTCCGTATGAGTCAGATATCCATCTTTTAGTTAACACTGCACTAAACTGATTCCGAACGGCAGTTACAGACTAGTTCTTGTGTAGTTGCATTCGATTTTTTCCATTCTACTTCACTAAACATCTCCATATGAGGGAAATGCAAGAGACCTTAGTTATGATGATACACTAGGTCCATAGCTGGGACTTTGTGTATGTTCTCGGAATTGTTTGTCGAGTGCTCATTAATAAAGTATCTATAAAAGTTTCTGAACGAACTCCTTAAGAAAAGTTCTCCAAAAGTTCACTGTGAAAGAATACTTTGAAGCATATGGTCGTCAAAAACGTTTTGAGTACTTGTTAGTCAGATATCCATGTTTCAGTTAACACTACGCAAAACTGATTCCCAACGATAGTTACAGACTAGTTCTTGTGTAGTTGCATCCGAAATTGACCATTCTACTTCACTAAACATCTCCATATGAGATCCAATTACTTGTAGGGAATTACATGAGACCTCAGTTATGATGATGCACTAGGTCCATAACTGGGACTTTGTGTATGTTCTCGAAATGCGTTTGTCGTGTGCTCATTAGGAAATTTCTATACAAGTTTCTGAACGAACTCCTTAAGAAAAGTTCTCCAAAAGTTCCCTGTGAAAGAATCCTTTGAAGAATCTGGTCGTCACAAATGTTTTGACTACTTGTGGAGCCAAAATGGACTCCGTATGAGTCAGATATCCATGTTTCAGTTGACACTGCACAAAACTGATTCCGAACGATAGTTACAGACTAGTTCTTGTGTAGTTGCATTCGATTTTTGCTATTCTACTTCACTAAGCATCTCCATATGAGATCCAATTACTCGTAGGGCAATGCAAGTGACCTCATTTATGATGATGCACTAGGTCCATAGCTGGGACTTTGGGTATGTTCTCGTAATGCATTTGTCGAGTGCTCATTAAGAAAGTTTCTATACAAGTCTCTGAACGAACTCCTTCAGAAATATTCTCCAAAAGTTCCACGTGAAAGAATCCTTTGAAGCATCTGGTCATCACAAATTTTTTGACTACTTCTGTAGCCAAAACGGACTCTGTATGAGCCAGATATCCATGTTTCAGATAACACTGCGCAAAACTGATTCCGAACGACAGTTACAAACTAGTTCTTGTGTAGTTGCATTCGAATATTTCCATTCTACGTCACTAAACATCTCCATATAAGATCCAATTACTTGTAGGAAAATGAAAGAGACCTCAGTTATGATGATGCACTAGGTCCATAGCTAGGACATTGTGTATGTTCTCGAAATGCGTTTGTCGAGTGCTCATTAAGAAAGTTTCTATACAAGTTTTTGAATGAACTCCTGAAGAAAATTTCTCCAAAAGATGCCTATGAAAGAATCCTTTCAAGCATCTAGTCGTCACAAACTTTTTAACTACTTGTGGAGCCAAAACGGACTCCGTATGAGTCAGATATCCATGTTTGATTAACCTTTGCATAAAACTGATTTGGAAGCAGCGGATCTGAGACTAGTTCTGGTGTAGTTGCATTCGATTTTTTCCATTCTACTTCACTAAACATCTCCATATCATACCCAATTACTAGTAGGGATTTGAAAGTGACCTCAGTTATGATGATGCACTAGGTCCATGGCTGGGACTTTGTGTATGTTCTCCAAATGCGTTTGTCGAGTGCTCATTAAGAAAGTTTCTGAATGAACTACTTAAGAAAAGTTCTCCAAAATTTCCTATGAAAGAATGCTTTCAAGCATCTGGTCGTCACAAACATTTTGACTACTTGTGGAGCCAAAACGGACTCCGTATGAGTCAGATATCCATGTTTCGTTAACCTTTCTGCAAAACTGATTCGAACAACGATTCTGAGACTAGTTCTTGTGTAGTTGCATTCGATTTTTTCCATTCTACTTCACTAAACATCTCCATATGAGATCCAATTACTTGTAGGGAAATGCAAGAGACCTTAGTTATGATGATGCACTAGGTCCATAGGAGGGACTTTGTGTATGTTCTCGAAATGCGTTTGTCGAGTTCTGATTAAGAAAGTTTCTATACAAGTTTCTGAACGAACTCCTTAAGAAACGTTCTCGAAAAGTTCCATGTGAAAGAATACTTTGAAACATCTGGTCATCACAAACATTGTGACTACTTGTGGAGCCAAAACGGACTCCGTATGAGTCAGATATCCATGTTTCAGTTAACACTGCACAAAACTGATTCGAGCAGCGATTCTGAGACTAGTTCTTGTGTAGTTGCATTCGAATTTTTCCATTCTATGTCACTAAACATCTTCATATCAGATCCAATACTTGTAGGCAAATGCAAGAGACCTCAGTTATGATGATGCACTAGGTCCATAGCTGGGACTTTGTGTATGTTCTCGAAATACGTTTGTCGAGTGCTCAGTAAGAAAGTGTTTATACAAGTTTCTGAATGAACTCCTTATGAAAAGTACTCCACAAGTTTCCTATGAAAGAATCCTTTCAAGCACTTGGTCGTCACAAATGTTTTGACTACTTGTGGAGCCAAAACTGACTCCGTATGAGTCAGATATCCAAGTTTCAGTTAACACTGCGCAAAACTGATTCCGAACGACAGATACAGGCTAGATCTTGTGTAGTTGCATTCGATTTTCTCCATTCTACTACACTAAACATCTCCATATGAGATCCAATTACTCGTAGGGAAATGCAAGAGACCTCAGTTATGATGATGCACTAGGTCCACAGCTGGGACTTTGTGTATGTTCTCGAAATGCGTTTGTCGAGTGCTCATTAAGAAAGTTTCTATACAAGTCTCTGAACGAACTCCTTAAGAAATGTTCTCCAAAAGTTCCATGTGAAAGAATCCTTTGAAGCATCTGGTCATCACAAATGTTTTAACTACTTGTGGAGCCAAAACGGACTCCGTATGAGTCAGTTATCCATGTTTCAGATAACACTTCGCAAAACTGATTCCGAATGAGCCAAAACTAGTTCTTGTGTAGTTGCATTCGAATTTTTCCATTCTACGTCCCTAAACATCTCCATATTAGATCCAATTACTTGTAGGCAAATGCAAGAGACCTCAGTTATGATGATGCACTAGGTCCATAGCTGGGACATTGTGTATGTTCTCGAAATACGTTTGTCGAGTGCTCATTAAGAAGTTTCTATACAAGTTTCTGAATGAACTCTGAGGGAGTCCTGGACTAGGGGGTGTCCGGATAGCCGAACTATCACGGATATGTAGATATCCTACCATTGTAACCGTCTGTGTAACCCTAACCTATCCGGTGTCTATATAAACCGGAGGGTTTTAGTCCGTAGGACGAACAAAAATCATACCATAGGCTAGCTTCTAGGATTTATCCTCCTTGATCTCGTGGTAGATCTACTCTTGTACTACCCATATCATCAATATTAATCAAGCAGGAGTAGGGTATTACCTCCATCAAGACGGCCCGAACCTGGGTAAATACATCATGTCCCTTGTCTCCTGTTACCATCTGCCTAGACGCACAGTTCGGGACCCCCTACCCGAGATCCGCCGGTTTTGACACCGACATTGTTGCTTTCATTGAGAGTTCCTCTGTGTCGTCACCGATAGGCCCGATGGCTCCTTCAATCATCAGCAACGACGCAGTCCAGGGTGAGACTTTTCTCCACGGACAGATCTTCGTATTCGGCGGCTTCGCACTGCGGGCCAATTCGCTAGGCCATCTGGAGCAGATCGAAAGCTACGCCCCTGGCCATCAGGTCAGATTTGGAAGTTTAAACTACACGGCCAACATCCGCAGGGACTTGATCTTCGACGGATTCGAGCCGCAACCAAGCGTGCCGCACTCTCTCAATGGGTATGATCTAGCTCTGCCGCCGAACAGTGCCCTGGATGAGTGGTTGGACACCGCCTCGGGGGCTACGATCTCTACGGCGATTGAGCCGAACATAATCCCTGTCCTTTTGCGAAGACCGTGACTCCAAGGTGCCGGACTCTTCTCCGGACTCCGAACCCTCCGCGCCCCTGCCAATCGAATCCGATTGGGCGCCGGTCATGGAACTCACTGCCGCAGACATCTTTCAGCACTCGCCCTTTGACGATATCCTAAACTCACTAAAGTCTCTCTCTTTATCCGAAGAGCCCTGGCCGGACTACGGACAGGAAGGTTGGGATGCGGACGACGAAGAAATTCAACGCCAACCCACCACCCACTTTGTAGCCACTGTCGATGATTTAACCGACATTCTCGACTTCGACTCCGAAGACATCGACGGTATGGACGACGATGCCGGAGACGACCAAGACCCAGCGCCTACAGGGCACTGGAAGGCCACCTCGTCATCGACATATACATGGTGGACATCCCAAAATATGGGAGCAGCGATGGAACAATGGAGGATGACCCTCCAAGAAGCAAACAAGCACCGGCGTCGTGGCGCCGCTCTAAATCCCGCCACAGCAAAAACGGTGATTCCGGCACGGAAGATAATAACACCCCGGACAGTGCCGAAGACAACCCCCTCCAGTAGGACTCAGCATAGGAGGAGGGAGAAGCAAGTCCGCACGATAGTGCGGCAGAAAGAGAGGTTGAGGACGATAACTATGCGCCTTCCTCCGAAGATGAGGCAAGCCTCAACGACGACGAATTCGTTGTGCCTGAGGATCCCGCCGAACAGGAGCGTTTCAAACGCAGGCTTATAGCCATGGCAAGCAGCCTCAAGAAAAAGCAGCAACATCTTAGAGCTGACCAAGACCTGCTAGCTGACAGATGGACTGAAGTCCTTGCAGCTGAAGAGTATGAACTCGAACGCCCCTCCAAAAGCTACCCCAAACGCAGGCCGTAGCCTCGATCAAAGGAGGAAGCACCCAAGTCACCAGCGCATGACATGGCAGACCGGCCACCCCGTGGCCGCGATAGAGAAGCCTCTTGGCCCTCCGCTCAAGCCACACCCCAACGCCGCTCAAAAAGTACCAAGGCACGTGAAAACGCGCCGGACTTGCGAGATATATTGGAGGATAAGGAAAAACATACAAGATCAATCTACGGATCGGGGGGCGTAACGACTCGGGATGATTACCGTCGCGCGGATATAGCAAACCCGCGGGCGAAAAAACGAGACAAAGCTCATATGAGCTACGCCGTGATATAGCCCAATCTGAGGCGCCAAGACACCCACTATGCTTCATAGATGATGTAATGGATCATCAAATCCCTGAGGGCTTCAAACCCGTAAACATCGAATCATACGATGGTACCACAGATCCTGCGGTCTGGATCGAGGACTATCTCATCCATATCCACATGGCCCGGGGTGATGATCTACATGCCATCAAATACCTCCCACTCAAGCTTAAAGGACCAGCTCGGCATTGGCTCAACAGCTTGCCAGTAGAATCAATTGGTTGTTGGGAGGACCTGAGGGCACATATGTGCGGCCACCAGACGCCGATGACCTTAGCCATATAATTCAGCAGCCAGAAGAATCAGCCAGACAATTCTGGACACGGTTCCTAACAAAGAAAAATCAAATCATTGACTGTCCGGATGTAGAGGCCCTTGCGGCCTTCAAACATAACATCTGCGACGAGTGGCTTGCCCGGCATCTAGGACAAGAAAAGCCCAAATCCATGGCAGCCCTCACAACACTTATGACCCGCTTTTGCGCTGGAGAGGACAGCTGGCTAGCTCGAAGCATCAACTTGGCCAAACACCCTGGTAGTTCGGATACCAAGGACAGCAATGGCAGGTCGCGTCGCAACAAGAACAAGCACCGCATTAACGGTGATAATGATGAAGATACAACAGTCAATGCCGGATTCAGAGGCTCTAAACCCGGTCAGCGGAAGAAGCCATTCAAAAGTAATACCCAGGGCCCGTCCAACTTGGACCGAATACTCGATCGCTTGTGCCAGATACATGGCACCCCCGAAAAACCAGCCAACCATACCAACAGGGATTGTTGGGTGTTCAAGCAAGTAGGCAAGTTAAGTGCCGAACTCAATGACAAGGGGCTGCATAGCGATGATGAGGAAGAGCCCCAGCCGCCGAACAATAGAGGACAGAAGGGCTTTCCCCACACAAGTGCGGACGGTGAACATGATATACGCAACCCACATACCCAAAAGGGAGCGGAAGCGTGAATTAAGGGACGTATATGCGATGGAGCCAGTCGCCCCAAAGTTCAACCCATGGTCTTCCTGCCCGGTCACATTCGATCGAAGGGACCACCCCACTAGCATCCGTCACGGCGGTTTCGCCGCATTGGTTCTTGACCCAATCATTGACGGATTTCACCTCACCAGAGTCTTGATGGACGGCGGTAGCAGCCTGAACCTGCTTTATCAGGATACAGTGCGCAAAATGGGCATAGACCCTTCAAGGATTAAACCTACAAAGACGACCTTTAAAGGCGTCATACTGGGTGTAGAGGCCAATTGTACAGGCTCAGTTACACTCGAAGTGGTCTTCGGATCCCCGGATAACTTCCGAAGCGAAGAGTTAATCTTCGACATAGTCCCGTTCCGCAGCGGCTATCACGCACTGCTTGGACGAACCGCATTTGCAAAGGTCAATGCGGTGCCGCACTACGCATACCTCAAGCTCAAGATGCCAGGCCCTCGAGGAGTAATCACGGTCAATGGAAACACCGAACGCTCTCTCCGAACGGAGGAGCACACTGCGGCCCTCGCGGCGGAGGTGCAAAGCAGCCTCTCACAGCAGTTCTCGAGTCCGACCGCTAAACGTCCGGACACTGTCAAGCGTGCCCGGAGTAACCTACAACAAGAACGCCTGGCATGATTCAAGCACGCGTAGCAATCCGGCCCCAACCCCAGCCCTCGCGAAATTGCGAAGCTAGTACTACGCGTACATAACTATGCTCTGGAGATACCATGGGCATAAGGGGAGGGGCACGACCACGGCACGCCCAGAATGCGGCTCAACCGCACCAGGGGCTCCCAATTGTGTCATTCTTTTTTTTTTTTTCTTTTTACTTTCAGGACTCTGTTCTCCAGAAGACATGTCCGGCATTCGCGTCGAATACACGATGCAACAGCCAGGGAAGCAGAAAACTGCGTCGAGTGTCCAGGTGGTCTCTACTACGAGCATTATACCTGTTTTACATACCATCCCGCAGCTTACCCCTCGAGGGGGACATGTCAAATAATCCCATCCCTTGCTTATCGCACAATTTGTATCGTTCAGCCTTTATTTGCAGTTTCTTTTTAAATAACCAATACATAGCTTTTGCCTATTATTGCACTCCTTTCTATATCTATACATATGTTCATTTAATGACATGTTGCACCCGTACACTTTGGTATGGCCAATACACCAGGGGCTTAAGTACCCCAAAATTATGGTGTGATAAGTCCGAACGCTTTCACAAGTGCGGCACCCCGAACTTATAGCATTATATGAATCGGCTCCGAATCATGTCTTGGGTCAATAGTTGGGTTTTCCCGGCTCCCGTGTTTTGGTACCTTACGTTCCGTTATATCGGCTAAGGTAGCACCAGGAGAACCACTGCGATTGTGCCCCGGTTGAGCTGGGTTGAGCACCTCAGTGGAGAAAGCTAAAACTAACCGTCATGATAGGGCGAGAGCCGGTCGCTGTTCGAGAGGTTTTTTCGGGTCCCTAAAGACTTATGCCGCTTAGAGCGAGGAACCGAATTGTCCGCCAAGGCGTGGATAGCGCCCCGAACTCGGTCTTCCGAATACTAGGGGCTTCGCCGAAATTTAAAATTATAGAATTCTATGGCTAAGTGAGAGTGTTCAAGCATTATAAGTCCGGTTGCCTTGTTCGTTGCGTTGAGCGCCTCCCTCGATGGACCCAAGAATGGGAACAAGATCGCTCAAGTTTATCCCGAACACCCCAGCACTCGTGGCATGGGGGCTGAAGCCAACGACTTGCCATGTCTCAAATTTGATAAATGGCCACACGAAGGTAATATTTTAAATTAACAAGCGTTGCTTAGCGCATATGAACAAGTTTTCAACGTACATGATAACAAATGCGAGTCTATTCAAAAATTACATCTTTGGAGCACTCATCCGCTATACGGCGGGCACCCTTCAGGAGGCCCTCATAGTACATTTCGGTCGTGCGATGCTCCTTGCCCTTCGGTGGCCCGTCCGTCACAAGCTTCTCCGCATCCAGCTTGCCCCAGTGCACTTTAGCACGTGCAAGGGCCCGACGGGCACCTTCAATGCAGACGGAGCGCTTGATGACTTCAATCCATGGACAGGCGTCCACCAGCCGCCGCACTAGCCCAAAGTAGCTCCCAGGCATGGCTTCCAATGGCCATAGCCGAACTATGAGGCCCCTCATGGCCTGTTCGGCAACCTTGTGGAGCTCGACCAGCTGCTTCAGCTGGTCGCTTAGGGGCACCGGATGTCCGGCCTCAGCATACTGAGACCAGAATACCTTCTCCGTCGAGCTCCCCTCCTTGGCGCCGTAGAATGCGGCAGCATCAGACACACTACGGGGCAGATCTGCGAATGCTCCTGGAGAGCTCCGGATTCGGGTAAGTACTAGATAATTGACTTTTACATTCTTGCTCTGCATAAAGAATGCCTTACCCGCCGCGATCTTCTTTATTGCCTCAATCTCCTGGAGGGCTTTTTGGGCCTCGGCCGTAGCAGCTTTGGCACTCTCAAGAGCCGAGGCAAGCTCGGACTCTCGGGTCTTCGAGTCACGCTCCAAACCCTCGTGTTTTTCCATGAGAGCCTGGAGCTCTTGCCGTACCTCCGCCAGCTGTGCCTCCCCCTTTTCTCGCTCAATGCGCTCCGCACCCGCTTTGTTTTCGGCCACGGACAACGCCTCCTTCAGGGTCGCCACCTCGCTCGTGGCCCCTGCAGTACCCATGTTATTCCTATTATTTTTTGCAACCAAAACCTTTTCTATAAGGTATTTATTTAATAAGGTATTACTTACCTTCCTTGTCCTCGAGCTGCTTCTTGGCAAGGCCGAGCTCGTTCTCGGACCGCTCGAGGCTCTACTTTAATGCATTGACCTCCGCAGTCAGTGCGGCAGAGGTCAGCAGCGCAGCCTGCATTCCCATATTGACATACTTATGTTAGACTCCTGCGGATATCTTTTTAGATCCTTAGTCCGGCTTTTCTTTCCGAACACCGAACTAAGCATCAGGGGCTACTGTCTATGCGGTAATATTTTTACATATTCTAAACTTACCTCAAAGCCTGTTAGAAGGCTGGCACAGGCTTCGGTCAGCCCGCTCTTGGCGGACTGAACTTTTCGGATCACCGAACTCATCACAGTGCGGTGCTCCTCCTCGATGGAGGCACTGTTAAGCACCTCCAGTAAGTTATCCGGTGCCTCCGGTTGGACGGAGGACACCGGTGTCTTACCCTTCTTATGAAGGGGCCGCTGGCCGGACTTCGGAACCACTGAAGGTTCCGCTATGGAGTCCGGACAAGGGTCGGGCTTAGAGCCCCTGGGGGTCTCGCCCCCCACGTGCCTGGAGTCCGGGAGGTCGCCTTGCGCCGCCTCCTGCGCCACCTCCTCTTGAGCAGGACCCCCTAGGGGCCCCACCTCGGTGTCGTCCACAGCGTGAGGTGAGGAGGCGGCCAGAAGTGAAGTACTCTCCACTTCCGACGAATTCAGGGACCCGCTCGACGAAGCGGCGAACTCGTCCTTGGGCGGGCTGCATGATTGTTCGGCATTAGAGAACACTATGCAATGGAAAAAACCATGGGCATCCGGACACTTACGATCTCGCCAGGGGCTTAGCCCTTGTTGGCCACTCCTCCTTGTCATTGTCGGCGTTGGTGGAGAAGTCCGGATGAAGGGTCCTTCCCTTCTTGGACCCTCCGGCCTCCCCAGTTGGGGTGGCCTTCCTTTTCTTCTCTCCCCCCGCTGTGGGAGAGGCTTCTTTTTCCTCCTCCTCTTCCTCAGAGGAGGATTCCGCCTCAGGGTTGTCGGGCAATGAGTCCGACGGCACCTGGCGTCGGGAGCTCCTTCGAGTTCCCGTGGCCTCCTTCTTGGCCTTCTTCTCCGGCACCACATGAGGTACCTGGGCCAGCAGCCCCGTCAATCGGGCGTCCGCTGGGTCTTCTGGCAAAGGAGCCGGACAGTTAATCTGTCCGGACGTCTTCAGCCAGTCTTGTCAAAGGTTAGGGAGTTTTAGATCCCACATAGAGTCAATCTATGAAAAAAGAGTCCCGTAAAGGGTAAAATAACTTAGCTCGCTAGCTTGATGATGCGAGCTGAATCCGCGATCTTCGGTAGCGGATGTGGGAGCCTCGACGCCCTTGAGAAGCACCTTCCAGGCATCTTCGTACGTAGTGTCGGAGAGCCTTGTCAGAGTTGGGTGCTGTGCCGGATCGAACTCCCACAATTTGAAGGCCCTTTGTTGGCATGGGAGAATCCGGTGGATGAGCATCACCTGGATTACGTTGACAAGCCTGAGATTCTTGTCCACCAGGTTTCGGACGCATGTTTGGAGTCCGGATAGCTTGTCCGAATTCCCCCACGTCAGGCCCGTCTCTTTCCATGATGAGAGCCATGTGGGAAGCCCGATCTGAATTCGGGGGCTGCCGCCCATTTGGAGTCGCGCGGCTTGGTGATATAGAACCACCCCGATTGCCACCCCTTTATTGTCTCCATCAAGGATCCCTCGAGCCATAGGACTTTGGCCATCTTGCCAACCATGGCGCCTCCGCACTCCGCTTGACGGCCGCCCACTACCTTCGGCCTGACATTGAAAATCTTCAGCCATAAGCCAAAGTGGGGCGGGATGCATAGGAAGGCCTTGCACACGACGATGAACGCCGAGATGTTGAGGATGAAATTCGAGGACAGATCGTGGAAGTCCAGGCCGTAGTAGAACATGAGCCCCCGGACAAATGGGTGAAGTGGAAAACCTAGTCCGTGGAGGAAGTGGGGGAGAAACACCACCCTCTCATGGGGCCTGGGGGTTGGAATGAGCTGCCCCTTGTCGGGTAGCCGACACGCGATGTTGCCAGACAAGTAACCGGCCTCCCGCAGCTTTGTGATGTGCCCCTCCATGACGGAGGAGGCCATCCACCTGCCTCCCGCTCCGGACATAGTTGGAGAAGGTTGAGGTGGGATGTGCGAACTTGGGCGCTGGAGCTCGAGTGCGCGGAAATGGATAAGCAAAGGAGGAAGAAGGCATAGGTGGAAAGGTGGATCCTTATCCCCTTATATGGATGAACGAAGCAATGCGTCCCCGCCAGCCTGGTAAAACTCGCTTATCGACCAAGCGTCGTAATCAATGGCGCGGATGGGTTACCCACGTCCGTATTGATGGGAATCCCGGAATATGGGGGCACGATCTATGCTTTGATAAGACGTGCCAAGGAAACCACCTCGCTAAGCGTGCTGAGGTGGAACAATAAAAAACGATTCATATAAAGGCCTGGCCGTGGTGTGATGTCACGCCGCAGAATACGTCAGCAGATCTGTGCAAAAGTTATTCTCTCTACGGTGGTATGTGGAACTTGTTTTGCAGAGCCGGACACTATCCTTGTGTCCAAAACCTACTATGAAGTATTCGGAGGAGGAACCCGCCTTGCGATGCCAAAGACAATATGCGCGCCGGACTCGTCGTCATTGAAGCCTGGTTCAGGGGCTACTGAGGGAGTCCTGGACTAGGGGGTGTCCGGATAACCGAACTATCACCGTTGGCCGGACTCCTGGACTATGAAGATACAAGATTGAAGACTTCGTCCCATGTCCGGATGGGACTTTCCTTGGCGTGGAAGGCAAGCTTGGCGATACGGATATGTATATCTCCTACCATTGTAACCGTCTCTGTGTAACCCTAACCTATCCGGTGTCTATATAAACCGGAGGGTTTTAGTCCATAGGACGAACAAAAATCATACCATAGGCTAGCTTCTAGGGTTTAGCCTCCTTGATCTCGTGGTAGATCTACTCTTGTACTACCCATATCATCAATATTAATCAAGTAGGAGTAGGGTATTACCTCCATCGAGAGGGACCGAACCTGGGTAAAAATATCGTGTCCCTTGTCTCCTGTTACCATCCGCTTAGACGCACAGTTCGGGACCCCCTACCCGAGATCCGCCGGTTTTGACACCGACAAACTCCTTAAGAAAAGTTCTCCAAAAGTTGCCTATGAAAGAATCATTTCAAGCATCTGGTCATCACAAACTTTGTGACTACTTGTGGAGCCAAAACGGACTCCGTATGAGTTAGATATCCATGTTTCAGTTAACACTGCGCAAAACTGATTCGGAACGACAGATACAAACAAGTTCTTGTGTAGATGCATTCAATTTTTTCCATTCTACTTCACTAAACATCTCCATATCAGATCCAGTTACTTGTAGGGATTTGCAAGAGACCTCAGTTATGATGATGCACTAGGTCCATGGCTGGGACTTTGTGTATGTTCTCGAAATGCGTTTGTCGAGTGCTCATTAAGAAAGTTTATATACAAGTTTCTGAATGAACTCCTTAAGAAAAGTTCTCCAAAAGTTCCCTATGAAAGAATCCTTTCAAGCATCTGGTCGTCAAAAACGTTTTGCCTACTTGTGGAGCCAAAACGGACTACGTATGAGTCAGATATCCATGTTTCAGTTAACACTACGCAAAACTGATTCCGAACGACAGTTACAAACAAGTTCTCGTGTAGTTGCATTCGATTTATTCCATTGTACTTCACTAAACATGTCCATATGAGATCCAATTACTTGTAGGGAAATGCAAGAGACCTCAGTTATGATGATGCACTAGGTCCATAGCTGCGACTCGGTGTATGTTCTCGAAATGCGTTTGTCGAGTGCTCATTAAGAAAGTTTCTATACAAGTCTCTGAACGAACTCCTGAAGAAAAGTTATTTAAAAGTTCCCTATGAAAAAAATCCTTTCAAGCATCTGGTCATCAAAAACGTTTTGACTACTTGTGGAGCCAAAACGGACTCCTATGAGTCAGATATCCAAGTTCAGTTAACACTGCGCAAAACTGATTCCAAACGACAGTTACAGACTAGTTCTTGTGTAGTTGCATTCGAATTTTTCCATTCTATGTCACTAAACACATTCATATCAGATCCAATTACTTGTAGGCAAATGCAAGAGACCTCAGTTATGATGATGCAAAAGGTATATAGCTGGGACTTTGTGTATGTTCTCGAAATGCGTTTGTCGAGTGCTCATTAAGAAAGTTTCTATACAAGTTTCTGAATGAACTCTTATAAAAAGTTCTCCACAAGTTGCCTATGAAAGAATCCTTTCAAGCATCTGGTCGTCTGTTTTGACTACTTGTGGAGCCAAAACGGACTACGTATGAGTCAGATATCCATGTTTGATTAACTTTGCATAAAACTGATTCGAGCAGCGATTCTGAGACTAGTTCTTGTGTAGTTGCATTAGATTTTTTTCATTCTACTTCACTAAACATCTCCATATGAGATCCAATTAATTTTAGGTAAATGCAAGAGACCTCAGTTATGATGATGCACTAGGTCCATAGCAGGGACTTTGTGTATGTTCTCGAAATGCGTTTGTCGAATGCTCATTAAGAAAGTTCACATACAAGTTTTTGAATGAACTCCTTAAGAAACGTTCTCCAAAAGTTCCCTGTGAAAGAATACTTTGAAACACCTAGTCGTGACAAACGTTGTGACTACTTGTGGCGCCAAAACAGACTCCGTATGAGTCAGATATCCATGTTTGATTAACCTGCATAAAACTGATTCGAGCAGCGATTCTGAGACTAGTTCTTGCGTAGTTGCATTCGAATTTTTCCATTCTATGTCACTAAACATCTTCATATCATATCCAATTACTTTTAGGCAAATGCAAGAGACCTCAGTTATGATGATGCACTAGGTCTATAGCTGGTACTTTGTGTATGTTCTCGAAATGTGTTTGTCGAGGGCTCATTCAGAATGTTTCTATACAAGTTTGTGAATGAACTCCTTATGAAAATTTCTCCACAAGTTGCCAATGAAAGAATCCTTTCAAGCATCTGGTCGTCACAAATTTTTTGACTACTAGTGGAGCCAAAACGGACTCCGTATGAGTCACATATCCATATTTCAATTAACACTGCGCAAAACTGATTCCGAACGACAGATACAGACTAGTTCTTGTGTAGTTGCATTCGATTTTCTCCATTCTACTACACTAAACATATACATATGAGATCCAATTACCTGTAGGGCAATGCAAGAGACCTCAGTTATGATGATGCACTAGGTCCATAGATGGGACTTTGTGTATGTTCTCGAAATGTGTTTGTCGAGTGCTCATTAAGAAAGTTTCTATACAAGTCTCTGAACGAAATCCTTAAGAAATGTTCTCCAAAAGTTCCATGTGAAAGAATCCTTTGAAGCATCTGGTCATCACAAACGTTTTGGCTACTTGTGGAGCCAAAACGGACTCCGTATGAGTCAGATATCCATGTTTCAGATAACACTGCGCAAAACTGATTCCGAACGACAGTTACAGACTAGTTCTTGTGTAGTTGCATTCGAATTTTTCCATTCTACGTCACTAAACAACTCCATATAATATCCAATTACTTGTAGGCAAATTCAAGAGACCTAAGTTATGATGATGCACTAGGTCCATAGCTGGGACTTGTCGGTGTACTAGAGTAGGGGTACCCTAGTATGCCGAACTCGTGCATGGGCAGTTGCACCACCCCGCGGCAAGGCTTGCCTAGTGACCGCCAAGGTCCTCCGCGGTTCCTTTGGAGCCATTCAAGAACAAAGTATTCAAGTCAAAGAGACAAGGCCCCGGCAAGAGGAGCTTGCCGGGAAGGCCACTCAAGGCACGCAGAAGACAAGACCCCGGCAAGAGGTGCTTGCCGGGAAGGCTCGGTGAGCGACGAGCTACCGGACGCGACAAGGATTCAGCCGCGGCAAGGCGCTTGCCGCGGCAGGCAACCTCTCTTTATCTCCGCTCCAACTCATCCACCAACGTGTCGCCATGGGACCATTCCAGGCGCACGTGTCAAGAGGCTGTGCGGGCAGCGAAGAGCAGCGGTAAGCGGCGCTGACAAGACTACCATCATGGCGAACGGTGGCGCTCCTGACGGTCCCTGTTGCACTGTTTAAGCGACATGGACGGGCATTTAATGCTTTTGTCCCTTGCCGTCAGAGTTAGGTAGAGTACACTGTACAAAGTAGTTGCACCAACCGCAAATCATTTTCCATATTTGCCCTTGTCTACGTTGCCACCTGTGGTGACCCTTGAGCATATAAAAGGAGGCCCATGCGCAACGTAGAGGGGGTTCGATTCATTCGAGACCAGAGACACTCAAGCTAGGTTTTGTAGCTCTCATTGCTCCCTAGCAAGAACACAATATAATCAGACAAGCAGCAGTAGGAGTATTATCTCTCCGTAGAGCTCCGAAGCTGGGTAAACTGCTTTCGTGTGCCGCCTCGATCTGCTCTTCGCGCAATCTCCGCCTCCCACCGAACCGAAAGGGGTCCGGTCCGCCGGCCCCCATAGGTGTTCGTGGGTACGATCAGCCTCCCCGACATCTTTGGCGCGCCAGGTAGGGCTGCGTCGAGGCTGTGTGAACCTGATCCGGCGTTCACACGAGCAACATCTTCATCATCTTCATCGACATGCCACCGAAGAAGAAGGCTTGGCGGCAGCAGAGCCGTCCGCGTCAAACCCACCACCACCGGAGCTGACGAGTGGTGGGGAAGACGCCGGTGGAAGAACGGGCGTTGACGAGGGAGCCCACGACGCTGCCAAGTCCAAGGACAAGGCTGCGCAGACCTCGGCGTCCGGATACGCACCGCGTCCATCTCAGGAGGCGCGGGACCGACAGCGTCATGGTGCTCGCAGCGCCATACGTTCGTTGGGCCAAGATCGAGCTGGTGGATCCAGGGACGCTCAAGAGCAGCTTGCGCGCCAACAGGCTGGTGCGAGTGGGGCACGGTCGCCTGGACGGGATACTGCTCCTTCTAACATATTTAGAAGTCCGAGCATATCCCGCTCCTCGCATCGTTCGCCATTGCCGCCCACCACTCAAGCAGAAGCTTTGGCGCGAGCTCAATTGCTCCTGGACTACCCTCCCACGGCAGACAAGGTCGACGAATGGAGGGCCACCATTCAGAGTCTCATCGGCTTTGCCAACGGCGACGCTCCGCGGCAACCAAGCACATCGCTGCCGCGGCGGGATGACAAGGCAAGAGCCGGTGGCGACGAGACCTGTGGGGGTGCAACCACCATGCACTCCCCTTCCCGAAGGCCAAGATCGCCGACTCGTCGGATCCACCTCAACAGCGACTCCACCGCGTCGTCGGATCCACGAGCTCGTCGCGACCAGCGCCAAGTTCTTCACGAACGGCAACAAGAAGATGCTCGAACTTGCATCGAGCGCCGAAGAGAAGCGCGACGTCAATCCGACCAGCGCACTGGGCCCTCTGTCGACATGCATGCGCCAGGGGAACCAGGTGACTTGCCGTACGCGGTAGGTTGCCCTGCGTTCACTCGTGAGCTGCGGCAAGTCGATGGCCCAGCAAGAAGAATTTCAAACCAGGCGTGCGAGAGAGATGTACGATGGCAGGGACTTTCCGTCGGAGTTCCTCAGCATCTACACCATTGTGGTGCAAGCTGCCGGGGGGTGAGACGACAAGATCCTCGCCAACTACTTCCCGCTGGTGCTCAAGCCCAATGTCAGATCTTGGCTCATGCACTTCCCGGACGGCTCCATATCCTCTTGGGCAGATCTATGCCATCAGTTTGTCGGCGCCTTCACAGGCGGCCACAAGCCTCATGGCCAGGAAAGCGACCTTCATCTGCTCGCCCAGAAGGAAGGAGAGTCCCTGCGCAAGTTCATCCAGAGATTCAGCCGTGTGCACTACAACATCCTAGATGTCCACCCTGCCGCGGTGATCAGCGCGTTTCATCAAAACGTGCGGAACCGCGGGATGAGGGAAGAGATGGCGATGTGCAAAGTCAAGGACGTTAGTGAGCTGTATGCCCTGGCCGACAAATGTGCACCTGCTGAGGAAGGGAGAAGACTCCCAGGAGAGAATGCAGAAGCAGGATCTGATAGCGAAGAGATTGTCCCGGCAAGGAAGAGCCGGCGACGGAATAACAGAAAGAAGAAAGGCAAGGACATGCTAGTTGTCGAGGAGTCCGCAACGGAGGCGACGCCAAGAAAGCTATGGTTGGTAGCTCCGGCAAGGATGTTGCCGCGGGCGACAACTGCCAGGCTGTAGTGGCCGCCGACAATCAGGACCGCTCCAACAAGCAGTACTGCAAGATCCACCGCACCAAGGGTCATGACCTCCAGAGCTGCAAGAAGGTCGAGCAGCTCGTTGAACAGAAAAAGGCTGAGTACGAGCGGCGCGACAAGGAGAAGGCCCAGGAAGGTGCTGGGGGAGTTAGCAAGAAGCGACCCGGCCGGGGAGGACGCCGCGGAAAGGCCAAGCAGCGGCAAGGAGACAGACCTCCCCGCGGCCGCGACAAAGATGAAGACGACGACGACGATGAAGATATGGAAGACGACGAGACCGATGAGCAGGAGTTTTAGAAAGCCACAGAGGTCCTCTGCGTTGACGGCGGTGCCTCTCTGCATACTTCACACCGCCAACTCAAGCAGTGGATGCGGGAAGTTAATGCAGCAGAACCATCCGTAGAGTCACGCAAGCCTCTGAAATGGTCCAGCACGCCTATCATCTTTGATATTGAGGACCACCCTGATCGCATAACTGCGGTCGGGTGCTTGCCGATGTTGGTCTCACCAACTATCCGCAACCTCAAGGTCACCAAGATGCTAGTTGACGGCGGGGCCGGCTTAAACCTGATCTCATCCGCAGTGCTCCAGAAGCTTCAGATCCCTGACAGTGAGCTCGAAGAGACTGGCACATTCCAAGGAATTAATCCGGAAGGAGCAAGCCGAAGGGGAAGATCACGTTGCAGGTAACATTTGGCAGCGAGCTAAACTTCAGGACTGAGAGGGTCACGTTCGACGTTGCTGATTTCCCATTGCCTTACAATGGGATACTTGGCCGTCCAGCACTCGCCAAGTTCATGGCAGCCTCTCATTATGCATATAACTTACTCAAGATGCCCGGCCCGATAAGTGTCATTTCTGTCCCTGGCGACAAGAAGGATGCTCTTATTTGCGCCGACAAGATCTACCGGGAAGTAGCAGCCGCAGCAGATAGCAAGTCACTTGCCGCTGAAGCTCCCGGGGAGAAGAAGAAGACCAAGTCCGGCAAGAGCTCTGATGCCCACTCCGGCAAGCGCACCTCCTCGGAGTGTTGCGCTACCGTCGAGGACGCACCATCGAGCTCCACCGGCAAGTGTAAGAAGACGATGGCAGCTCCAGAGACCAAGAAGGTGTCCGCTAAGGAGGACGGCACTGGTGGTACCTTCACCATCAGTGCCACGCTTGACCCTAAATAGGAAAGAGCGCTCGTTGCTTTCCTGCGGGCGAACGTCGACGTGTTTGCATGGCAACCGTCTGACATCCCCGGTGTTCCCAGGAAAGTAATTGAGCACCATCTCGCTGTCTGTCTTCATGCGCGACCCGTCAAGCAGAAAGTCAGGAAACAGGCAGTGGAGCGCCAAGAATTCATAGCAGAAGAAATCAAGAAGTTGGAAGCAGCAGCCTTGTCAGAGGAGTGCTCCATCCCACGTGGTTGGCCAATCCGATGGTTGTACGAAAGGCAAATGGGAAATGGAGACTTTGTATCAACTTCACAGATGTTAATAAAGCTTGTCCCAAAGACCCATTTCCTTTGCCTTGTATCGACCAGATTGTTGACTCCACGGCTGGATGTGATTTTCTTTCATTTCTTGATGCATACTCAGGATATCATCAGATCTTCATGGCAGAAGAGGATGAAGAGAAAACCGCATTCATTACCCCATGTGGCACATACTATTTTTTACGGATGCCTTTCAGATTAAAGAATGCCGGTTCAACATTTGCAAGAGTAGTCCATCACGCTTTTGAGCCGCAAATACACAGAAATGTGGAAGCCTATATGGATGACATAGTGGTCAAGAGCAAGGACAGGGCAACTCTGATTCAAGATTTGGATGAAACCTTTGCAAATCTGCGCAAGATCAACCTCAAGCTCAATCCCGAGAAGTGCGTGTTTGGAGTTCCCTCCGGCAAGCTTCTCGGGTTCTTCGTGTCTGAGAGGGGAATTGAAGCCAATCCCGACAAGATCAAGGCCATTGAGCAGATTGAAGCACCCAAGCGCGTCAAGGATGTACGAAGACTCGCCGGTTGCGTTGCTGCTCTCAGCAGGTTTATCTCTAGGTCTGCTGAGCGCGCCCTGCCATTTTTCAAAATTTTGAAAAAGGCGGGTCCAATGAAATGGACTCCGGAAGCGGAGGCTGCGCTGCAGGACTTGAAGAGATACCTATCCTCCACTCCAGGGCTTGTCGCACCTAAGCCACAAGAGAAGTTGCTGCTATATTTAGCGGCAACCAATCAAGTGGTTAGTGTTGCGTTAGTAGCGGAGAGGGAGGCGGATGATGAGCTGGCGACCATGGCAGATGCATCCAGCGACAAGCAGGGGGCTTCACCGACAAGCTCTGGTCCCGACAAGGATGGATCTGCGCAGGAGCATGTGAAGATGCAGAAAAGGATGGTGCAGCGCCCAGTTTGCCGTCGGTTCCCTTGGCGGGGGCTAGGTCGAGGTACTCGGTGTGCGAAGTTGCTTCGGCCTTCTCATGGCCTCGAGAAAGCTGCGCCATTATTTCCAAGCACATGAGATCACAGTCGTCACTCGCTTTCCGTTGAAGAGGATACTGCAAAAATCCAGAAGCAACAGGAAGGATTGTCGAGTGGGCACTGGAACTGTCAATCTTTGGCCTCAAGTTTGAGAGCACTTCAACTATCCAAAGCAGAGCATTGGCAGAGTTCATAGCAGAATGGACGCCAACACAAGATGAAGAAATCCCAGAAACGAGCATCCCCGTCAAGGAGGCAAGCAAAGAGTGGCGGATGTACTTTGATGGTGCCTTCTCGCTACAAGGCGCCGGTGCCGGCGTGCTACTTGTCGCACCCACCGGAGAGCACCTCAAGTACGTGGTCCAGATGCACTTTCCCAAGGAGCAAGCAACGAACAATACTGCAGAGTATGAAGGTTTGCTTGCCGGACTCAGGATCGCAGCGGACCTTGGGATTAAGAAGCTCGTTGTCAGGGGTGATTCACAGCTTGTCGTCCGCCAAGTAAACAAGGATTATCAGAGTCCATTGATGGAAGCTTATGTTGATGAAGTGAGGAAGCTAGAAGAGCACTTTGACGGCCTACAAATGGAACATGTTCCAAGAGCTCAGAATGACATTGCTGATGGCCTGTCGAAGTGCGCCGCACTTAAGTTACCTGTGGAACCAGGGATCTTCGTGCTCAAGCTGACTCAACCAACTGTAGCACCATCAACTGGGCAGAGCAAGAAGAGGAAGTTGGTTTCTGGTGACTACTTTCCGGCGGAGCTCCCTGAAGCCGCCGCTAAGAAGGCCCCCAGGATCAACGCCGATATTGCTGAGGAGCAGTCTGCTCCGACGAGCCTAAGGGTTTGTTTCGTTGAAGCAGACGCTCCCGACAAGTTTTGCTCCGGCAAGCTTGCCGCGGATCATCAAGCTCCGGCTGAGCCGCAGGTTCTCGCCGTCGAAGCGGATGTTCCCGCAGCAGCAAATGTGCCTTTAGTCCTTGTTGTCGAGCCGCAAGCTCCCGCATGGGCACAGCAGATCGTCCATTTCCTTCAGACAGGAGAACTTCCCGAAGAGCAAGAAGAAGCGGAAAGAGTAGCCCGGCAGTCAAGTATGTACCAATTTGTCGATAACATCCTGTACAGAAGAAGACTCAACGGTGTGAAATTGAAGTGTATTCATCGGGAAGATGGACAGAAGCTGTTGGCAGAGATACACGGAGGCATATGTGGTCACCACATTGGCGCAAGAGCACTTGCCCGCAAAGCTTTCCGGCAAGGATTCTTCTGGCCGACAGCCCTCCAGGATGCAACTGCACAAGTAACCAAGTGTGAAGCATGCCAGTTCCATTCCAAGCAGATACACCAGCCAGCTCAAGCTCTCGGGCGATCCCTTTATCCTGGCCATTTTGATGCGGGGATCGACATCCTCGGCCCCTTCCCCCGAGCAGTCGGGGCTTTGAGTACTTATGCGTCGCAATCGACAAGTTCACAAAGTGGCGGAAGTGGAAGCGATGAGGAAGGTGACAGACGTCGGCGATCAAGTTCTTCAGGTCGATTGTTTGCCGTTTCGGGATTCCTAACAGAATCATCACCAACAACGGCACACAGTTCACGAGCCGCACCTTCATGCAGTACGTCCAAGACCTTGGCACCAAGGTCTGCTTTGCTTCTGTTGCTCATCCGAGAAGCAACGGTCAAGCAGAGAGGGCAAATGCTGAAGTGCTGCGCGGACTCAAGTCCAGAACTTTCGACAGGCTGCACAAGTGCGGAAGAAACTGGATTGAGGAGCTGCCGGTGGTTCTTTGGTTGATCAGGACGACGCCAAATCGAGCCACTGGCCAGACACCTTTCGCTCTAGTCTATGGAGCAGAGGCAGTTCTCCCCACGGAACTCGTATACGGGTCACCTCGAGTGCTTGCTTATGATGAGCTCGAGCAAGAGCAGCTGCGATAAGATGACGCGCTGCTCCTTGAGGAGGACCGTCTTCAGGCCGCTGTACGAGCTGCTCGTTATCAGCAAGCTTTGCGCCGCTACCATAGCCGCAAAGTTAGTGCCAGAAGTCTCGAGGAAGGCGACCTTGTTCTTCGGCGCGTTCAGTCCGCCAAGAATTCCAACAAGTTGGCCCCGACCGTGGGGAGGCCCTTATCGGGTGAGACGAGTCACTAGGCCTGGCGCTGTCCGCCTTGAGACCGAAGATGGCATTCCGGTGAGCAACTCCTGGAATATTGAGCATCTTCGTAAGTTTTACCCATAGGGCGCGGTTGCCGGAACCTGTTCTGGCAACCACCTTTTGTACAAGTCTTGCCCATGTTGCATGTAATCCTTTGTACAAAGCCTGGCGCAGACCCCGTGCATCAGTAAAGCTCATGTGCTCCGCACATCTTGTAAATTTCGTGCATTTTTCTTTTTACTTTGCATGTATTATCTGACACTTTGTGCAGCACCTATTCCGATAAGCAATAATGAGCCGCATGGATCCATATCTTTATTTTCTATTCTTTCTCATTCTCAAAGAAAAGAAGGTTCCCTCGCCCACAAGTTTGCCAGGGCGGAAGGAGAAGAAGATAATGTTGTGGACCAAGCGTAGCTCAAAGAAATTTTGCCTTACTGGGAAGCAAACGACAGAAAAGCTAAGTTGCCAAAGTTTGAGCAGTCTGTTTTAAATTTTTAAGTTATCTTCCTTGAACGACCGTGCTTTGTATGAAAAACCTGTGCGCGAAGGAACCAACTCATAGCTAGTTTGCACCCTTACTTTGTTTCGAGTCCGCTCAACAACTTAAGTGAGCTGCAACTAGTTGCGACAAGGTTGCTTGTCGGAGGCGGCACCGCCAGAAGGCTGCTGACGTTCCGCACTCAGCGCTCGCGGCAAGGGTGCCCGCGCCAACAAGTTCCCTAAAAGCGTAGGGCAGAAACATACAAAGGAAGGACCCAAGTAAAGGAAATAACATAGCAATTACTAACTGAAAGAGAGTTATATTACAAGATAGCTTGTCACAGCTCTAATAAATTGTTCTCCTAACATGACCAGCGGCGACAAGGAAAAGATAAAACGGACGACCTAGTCTACGCGGTCGCCATCGACCCTCTTGACCCCGCTCACCCTGTCCACAATGGGTGCGACAAGGGCCTTGAGCGCTTCAACGTTAGCAATCGGCGGCAGGGACTTGAGGACGTTGGCGAAGCTAACGCCTGGATTGCGGAAGGCCACCTTCATTAGCACCTTCTGAAGAGCCCCTGCACAGATTTGGCGCGACTCGTCGGCCAGCTGCTTTGGGATCTCTTCCCGGAGTCGCTGGAGAGCCGTCACCACGCCCTTGAGGAACAAGCTGAGTTTGGTGCTGGGTTGGAGGCGCTCGTCGGAGGGGTACCCGAGATCCACCATCCCTAGCTCCATCAGCTCCTTGTCGATGGCGGAGGCCATATTCACAAGACCTTCAGTCTAGAGCTCCACATTATCCCTGAAGGTGCTCTGGGCAGCAGTAGCATTCGCCAGCAGCTCCTCGTTGGTCTTGATCTTCTCCAACAGACCCACTTCCCGCTCCTTGGCGCCGTCCAGCGTCTCCATCAAGGTGGTCAGCTTCACCTCAAGATCTGCCTTGGAGTCTTTGATCCTCTCAGCGAGATGGCCCTGCAACTCGCCAAGAGTGTAGGCGTCCTTCTCGCGCTCGTGCTTCAGCGCAGCGAGCTCCTCGCCGCTCTTTTGGAGGTTGGCCTCCAGCTACGTCACTTTTGTCTCCAACTCTTTCTTGGCGGCCTCGGCGGCTGCGGCAGCGTCTTTTGCTTCCTTGAGAGCTCCGCCAATCGATTGCTCGTGTGCGGCAAGCTCTTCCTCATAGCTGTCAAGGTTGATCTTCCGCTGCGCCAGCTCGCCTTCTTGCGCAGACAGCTTCTCGGCCGCAAGCCGCTGCTGCTCCTCGACCTCAGCCTTCTCAAGGATCAAGGTTGTGCGCTCTTCAGCAAGTCGCTCCCGCTCTTCCACTACGTTCCGGAGAGCTTCTTGGTTGGCGCCCCGGAGCTCTTCTGCGCGCTTCTCCATATCTGCTCCCGCCCTTGCGACAAGCGCTTCCCGGGACTCCAGCCTGGCTTGTCGGGCGCGGTAGAGCGACAGCAGCTTCCGCAACAGCTGCTCCTCCTCAGACTTGCTGCTGCCGCTGCTTGGCGTGTCGACCAACAATAGCCCAACGAAGGCGAGCAGCTCTTCGTCGAGGGTTTCTCCCTCGACCGGTGCCCTGGAGCTCGACGCCCAGGGGATCTTGATGAAGACGCCATCTCCAGCCTTCAAGTAGGCGCCGGGCTGGGGCTCCTCGGAGCCTGGCGCTGCGGCGGCGGCGGAGGGATCGGTGGTCGGTGTAGTGCCTGGCGCTCCTGCGGCCTCAGGGTCGTCAGTACAATCGCCGGACCCCTCGCCAGCTTCTGTGGCGGCAGCCTTGGCGGCCTCTTCAACGGCGGGCTCGTCCTCGTCGTGTCCCTCCTCAGCGACGGCGGCGTCGTCAATGTTTCCACGCGCGTCCTCCTCGCCGGCGACCTCAGTCTCCATCGGCTCCGCGGCGGATGGATCTAACAACAAGGAAAAGAAAGAAAAGTCAAGCAAAATATCCAAAAAGAAGAATTGGAAGAAGGAAAACCACAAGGGCAGCTTACAGGCAAGAGGCTTACCTGTGATGGGATCTGCCGCTTCGGTCTCAGCCACTGGAGGGTCGACGGTGCCGTCTCTTGCCGGAGGGCCATCCCTTGCCGGAGAAGCCTCCCTTGCCGGAGGGCACTCCCTTGCCGGGGGATCTTCCCTTGGCGGAGTAGTTGAAGCAGATGGCGTGTCAGGAACGACCTCAGAACACTCCTGGCGGGGCTGCTCTGCTCCTACACAAATCAACCGTCAGATATCAGCAAATAAAGAGCACCCATGCGCGCCTAACCACAAAAAGTGAATCATATACTTACGCTGGGGGCTGCTTTGTGGAAGGGTCGCCAGGTCCGGCAAGGGGGTCTCAGACGCGCCTCCTGTTGCCATGGGGGGATCGTCCTCGATGATGACCACCGGGGTCTTGGCTCTCTTCGAAGCTCTCTGAGCCAGCGTCCTGAAAAGGAAAGAGTTCAGAATGAAGCAAGTCAGACACAAGACAAAACAGCAAATTGAAGAATTACAAGTACAGCGACAAGATCTTACTCTTCTTCTTCCTCGGAGCTGAGCGCGGAGAAGTCGAATTCCGGTCCGCCTCCGGTGCGACGAGCTCGAAGAGTAGTCTACCTCGGACGCTTGGCGGGTGCAGGAGCCGTGGTCCCAGAAGGCCCCGCTCCAGTTGTTGTGGCGGCGTGAGGCGCTCCCGCGGCAACAGTGCTTGCCGCGGTGGAGCGCGTCGCGCGGCGTGACGGCTGTTGGCCCGTCTGCCGCCCCGCCACTTCCCCGGTCTTGCGGAGGCGCCTTCTTGGTGGAGTTGTGGGCTCCGCTCGCGGCAAGCTACCTGAAGGTGGGGAGGAGGCGTCCCCGGCAGGCTCGTTAGGCTCAACTTCAGGCTCGGCCTGCTCCTCCGCGCCGGCAAGCTGCTCTCGATCGGCAAGGCTTGCCGCTTCTGCTGCCTCTGCCTCCTCCACGGTGAACCCAAATTCACCAGCGGCAGCAGCTGCTGCCGCCTCCTCCAGTCCGGTGGCGATGCGCTGCATCTCGGTGTCGGTGGTGTCGCGGGTGAGCCACTTCTGCTCGTCGGGGCGGATCTGCACTTCTTCCAAGTTATCGAAGAATTGCCGCACGACGTCGTCCGCAGGCTCTTGCCAGGTTGGAACGATCCCGTGCGAATCGCACAACGGCATCATTGCACGGATGCGGTCGAGCGAAGAGTTGTTGCATAAAGGAACGACTCCCCTTGGCAACATGAACCATTCGGGGTGATCGGGGTCATGATTGAACTGCTGCAGCAGCATCGCATCCAGCTCCAAGACGGTGAAATTCCAGTTGAGGCCCGGGCGCAGCCTCATGATGTCCGCCGCATTTTGGAACTCCCAAGCGGGTCTCCTCCTCTCCTGCAAGGGAGCGATGCGGCGGCGAAGGAAATCTGCGCCAACGGCGCCTACAGTGAGTCCGGCATGCCTGAGGCGCAAGGTCCGGGTCACAGCAATCTTCAACCTAGCATCCTCCGGCGCCAAGTTGCTCCAATCGTTGCCGCGCACTATGGGAGGTTGGCGCTGGGCAGTGAAGGGCTGCGGGTTCTCCTCAATGATCCAACACCAATCGGCTCTCCACTCCTCCCACTTGCTGCGGAGCTCTCCTTCCAGATAGGCTTCTTTCTTGCCGATCCTGGAGATCCAAGCAATCCCTCCGGCAAGTCTCTCTCCTCTCTCAACGCGGGGCATGAAGAAGTGGCGGAAGAGGGCTACGTTTGGATGGACTCCGACAAAGTTTTCGCAAAGGTGTGCGAAAACTGCCATGGTCAGGACAACACTGGGGGTGAAATCAAGGAGGCGAAGCCCGTAGGTGTTCGTGATATCGTAGAAGAATTCAGAAAAGGGCGGGCAGAGCCCGCAATAGAAGAAGAGCGCGAAGAAGGGGTACCCGCTCGAAACCAACTCGGATGCGTCGGCTGAGAGTACCCTCGTGCGCGGATGCACCCGCGTCTCCGTCGACCAGAAGAGGAAGTAGCCCTCCCTCAGCTCCTTTGCGTCGAGCTGGGGGTTGAAGATGGCCCGCTCCTTCGCGCGCGCGCATGAGCTGCGCCTCGGCCGACTTCACGCCCTTCCCCTTGTCGGCTTTCGGAGCCATGGCGGAGGTGGTGGAGGAGACCGACGGCGTTGATGGCGCTAGTGGCGACGGGGGGCGGAGCGTCGCTCTCTTCAGACTAGAGAAGAAGGGGGGAGCGGCGGTGTTTTTCGAGATGGGACAGCAAATGGCGAGGTGGGCGACTTGCCCCTGTTTCCCCTGTTTATAAGGAGGGAGAGGGGGCGGACGTTCCGCTTTTCCATTTAAAGAAACCCCCACGATCTCTCCCCACGACGCCGCAGTCGACGTGTGCTGTTCGTGGGGACGTGGTGGGTCCGGAGCGAGTAACGGCGTGATCTAGGCAGCAGCATCCTGCAGTAATCGCTTTTGGGCCTGGCCCAATAGAGCTCGGCGCCGTGTGTGGCCCAGGCCCGGGGGCTCCTGTCGGTGTACTAGAGTAGGGGTACCCTAGTATCCCGAACTCGTGCACGGGCAGTTGCAGCACCCCGCGGAAAGACTTGCCTAGTGACCACCAAGGTCCATAGCTGGGACTTTGTGTATGTTCTCGAAATGTGTTTGTCGAGTGCTCATTCAGAATGTTTCTATACAAGTTTCTGAATGAGCTCCTTATGAAAATTTCTCCACAAGTTGCCTATGAAAGAATCCTTTCAATCATCTGGTCGTCACAAATTTTTTGACTACTAGTGGAGCAAAAACGGACTCCGTCTGAGTCACATATCCATGTTTCAGTTAACACTGCGCAAAACTGATTCCGAACGACAGATACAGACTAGTTCTTGTGTAGTTGCATTCGATTTTCTCCATTCTACTACACTAAACATATCCATATGAGATCCAATTACCTGTAGGGCAATGCAAGAGACCTCAGTTATGATGATGCACTAGGTCCATAGCTGGGACTTTGTGTATGTTCTCGAAATGTGTTTGTCGAGTGCTCATTAAGAAAGTTTCTATACAAGTCTCTGAACGAACTCCTTAAAAATGTTCTCCAAAAGTTCCATGTGAAAGAATCCTTTGAAGCATCTGGTCATCACAAACATTTTGGCTACTTGTGGAGCCAAAGCGGACTCGTATGAGTCGATATCCATGTTTGAGATAACCTTTGCATAAAACTGATTCGAGCAGCGATTCTGAGACTAGTTCTTGTGTAGTTGCATTAGAATTTTTCCATTCTACGTCACTAAACAACTCCATATAAGATCCAATTACTTGTAGGAAAATTCAAGAGACCTAAGTTATGATGATGCACTAGGTCCATAGCTGGGACTTGTCGGTGTACTAGAGTAGGGGTACCCTAGTATGCCGAACTCGTGCACGGGCAGTTGCAGCACCCCGCGGCAAGGCTTGCCTAGTGACCGCCAAGGTCCTCCGCGGTTCCTTTGGAGCCATTCAAGAACAAATTATTCAAGTCAAAGAGACAAGGCCCCGGCAAGAGGAGCTTGCCGGGAAGGCCACTCAAGGCACGTAGAAGACAAGACCCCGGCAAGAGGAGCTTGCCGGGAAGGCTCGATGAGCGACGAGCTACCGGACGCGACAAGGATTCAGCCGCGGCAAGGCGCTTGCAGCGGCAGGCAACCTCTCTTTATCTCCGCTCCAGCTCATCCACCAACGTGTTGCCATGGGACCATTCGGTAGCGTGTCAAAGGGCTGTCTTGACCAGCGAAAAGAGCAGCGTGGCGGCAGCGACAAGACTACCATCATGGCGAACGGTGGCGCTCCTGACGGTCCCTGTTGCACTGTTTAAGCGACACGGACGGGCATTTAATGCTTTTGTCCCTTGCCGTCAGAGTTAGGTAGAGTACACTGTACAAAGTAGTTGCACCAACCGCAACTCATTTTCCATATTTGCCCTTGTCTACGTTGCCACCTGTGGTGCCCCTTGAGCATATAAAAGCAGGCCCATGAGCAACGTAGAGGGGGTTCGATTCATTCGAGACCAGAGACACTCAAGCTAGGTTTTGTAGCTCTCATTGCTCCCTAGCAAGAACACAATATAATCAGATAAGCAGCAGTAGGAGTATTATCTCTCCGGAGAGCTCCGAAGCTGGGTAAACTGCTCGTTGCTTCGCCTCGATCTGCTCTTCGCGGAATCTCCGCCTCCCACCGAACCGAAAGGGGTCCGGTCCGCCGGCCCCCATAGGTGTTCGTGGGTACGATCAGCCTCCCCGACAGGACCTTGTGTATGTTCTCGAAATGTGTTTGTCAAGCGCTCATTAAGAAGTTTCTATACAAGTTTCTGAATGAACTCCTGCAGAAAAGTTCTCCAAAAGTTGCCTATGAAAGAATCCTTTCAAGCATCTGGTCGTCACAAACTTATTGACTACTTGTGGAGCCAAAACGGACTCCGTATGAGTTAGATATCCATGTTTCAGTTAACACTGATCAAAACTGATTCGGAACGACAGATACAGACTAGTTCTTGTGTAGATGCATTCAATTTTTTCCATTCTACTTTACTAAACATATCCATATCAGATCCAATTACTTGTAGGGATTTGCAAGAGACCTCAGTTATGATGATGCACTAGGTCCATGGCTGGGACTTTGTGTATGTTCCCGAAATGCGTTTGTCGAGTGCTCATTAAGAAAGTTTTTATACAAGTTTCTGAATGAACTCCTTAAGAGAAGTTCTCCAATGTTACCTATGAAAGAATCCTTTCAAGCATCTGGTCGTCACAAATGGTTTGACTACTTGTGGAGCCAAAATGGACTACGTATGAGTCACATATCCATGTTTCAGTTAACACTGCGCAAAACTGATTTCGAACGATAGTTACAGACTAGTTCTTGTGTAGTTGCATTCGATTTTTTCCATTCTACTTCACTAAACATCTCCATATGAGATCCAATTACCTTTAGGGAAATCCAAGAGACCTCCGTTATGATGATGCACTAGGTCCATAGCAGGGACTTTGTGTATGTTCTCGAAATGCGTTTGTCGAGTGCTTATTAAGAAAGTTTCCATACAAGTTTTTGAATGAACTCCTTAAGAAACGTTCTCCAAAAGTTCCCTGTGAAAGAATACTTTGAAACACCTAGTCGTCACAAACGTTGTGTGCCGCCTGGGTATTTAAGCTACAGTGAACCTCTGCCAATGATGCCACGTCACCTCGATTACTGTTACTAATCTCGCGTTAGTAGGAAACTAGTTCGAATTCAAATTCAAAATTAAGCAAACAATAATGTTTTCAAATATTAAAACTAAAATGTTCGGAGTGAGCCAAATAATCCCTAGCTAATAATGGTGGAGAAACCACACCTTTATAAAATGTTTTAAGTACTATAAGATGAATAAAATAGCAGTAAAAACAATTATTTAAATACCTTCTGTAATTAATAAAATGTCAAACTAATTTATTTGAGGACTAGGCTTTTGTGACTATGGGCTAAGTTGAAATACTAATTTAAATGTTGCATGTATATTTTACTAAAACTAAAATAATAGGAAGCAAAACTGAAACAGAAAAAAGTAGAAGAAGTATAAAAGGAAAATAGTAAAACAATAAGGAAAAGAAAGCCCTCCCCCGGGGCCAACCAGCCCAGCTGGCTACTCCAGTCGGCCCTGCTGGACCGGCCCACCCCACCTCACCTACTAACCCCCTTGAGACACCAAACCCTAACCCGTAACCCCCCAGTCGCCCCCCTACTCTCTCCTTTCCCTCGATCCTATCTGGATCGGGGCACCCCTCGCGCCCGATCCCGCTCGTCGTCGTCCTCCACCGCCCCAACCGCTCCGCCTCCCCCACTCCACTCCCGGGCAGGCCGCCGTGCGTCAACCGCGACACCCCTTCACGGGCACCGCTGGCCGCGTGCGCCCCGCCGTCTCTGCCAGCCGCCCCGTCGCCCTCGACTGCTCGTCCCCGGAGCCACCTCGCGGATGCCACCTCCCCGCCGGGAGCCACCGCATCGAGCCCCGCACCGCCTTCTTCCTCCTCGGCCCCGTCGAGCCTCGTCGGACCTCCCCGAGCCCGCTGCCAGTCCCCTACGGCCCCACCGTGAGCACCTCCCTCTCCTCGCACTCCCCTTCCTCCGTGTCGGACGTAACCGAGCACGTCGTCGCGCACCCGCCCTCGCCTGCGACCTCGACGCCCCCGCTACTGCTCTCTGCTCCCCTCTGCCTTTGCTCGGCATGCGCTCAGCGGCGCTCCCCTCCCTTCGGGCGCGCGCCCGCTCCCCACGTCGCTGCACTAGTCGCGCCCCCGACGCGCCCGACCCCGTGCGCCTGTGCCCCTTTGCCCTGCGGCTGCTGCTGGCCTCCGCCGCCTCCCCTAGCAGGCGACTGCGCCGTTGGCCTCGCGTGGGTGGCTGGGTCGCGCCTGACCAGGCTCGGGCGCCTACGCCCGTGCGCCTGTGCCCGAACCGCTTAGGCCCTTGGGCCTATGACAGCTGGGGCCCGCCCCCTAAACGTTTTTTTAAGAGAATAAAATTAATAATAATATAATTAATAGTTAAATTAATTAATTAATTAACTAAACCAATTAACTTAACCTAATTAATCTGTTAGTTAAACTAATTAACTTGGTTAGTTTGTTAATAGTCAATGACAGTAGGACCCACACGTCAGTTGACCAGTCAACACCTCTGTTGACTGCTGACGTCATGCTGACGTCACGATGATGTCAGCCAGCACTATTCTGGATAATGTTCGAATTAAATAGTTAAATAAATCCTAAAAATGATTTAAATCTTTTAAAATTAATATAAAATAAACCGTAGCTCAGATGAAAATACTTTCTACATGAAAGTTGCTTAGAACGACGAGACGAACCCGAAAACGCAGTCCGTTCGTCCGCCATGCATCTCTAACCTATCGAACTCGCAACTTTCCCCTCCGGCTCCTCTGCCCGAAAACACGAAACACTGGGGATACTTTCCCGGATGTTTCCCCCCCTTCACCGGCATCACCTCATACCGCGTTAGGGCACGCCTAGCATCACGCCTTGATTTGTCATGCACCGTCATGCATCTGTTTGCATTGTATTCATTGTTTATTCCCCCTCTTCTTCCGCTAGACACCGAGACCGACGCTGCTGTTGCCCAGTTCGACTACGGAGTTGACGACCCCTCCTTCCTGCCAGAGCAATCAGGCAAGCCCTCCCCCCCCCCTTGATCACCAGATATCGCCTACTCACCTCTATACTGGTTGCATTAGAGTAGTGTAGCATGTTACTGCTTTCCGTTATTCCTATTCTAAAGCATAGCCTGTCTTTGCTACTTCTGTTGGTACCTTTATCTGCAATCCTACTTTCCTAGTATAGGATGCTAGTATTTCCATCTATGGCCCTACATTCTTGTCCGTCTACTGTGCTATACTATCGGGCCGTGATCACTCGGGAGGTGATCAAGGGTATATACTATATACTTTATACATGATACATGAGGTGACTAAAGTCGGGTCGGCTTGTGGAGCACCCGCGAGTGGATCTTTGTGGCGGAGCGACAGGGCAGGTTGAGACCGCCTAGGAGAGAGGTGGGCCTGGCCCTGTTCGGCGTTCGAGGATACTTAACACGCTTAACGAGATCTTGGTATTTGATCTGAGTTGGGTCATTGACCTTATACGCACTAACCGCCACGTGGGACCAGATATGGGCAACCGGCGTCGTGGTATCAGCCGAAGCATTTCGTGACGTCAGCGACTGAGTGGCGCGCGCCGGAATGGACTGGAACGCCACTAGGCTAGGTCTGCTTCCGGCCGCCCACGCAACATGCAGGTGTGCTAAGGGCGATGGGCCCAGACCCCTGTGCGCATAGGTTTAGACCGGCGTGCTGACCTCTCTGTTATGCCTAGGTGGGGCTGCGACGTGTTGATCTTCCGCGGCGGGCATGACCCGAAAAGTGTGTCCGCCAAATGGGATCGGCGTGTCGGGTAATGTGGTGCACCCCTGCAGGGAAGTTAATCTATTCGAATAGCCGTGATCTTCGGTAACAGGACGACTTGGAGTTGTACCTTGACCTTATGACAACTAGAACCAGATACTTAATAAAACACACCCTTCCAAGTGCCAGATACAACCCGGTGGTCGCTCTGTATCAGGGTTACGATGAGGGGATCGCCGGGTATGATTATGCTATACGATGCTACTTGGAGGACTTCAACCTACCCTCTTCTACCTGTTGCAAGAGGAGGTGACCAGAAGCGTAGTCTTCGATAAGACAAGCTATCCCCCTCTTATTCTGGCTTTCTGCAATTCAGTCCACTGATATGGCCCCTTACACATATATCCATGCATATGTAGTGTAGCTCCTTGCTTGCGAGTACTTTGGATGAGTACTCACGGTTGCCTTGTTCCCCCTTTTCCCCCTTACTTTACCGGGTTGCTGCGACCAAACGATGGAGCCCAGGAGCCAGACGCCACCGTCGATGATGACTACTTCACTGGAGGTGCCTACTACTACGTGCTGCCTGCTGACGACAACCAGGAGTAGTTAGGAGGATCCCAGGCAGGAGGCCTGCGCCTCTTTCGATCTGTATCCTAGTTTGTGCTAGCCTTCTTAAGGCAAACTTGCTTAACTTATGTCTGTACTCAGATATTCTTGCTTCCGCTGACTCGTCTATGATCGAGCACTTGTATTCGAGCCCTCGAGGCCCCTGGCTTGTATTATGATGCTTGTATGACTTATTTATGTTTTAGAGTTGTGTTGTGATATCTTCCCGTGAGTCCCTGATCTTGATCATACACATTTGCGTGCATGATTAGTGTACGATTGAATCAGGGGCGTCACAAGTTGGTATCAGAGCCGACTGCCTGTAGAAACCCCCTTTCCAACTCCTTGGCCGAAGTCGAGTCTAGACATTGCTAAAACTTTTACTAACAGGGTTGTGTGCCTTACGGGCCCACGTCACCATTGGGTGGTAGTAGGATCTTTTACTCCTCGACCTTTACTCTGGGATTCTGAACTCTCTTCTATTCGGGTTAAACGATTTTTACTAAAATCTAACTTTAGGTTCTCGAAAATACTTTCTCCGGAGAGGCCCTTCAGTCCAGATGATCACCGAGTGCACCAGAAGATTTCGGAGATACTCTTTGATATTCTCTCAAGACTTTGTGCCCATCACTTTTGCTATTCCTGACCACCGATAAATCTGTATGGATAACTACTTACACTTTCCATTCATACGATCATCCCCCATTGATCTTGTTATTACAAGATACCCCGAAGTTTTCTCTATTGTTCCGAGAATACTTTGTGCCTACTGCCTAGCAGTTCTTTGCCACATGAATACCCCTTCAAATAAATCCTCGCACTTTGTCGAGTATCCGCTCATCCCCAGTTGTTCATGTGTTTCACAAAAGTCTTCAATATACTATTCGATCTTCCGAAAATCCTCTAGAACATTTGGATCTTGAAATTCTTGCTTGCATTGCATTATGGTTAATCCCATAAGTCTCGTAGTCTTCTTGACATTCCTTGTCATTATCATTTTGAGTCTGTTGACTCAATATGTTTGCGAATACACGCAATCATCATTGATCCTTATAAATTACCTTTCCGGCTGAGCTGCCATTCTTTTAACTGGAATTGGTTCTCGACCAATCCGATTGTAGTTGATTGTACCCTAAGGCTATTCAACTTATCCATCCCTAATCAGAGCATTGCTTCTGATCCCTTGATTTGGAAATAATAATTCCTTTGCATTTGACAATTGAGTTAGTCAGTTGTTTCCATAATCTGATCTCCTTGCATTCTTCTTCCTCTAGTCGAGTACCGATGCTCACGTCAGATCCCTTGTGGACCACAAGATCCTTTGTTGGATTTTATCTGACAACGCCCTTCATATTCAATAACCTTGTGAGCCTTTCCTCTGATACATAATGCCTTTGGTAAATTGTATCCTTTGCTTTCTCAACCATGCTCTGCCTTCGAGCTTGAGTTAATTACTTCTAAAGATTCTGGTACATGATTCTAAGATGCCCCGATGGGTTGAACCTATGCCTTCCCCTAATCCGTGAGAACCCGAAAGTTTTCACAAGTCATACTCTTCCGGTGTTCTACCAAATAAAAATCAAACACTACAGTTTTATCAAAACGAGAGGTGAATGAAATGATATGCATTAAAGAAGTGGGAGTCGACCTTGAACTTTGTGTTCATGCCCATGAAAATGATGTAGACCGTCTCGGAAGCTTCTTGCAAAATGATTATCCAACTGTATGATTCTTTCGGTATTCTTGAAACTGATTCCTTACAATTATGGTTTCGACCATGCTGTCCTAATCTGATATATCTGATGGGAATTCAATCCAGTGCCTTGTCTATTTTTGGCAAGGTTGAAGTATCTACTGTTATAGGTCAATGACCCGGTTCTACTTCTATCATGTTCTACCTTCGAGTATTACCCCCTGGTATCTCGAAGATGTCTTGCCATTGCACCACATCTTACTAACTTTGTTGAAGTAATGTCTTTCCTTGTCATAATCACTCTATGGGTTCTAGGTTGTTGTCAACCGAGGACACCGACTAGTGAAATTATTTCGCACTACAAATCAAATACCCCTAGTATTTTTACTAGGAAATTCTGAACTCAATCTGGTTATTACTAGACTATCGGCTGCATCCTGCTCTTGCTATCTTTAACTGTGCTACCTCGTCCTTCTCTGGTGCATGAATTCTTCAGTGTGTGAGCACGACTTACGTCGAGCTTTCAACATCATGTTGCTTGTCTTGAAAGGCAACTTTGGTTCGAGCTTGCATCTTATATATTGATCCTATAACCTGCCACTTCGTCGTTCCCTTGCTCATTGCCGTTGCTTGATTGCATCCTCTTGAAACCTCCGGCAAATGTGTCGAATCACCTTCAACACTTTGACTTCTTCCGAGATGTCAACTGTGTTCATGATGAGAAATACCCTCCTTGCCTCGATGATTTTTATTATCATCGACAACACCCTTGACTTCCTTTCATCGCGAAATTGTCCACATTATGAATACAACTTTCTCTCCAGCTAGTGTTGTGTTCTGCCTTGAAGTATTACTTTCTTTTCTGTCGAGAATGTTGTGGGGATTGCTCCACCTCTTAGAAATTCTCGGTATGATGATACTTCTCACCATCAGCATTCTTCCTTGGTCCCCGCGTTGTTTCTAACCGTAATACCAACAACTGAACTAGGATATGTGAATTCAAAACTTTTAGCAACCCTATTGCTTTGAAGTGAATGGTCAATAACTCCATTCTAAGTCTTTTGGTTATTGAATCCCCATTCTAACATTGATCATGCTACCTAAGCCCATATTTCGGGTGCACCTTTCAACCAATGTTTAATTGTGTATGTTTCCCTCGAGCATACATCATTATATCATCAGATCTGACAAATGTTATCTCCTTGTCCGCATAATTGGGGGAACCCATCTTTTTGGAAATCTCAATGAATTTTTGCTGAGTCCATCAGCCACCTCCTCATCCCCTCCTTGGTGTAATGATGAAATATTGTTTCAGGAACCCGCTCCCATAGTTCATTTTCCGAGAATCTTGCAATGTCATCCCGTCAATTTGTGTTGCACCTTTCTTCTCAGGCATCCTGAGCCTGAGGTATCCTGACACCAATCATATCTGAATCTCCATCAGATATGATGGTTGGAACATATTTACAAGAGTTATAACGCTAGTCTTCATAAGACCCGGTAAGGTGATGTCATGCCTAGCACCCCTGGCCGGAGGACCTATTGTTATAGTTGTTCCTTTTTGGCAAGGTTAACCATTCTTCCATGACGGAATTGTAAGACTTATTCTATAAGTTATTCCTGATGAATCCTTTGTGTTTCCAAAGTCTGATCTTCACCTGTTGGCCATGTCAATGCTATCTCGGAGCATGTCTATGGTACTCCAATTTTCAACAAGAACATTTGAAGCCCAATGTTAAATGTTTCCTGCTCAGTTATCCAAACACCGTTGTATGGGTAATGTCATGAAATTTCTCTCCCCTACCTAAGGAGTTTTCCACATAATATCCTGTCATGGATATCATACTCTGCTTGTCCTTGGGAAGAATATACCCTTGAAATATGTGTTTAAACACATTTTCCTTTCCATTGTTCTGTTTAATCTGACAATCATATTTTCCTTTCCATTGGTTGGTTTAACGTTTCTAGTGATCTATATGATCTAAGCAGTAACATTATTCTGCTTATGTAAAACACCTTGGTGTACAACCGTGTCAGTAATACCCTGTTGCTTTTGTTGATAGCATTCCGGTAGCCGCCGATGGACGAGAACTTTGCCTAATGGTCCGCCTCGTTCAACGAGCAGGAAAATGGTTCTCTTCGTTCCTCGCCCTTGGTACCGACATTGTTGCCGACTTAACCGGCATGCTATCCTCTGACATGCCTTGCTTACATGATCGTGTACGACGTCATCGCCTTCCTACTCTTAACCCACATGGTGGGCCCATGACCCACAGGCCCTAGGATCGAAACCTGACTCTCCTGTACACCCTGTTGTCAAAGTTATTCCTCGATCTTGACTTCGTATGTAATTCACGGGCCACCTGCCTATTGATCTATTATGGTATAAGACGCATTACTTATTCCCGATTGCTTTGAGCCCCTTTCACGCCCTGTTTCAGGCATCGAACGGTTGCCTGCTCGCTCGAAACTTCCCAGGAAACCTCATTACTTTGCTCTCGATATTTTCTTAAGTATCAATTCAAGAGTTACTTTCCGCCACCTTCCTCGATGTTATCTACCAGATAAGCAACCTTGTAGAGGCCCGTTCTTCCGAAGTTACCCCTTATCATTTTCGTAAGTACGATGGAGTTCCTAAAGGAAGGACGACAACCTCATCATGATGTATTGATGCATAGGAATGAAAACATCAACGCTATGGATTTACCACTTTGAGAAGAGCGACTAAGACCGAGAAGATTCGTTAAAATTTCGTAACCAAATCCATTCCCCCTTACTCCCGCTCCTAAATCTCGGGACGAGATTTCTTGTAGTGGAGGAGAATTGTGACGCCTGGGTATTTAAGCTACAGTGAACCTCTGCCAATGATGCCACGTCACCTCGATTACTGTTACTAATCTCGCGTTAGTTCGAAACTGGTTAGAATTCAAATTCAAAATTAAGCAAACAATAAAAGTTTTCAAATATTAAAACTGAAATGTTCGGAGTGAGGCAAATAATCCCTAGCTAATAATGGTGGAGAAACCAAACCTTTATAAAATGTTTTAAGTACTATAAGATGAATAAAATAGCAGTAAAAACAATTATTTAAATACCTTCTATAATTAATAAAATGTCAAACTAATTTATTTGAGGACTAGGCTTTTTGTGACTATGGGCTAAGTTGAAATACTAATTTAAATGCTGCATGTATATCTTACTAAAACTAAAATAATAGGAAGCAAAACTGAAACAGAAAAAAGTAGAAGAAGTATAAAAGGAAAATAGTAAAACAATAAGGAAAAGAAAGCCCTCCCCTGGGGCCAACCAGCCCAGCTGGCTACTCTAGTCGGCCCGGCTGGACCGGCCCACCCCACCTCACCTACTAACCCCCTGGAGACACCAAACCCTAACCCGTAACCCCATAGTCGCCCCCCTACTCTCTCCTTTCACTCGATCCGATCTGGATCGGGGCACCCCTCGCGCCCGATCCCGCTCGTCGTCGTCCTCCACCGCCCCAACTGCTCCGCCTCCCCCACTCCACTCCCGGGCAGGCCGCCGTGCGTGAACCGCGACACCCCGTCACGGGCACCGCTGGTCGTGTGCACCCCGCCGTCTCTGCCAGCCGCCCCGTCGCCTCGACTGCTCATCCCCGGAGCCACCTCGCGGATGCCACCTCCCCGCCGGGAGCCACCGCATCGAGCCCCGCACCGCCTTCTTCCTCCTCGGCCCCGTCGAGCCTCGCCGGACCTCCCCGAGCCCGCTGCCAGTCCCCTACGGCCCCACCGTGAGCACCTTCCTCTCCTCGCACTCCCCTTCCTCCGTGTCGGACGTCACCGTGCACGTCGTCGCGCGCCCGCCCTCACCTGCGACTTCGACGGCCCCCGCTACTGCTCTCTGCTCCCCTCTGCCTTTGCTCCGCATGCGCTCGGCGGCGCTCCCCTCCCTTCGAGCGCGCGCCCGCTCCCCACCTCGCCGCACTGGTCGCGCCCCCGGCGCGCCCGACCCCGTTCTCACGCAGCTCTCCCCGACCCTGGCCTCTTTCTGCTCTCGACCCCGTCTGGCCTCGTGGTCACGCCCGTCGTCGCTAGGCAGACCGCATGCAACCGCGCCCCTTTGCCCTATGGCTGCCGCTGGCCTCCGCCGCCTACCCTAGCCGGCGACCGCGCCGTTGGCCTCGCCTGGGTGGTTGCGTCGCGCCTGACCAGGCTCGGGCGCCTACGCCCGTGCGCCTGTGCCCGAACCGCTTAGGCCCTTGGGCCTATGACAGCTGGGGCCCGCCCCCTAAACGTTTTTTTAAAAGAGAATAAAATTAATAATAAAATAATTAATAGTTAAATTAATTAATTAATTAACTAAACCAATTAACTTAACCTAATTAATCTGTTAGTTAAACTAATTAACTTGGTTAGTTAGTTAATAGTCAATAATGATGGGACCCACGTCGTCAGTTGACGGTCAACACCTCTGTTGACTGCCGGCGTCATCTTGACGTCATGATGATGTCGACAAGCACTTTCGGATAATGTTAGAATTAAATAGTTAAATAAATCCTAAAAATGATTTAAATCTTTTAAAATTAATATAAAATAAACCGTAGCTCAGATGAAAATACTTTCTACATGAAAATTGCTTAGATCGACGAGACGAACCCGGAAACGTAGTCCGTTCGTCCGCGACGCATCCCTAACCTATCGAACTCGCAACTTTCCCCTCCGGCTCCTCTGCCCGAAAACACGAAACACCGGGGATACTTTCCCGGATGTTTCCTTCACCGGCATCACCTCATACCGCGTTAGGGCACGCCTAGCATCACGCCTTTCTTTGTCATGCATCATCATGCATCTGTTTGCATTGTATTCATTTTTATTCCCCCTCTTCTTCCGCTAGACACCGAGACCGACGCTGCTGCTGCCCAGTTCGACTACGGAGTTGACGACCCCTCCTTCTTGCCAGAGCAATCAGGCAAGCCCCCCCCCCTTGATCACCAGATATCGCCTACTCTCCTCTATACTGCTTGCATTAGAGTAGTGTAGCATGTTACTGCTTTCCGTTATTCCTATTCTGATGCATAGCCTGTCTTTGCTACTTCTGTTGATACCTTTACCTGCAATCCTACTTGCCTAGTATAGGATGCTAATATTTCCATCTATTGGCCTACATTCTTGTCCATCTGCTGTGCTATACTATCGGGCCGTGATCACTCGGGAGGTGATCACGGGTATATACTATATACTTTATACATGATACATGAGGTGACTAAAGTCAGGTCGGCTTGTGGAGCACCCGCGAGTGGATCTTTGTGGCGGAGCGACAGGGCAGGTTGAGACGGCCTAGGAGAGAGGTGGGCCTGGCCCTGTTCGGCGTTTGCGGATACTTAACACGCTTAATGAGATCTTGGTATTTGATCTGAGTTGGGTCATTGACCTTATACGCACTAACCGCCACGTGGGACAAGATATGGGCAACCGGCGTCGTGGTATCAGCCGAAGCATTTCGTGACGTCAACGACTAAGCGGCGCGCGCCGGATTGGACTGGGACGCCACTAGGCTAGGTCTGCTTCTGGCCGCCCACGCAACTTGCAGGTGTGCTAAGGGCGATGGGCCCAGACCCCTGTGCGCATAGGTTTAGACCGGCGTGCTGACCTCTCTATTATGCCTAGGTGGGGCTGCGACGTGTTGATCTTCCGCGGCCGGGCATGACCTAGAAAAGTGTGTCCGGCCAAATGGGATCGAGCGTGTCGGGTAATGTGGTGCACCCCTGCAGGGAAGTTAATCTATTCGAATAGGCGTGATCTTCGATAAGAGGACGACTTGGAGTTGTACTTTGACCTTATGGCAACTAGAACCGGATACTTAATAAAACACACCCTTCCAAGTGCCAGATACAACCCGGTGGTCGCTCTCTATCAGGGTTACGATGAGGGGATCGCCGGGTAGGATTATGCTATACGATGCTACTTGGAGTTCTTCAACCTACCCTCTTCTACCTGTTGCAAGACGGAGGTGACCAGAAGCGTAGTCTTCGATAAGACTAGATATCCCCCTCTTATTCTGGCTTTCTGCAGTTCAGTCCACTGATATGGCCCTTTACACATGTATCCATGCATATGTAGTGTAGCTCCTTGCTTGCGAGTACTTTGGATGAGTACTCACGGTTGCCTTGTTCCCCCTTTTCCCCCTTTCTTTACCCGGTTGCTACGACCAGACGATGGAGCCCAGGAGCAGACGCCACCGTCTATGACGACTACTACACTGGAGATGCCTACTACTACGTGCTGCTTGCTGACGACGACCAGGAGTAGTTAGGAGGATCCCAGGCAGGAGGCCTGCGCCTCTTTCGATCTGTATCCCAGTTTGTGCTAGCCTTCTTAAGGCAAACTTGTTAAACTTATGTCTGTACTCAGATATTGTTGCTTCCGGTGACTCGTCCATGATCGAGCACTTGTATTCGAGCCCTTGAGGCCCCTGGCTTGTATTATGATGCTTGTATGACTTATTTATGTTTTAGAGTTGTGTTGTGATATCTTCCCGTGGGTCCCTGATCTTGATCGTACACATTTGCGTGCATGATTAGTGTACAATTGAATCAGGGGCGTCACACGTTGTGACTGCTTGTAGCGCCAAAACGGACTCCGTATGAGTCAGATATCCATGTTTCAGTTAACACTCATTCCGAACGACAGTTACAGAGTAGTTCTTGTGTAGCTGCATTCGATTTTTTCTATTCTACTTCACTAAAAATCTCCATATGAGATCCAATTACTTGTAGGTTAGTGCAAGAGACCTCAGTTATGATGATGCACTTGGTCCATAGCTGGGACTTTGTGTATATTCTCGAAATGCGTTTGTCGAGTGCTCATTCAGAATGTTTCTATACAAGTTTCTGAATGAACTCCTTATGAAAATTTCTCCACAAGTTTCCTATGAAAGAATCCTTTCAAGCATCTGGTCGTCACAAATGTTTTGACTACTTGTGGAGCCAAAACGGACTCCGTATGAGTCACATATCCATGTTTCAGTTAACACTGCGCAAAACTGATTCCGAACGACAGATACAGACTAGGTCTTGTGTAGTTGCATTCGATTTTCTCCATTCTACTACACTAAACATATCCATATGAGATCCAATTACCTGTAGGGAAATGCAAGAGACCTCAGTTATGATGATGCACTAGGTCCATAGCTGGGACTTTGTGTATGTTCTCGAAATGTGTTTGTCGAGTGCTCATTAATGAAGTTTCTATACAAGTCTCTGAACGAACTCCTTAAGAAATGTTCTCCAAAAGTTCCATGTGAAAGAATCCTTTGAAGCATCTGGTCGTCACAAACGTTTTTACTACTTGTGGAGCCAAAACGGACTCCGTATGAGTCAGATATCCATGTTTCAGATAACACTGCGCAAAACTGATTCCGAACGACAGTTACAGACTAGTTCTTGTGTAGTTGCATTCAAATTTTTCCATTCTACGTCACTAAACAACTTCATATAAGATCCAACTACTTCTAGGAAAATGCAAGAGACCTAAGTTATGATGATGCACTAGGTCCATAGCTCGGACTTTGTGTATGTTCTCGAAATGCGTTTGTCGAGTGCTCATTAAGAAGTTTCTATACAAGTTTCTGAATGAACTCCTTAAGAAAAGTTCTCCAAAGGCTGCCTATGAAAGAATCCTTTCAAGCATCTGGTCGTCACAAACTTTTTGACTACCTATGGAGCCAAAATGGACTCCGTATGAGTTAGATATCCATGTTTCAGTTAACACAGCGCAAAACTGATTCGGAACGACAGATACAGACTAGTTCTTGTGTAGATGCATTCGATTTTTTCCATTCTACTTCACTAAACATATCCATATCAGATCCAATTACTTGTAGGGATTTTCCAGAGACCTCAGTTATGATGATGCACTAGGTCCATGGCTGGGACTTTGTGTATGTTCTCGAAATGCGTTTGTCGTGTGCTCATTAAGAAAGTTTCTATACAAGTTTCTGATTGGACTCCTTAAGAAAAGTTCTCCAAAAGTTCCCTATGTAAGAATCCTTTCAAGCATCTGGTCGTCACAAACATTTTGACTACTTGTGGCGCCAAAACGTACTCCGTATGAGTCAGATATCCGTGTTTGATTAACTACTTCACATCCAAAACCGATCGAGCAGCGATTCTGAGTAGTTCTTGTGTAGCTGCATTCGATTTTTTCTATTCTACTTCACTAAAAATCTCCATATGAGATCCAATTACTTGTAGGTTTATGCAAGAGACCTCAGTTATGATGATGCACTTGGTCCATAGCTGGGACTTTGTGTATATTCTCGAAATGCGTTTGTCGAGTGCTCATTCAGAATGTTTCTATACAAGTTTCTGAATGAACTCCTTATGAAAAGTTCTCCACAAGTTGCCTATGAAAGAATCCTTTCAAGCATCTGGTCATCACAAATGTTTTGACTACTTGTGGAGCCAAAATGGACTCCGTATGAGTCTCATATCCATGTTTCAGTTAACACTGCGCAAAACAGATTCCGAACGACAGATACAGAATAGTTCTTGTGTAGTTGCATTCGATTTTGTCCATTCTACTACACTAAACATATCCATATGAGATCCAATTACCTGTAGGGAAATGCAAGAGACCTCAGTTATGATGATGCACTATGTCCATAGCTGGGACTTTGTGTACGTTCTCGAAATGTGTTTGTCGAGTGCTTATTATGAAAGTTTCTATACAAGTCTCTGAACGAACTCCTTAAGAAATGTTCTACAAAAGTTCCATGTGAAAGAATCCTTTGAAGCATCTGGTCATCAGAAACGTTTTGACTACTTGTGGAGACAAAACGGACTCCATATGAGTCAGATATCCATGTTTCAGATAACTTTGCAAAAACTGATTCGAGCAGCGATTCTGAGACTAGTTCTTGTGTAGTTGCATTCGAATTTTTCCATTCTACGTCACTAAATAACTCCATATAAGATCCAATTACTTGTAGGCAAATGCAAGAGACCTAAGTTATGATCATGCACTAGGTCCATAGCTGGGACTTTGTGTATGTTCTTGAAATGCGTTTGTCGAGAGCTCATTGAGAAGTTTCTATACAAGTTTCTGAATGAACTCCTTAAGAAAAGTTCTCCAAAGGTTGCCTATGAAAGAATCCTTTCAAGCATCTGGTCGTCACATATCCTTGTTTCAGTTAACACTGCGCATAACTGATTCGGAACGACAGATACAGACTAGTTCTTGTGTAGATGCATTCGATTTTTTCCATTCTACTTCACTAAACATATCCATATGAGATCCAATTACTTGTAGGGATTTGCAAGAGACCTCAGTTATGATGATGCACTAGGTCCATGGCTAGGACTTTGTGTATGTTCTCGAAATGCGTTTGTCGAGTGCTCATTAAGAAAGTTTCTATACTAGTTTCTGATTGGACTCCTTAAGAAAAGTTCTCCAAAAGTTCCCTATGTAAGAATCCTTTCAAGCATCTGGTCATCACAAACATTTTGACTACTTCTGGAGCCAAAACGTACTCCGTATGAGTCAGATATCCGTGTTTCAGTTAACACTGCGCAAAACTGATCCCGAACGACAGTTACAGACTAGTTCTTGTGTAGTTGCATTCAATTTTTTCCATTCTACTTCACTAAAAATCTCCATATGAGATCCAATTACTTGTAGGGAAATGCAAGAGACCTCAGTTATGATGATGCACTAGGTCCATAGCAGGGACATTGTGTATGTTCTCGAAATGCGTTTGTCGAGTGCTCATTAAGAATGTTTCTATACAAGTTTTTGAATGAACTCCTTAAGAAACGTTCTCCAAAATTTCCCTGTGAAAGAATACTTTGAAACATCTGGTCGTCACAAACGTTGTGACTACTTGCCGAGCCAAAACAGACTCCGTATGTGTCAGATATCCATGTTTTAGTTAACAAAGCGCAAAACTAATTCCGAAGGACAGTTACACACTAGTTCTTGTCTAGTTGCATTTGATTTTTTCCAATCTACTTCACTAAACATCTCCATATGAGATCCAATTACTTGTAGGGAAATGTAAGAGACGAAAGTTATGATGATGCACTAGCTCCATAGCTGGGACTTTGTGTATGTTCTCGAAATGCGTTTGTCGAGGGCTCATTAAGAAAGTTTCTATACAAGTTTCTGAATGAACTCATTAATGAAACTTCCCCAAAAGTTCCCTGTGAAAGAATCCTTTGAAGCATCTAGTAGTCACAAACGTTTTGACTACTTGTGGAGCCAAAACAGACTCCGTATGAGTCCGATATCCATGTTTCATTAACACTGCAAAACGTAATTCGAGCAGCGATTCTGAGACTAGTTATTGTGTAGTTGCATTCGAATGTTTCGATTCTACGCCACTAAAAATCTCCATATGATATCAAATTACTTGTAGGCAAACGCAATAGACCTCAGTTATGATGATACACTAGGTCCATAGCTGGGACTTTGTGTATGTTCTCGAAATGCGTTTGTCGAGTGCTCATTAAGAAAGTTTCTATACAAGTTTCTGAATAAACTCCTTAAGAAAAGTTCTCCAAAGTTACCTATGAAAGAATCCTTTCAAGCATCTGGTCCTCAGAAATGTTTTGACTACTTGTGGAGCCAAAACGGACTCCGTATGAGTCAGATATCCAAGTTTCAGTTAACACTTCGCAAAACTGATTCCGAACAACAGTTACAGACTAGTTCTTGTGTAGTTGCATTCGATTTTTTCCATTCTACTTCACCAAACATCTCCATATGAGATCCAATTACTTTTAGGGAAATGCAAGAGACCAAAGTTATGATGATGCACTAGGTCCATAGCAGGGACTTTGTGTATGATCTCGAAATGCGTTTGTCGAGTGCTCATTAAGAAAGTTTCTATACAAGTTTTTGAACGAACTCCTAAAGAAACGTTCTCCAAAAGTTCCCTGTTAAAGAATACTTTGAAACACCTAGTTGTCACAAACATTGTGACTACTTGTGGAGCCAAAACGGACTCCGTATGAGTCAGATATCCATGTTTAAGTTAACACTGCGCAAAACTGATTCCGAACGATAGTTACAAACTAGTTCTTGTGTAGTTGCATTCGAATTTTGCCATTCTATGTCAGTAAACATCTTCATATCAGATCCAATTACTTGTAGGCAAATGCAAGAGACCTAAGTTATGATGATGCACTAGGTCCATAGCTGGGACTTTGTGTATGTTCTTGAAATGCGTTTGTCGAGAGCTCATTGAGAAGTTTCTATACAAGTTTCTGAATGAACTCCTTAAGAAAAGTTCTCCAAAGGTTGCCTATGAAAGAATCCTTTCAAGCATCTGGTCATCACATATCCTTGTTTCAGTTAACACTGCGCAAAACTGATTCGGAACGACAGATACAGACTAGTTCTTGTGTAGATGCATTCGATTTTTTCCATTCTACTTCACTAAACATATCCATATGAGATCCAATTACTTGTAGGGATTTGCAAGAGACCTCAGTTATGATGATGCACTAGGTCCATGGATGGGACTTTGTGTATGTTCTCGAAATTCGTTTGTCGAGTGCTCATTAAGAAAGTTTCTATACTAGTTTCTGATTGGACTCCTTAAGAAAAGTTCTCCAAAAGTTCCCTATGTAAGAATCCTTTCAAGCATCTGGTCATCACAAACATTTTGACTACTTCTGGAGCCAAAACGTACTCCGTATGAGTCAGATATCCGTGTTTCAGATTAACATGCGCAAAACCGATCCCGCAGCGATTCTGAGACTATTTCTTGTGTAGTTGCATTCGATTTTTCCATTCTACTTCACTAAAATCTCCATATGAGATCCAATTACTTGTAGGAAATGCAAGAGACCTCGGTTATGATGATGCACTAGGTCCATAGCAGGGACATTGTGTATGTTCTCGAAATGCGTTTGTCGAGTGCTCATTAAGAATGTTTCTATACAAGTTTTTGAATGAACTCCTTAAGAAACGTTCTCCAAAATTTCCCTGTGAAAGAATACTTTGAAACATCTGGTCGTCACAAACGTTGTGACTACTTATGAGCCAAAACAGACTCCGATGTGTCGATATCCATGTTTTAGTTAACAAAGCGCAAAACTGATTCCGAAGGACAGTTACACACTAGTTCTTGTCTAGTTGCATTTGATTTTTTCCATTCTACTTCACTAAACATCTCCATATGAGATCCAATTACTTGTAGGGAAATGTAAGAGACGAAAGTTATGATGATGCACTAGCTCCATAGCTGGGACTTTGTGTATGTTCTCGAAATGCGTTTGTCGATGGCTCATTAAGAAAGTTTCTATACAAGTTTCTGAATGAACTCATTAATGAAACTTCCCCAAAAGTTCCCTGTGAAAGAATCCTTTGAAGCATCTAGTTGTCACAAACGTTTTGACTACTTGTGGAGCCAAAACAGACTCCGTATGAGTCCGATATCCATGTTTCAGTTAACACTGCGCAAACGTAATTCCGAACGACAGTTACAGACTAGTTATTGTGTAGTTGCATTCGAATGTTTCGATTCTACGCCACTAAAAATCTCCATATGATATCAAATTACTTGTAGGCAAACGCAATAGACCTCAGTTATGATGATACACTAGGTCCATAGCTGGGACTTTGTGTATGTTCTCGAAATGCGTTTGTCGAGTGCTCATTAAGAAAGTTTCTATACAAGTTTCTGAATAAACTCCTTAAGAAAAGTTCTCCAAAGTTACCTATGAAAGAATCCTTTCAAGCATCTGGTCGTCAGAAATGTTTTGACTACTTGTGGAGCCAAAACGGACTCCGTATGAGTCAGATATCCAAGTTTCAGTTAACACTTCGCAAAACTGATTCCGAACGATAGTTACAGACTAGTTCTTGTGTAGTTGCATTCGATTTTTTCCATTCTACTTCACCAAACATCTCCATATGAGATCCAATTACTTTTAGGGAAATGCAAGAGACCAAAGTTATGATGATGCACTAGGTCCATAGCAGGGACTTTGTGTATGATCTCGAAATGCGTTTGTCGAGTGCTCATTAAGAAAGTTTCTATACAAGTTTTTGAACGAACTCCTAAAGAAACGTTCTCCAAAAGTTCCCTCTTAAAGAATACTTTGAAACACCTAGTTGTCACAAACATTGTGACTACTTGTGGAGCCAAAACGGACTCCGTATGAGTCAGATATCCATGTTTAAGTTAACACTGCACAAAACTGATTCCGAACGATAGTTACAAACTAGTTCTTGTGTAGTTGCATTCGAATTTTTCCATTCTATGTCACTAAACATCTTCATATCAGATCCAATTACTTGTAGGCAAATGCAAGAGACCTAAGTTATGATGATGCACTAGGTCCATAGCTGGGAATTTGTGTATGTTCTTGAAATGCGTTTGTCGAGAGCTCATTGAGAAGTTTCTATACAAGTTTCTGAATGAACTCCTTAAGAAAAGTTCTCCAAAGGTTGCCTATGAAAGAATCCTTTCAAGCATCTGGTCGTCACATATCCTTGTTTCAGTTAACACTGCGCAAAACTGATTGAACGACAGATCTGAGACTAGTTCTTGTGTAGATGCATTCGATTTTTTCCATTCTACTTCACTAAACATATCCATATGAGATCCAATTACTTGTAGGGATTTGCAAGAGACCTCAGTTATGATGATGCACTAGGTCCATGGCTGGGACTTTGTGTATGTTCTCGAAATGCGTTTGTCGAGTGCTCATTAAGAAAGTTTCTATAGTAGTTTCTGATTGGACTCCTTAAGAAAAGTTCTCCAAAAGTTCCCTATGTAAGAATCCTTTCAAGCATCTGGTCATCACAAACATTTTTACTACTTCTGGAGCCAAAACGTACTCCGTATGAGTCAGATATCCGTGTTTCAGTTAACACTGCGCAAAACTGATCCCGAACGACAGTTACAGACTAGTTCTTGTGTAGTTGCATTCGATTTTTTCCAATCTACTTCACTAAAAATCTCCATATGAGATCCAATTACTTGTAGGGAAATGCAAGAGACCTCAGTTATGATGATGCACTAGGTCCATAGCAGGGACATTGTGTATGTTCTCGAAATGCGTTTTTCGAGTGCTCATTAAGAATGTTTCTATACAAGTTTTTGAATGAACTCCTTAAGAAACGTTCTCCAAAATTTCCCTGTGAAAGAATACTTTGAAACATCTGGTCGTCACAAACGTTGTGACTACTTGCGGAGCCAAAACAGACTCCGTATGTGTCAGATATCCATGTTTTAGTTAACAAAGCGCAAAACTGATTCCGAAGGACAGTTACACACTAGTTCTTGTCTAGTTGCATTTGATTTTTTCCATTCTACTTCACTAAACATCTCCATATGAGATCCAATTACTTGTAGGGAAATGTAAGAGACGAAATTTATGATGATGCACTAGCTCCATAGCTGGGACTTTGTGTATGTTCTCGAAATGCGTTTGTCGAGGGCTCATTAAGAAAGTTTCTATACAAGTTTCTGAATGAACTCATTAATGAAACTTCCCCAAAAGTTCCCTGTGAAAGAATCCTTTGAAGCATCTAGTTGTCACAAATGTTTTGACTACTTGTGGAGCCAAACAGACTCCAGATGAGTCCGATATCCATGTTTGATTAACACTGCATAAGCGTAATTCGAGCAGCGATTCTGAGACTAGTTATTGTGTAGTTGCATTCGAATGTTTCGATTCTACGCCACTAAAAATCTCCATATGATATGAAATTACTTGTAGGCAAACGCAATAGGCCTCAGTTATGATGATACACTAGGTCCATAGCTGGGACTTTGTGTATGTTCTCGAAATGCGTTTGTCGAGTGCTCATTAAGAAAGTTTCTATACAAGTTTCTGAATAAGCTCCTTAAGAAAAGTTCTCCAAAGTTACCTATGAAAGAATCCTTTCAAGCATCTGGTCGTCAGAAATGTTTTGACTACTTGTGGAGCCAAAACAGACTCCGTATGAGTCAGATATCCAAGTTTCAGTTAACACTTCACAAAACTGATTCGAGCAGCGATTCTGAGACTAGTTCTTGTGTAGTTGCATTCGATTTTTTCCATTCTACTTCACCAAACATCTCCATATGAGATCCAATTACTTTTAGGGAAATGCAAGAGACCAAAGTTATGATGATGCACTAGGTCCATAGCAGGGACTTTGTGTATGATCTCGAAATGCGTTTGTCGAGTGCTCATTAAGAAAGTTTCTATACAAGTTTTTGAACGAACTCCTAAAGAAACGTTCTCCAAAAGTTCCCTGTTAAAGAATACTTTGAAACACCTAGTTGTCACAAACATTGTGACTACTTGTGGAGCAAAAACGGACTCCGTATAAGTCAGATATCCATGTTTAAGTTAACACTGCGCAAAACTGATTCCGAACGATAGTTACAAACTAGTTCTTGTGTAGTTGCATTCGAATTTTTCCATTCTATGTCACTAAACATCTTCATATCAGATCCAATTACTTGTAGGCAAATGCAAGAGACCTCAGTTATGATGATGCACTAGGTCCATAGCTGGGACTTTGTGTATGTTCTCGAAATGCGTTTGTCGCGTGCTCATTCAGAATGTTTCTATACAAGTTTCTGAATGAACTCCTTATGTAAAGTTATCCACAAGTTTCCTATGAAAGAATCGTTTCAAGCATCTGGTCGTCACAAATGTTTTGCCTACTTGTGGAGCCAAAATGGACTCCGTATGAGTCACATATCCATGTTTCAGTTAACACTGTGCAAACCTGATTCCGAACGACAGATACAGACTAGTTCTTGTGTAGTTGCATTCGATTTTCTCCATTCTACTACACTAAACATCTCCATATGAGATCCAATTACCTGTAGGGCTATGCAAGAGACCTCAGTTATGATGATGCACTAGGTCCATAGCTGGGACTATGTGTATGTTCTCGAAATGTGTTTGTCGAGTGCTCATTAAGAAAGTTTCTATACAAGTCTCTGAACGAACTCCTTAAGAAATGTTCTCCAACAGTTACATGTGAAATAATCCTTTGAAGCATCTGGTCATCACAAACATTTTGACTACTTGTGGAGTCAAAACGGACTCCGTATGAGTCAGATATCCATGTTTCAGATAACACTGCGCAAAACTAATTCCGAACAACCGTTACAGACTAGTTCTTGTGTAGTTGCATTTGAATTTTTCCATTCTACGTCACTAAACATCTCAATATAAGATCCAATTACTTGTAGGAAAATGCAAGAGACCTCAATTATGATGATGCACTAGGTCCATAGCTGGGACTTTGTGTATGTTCTTGAAATGCGTTTGTCGAGTGCTCATTAAGAGGTTTCTATACAAGTTTCTGAATGAACTCCTTAAGAAAAGTTCTCCAAAAGTTGCCTATGAAAGAATCCTTTCAAGCATCTGGTCGTCACAAACTTTTTCACTACTTGGGGAGCCAAAATGGACTCAGTATGAGTTAGATATCCATGTTTTAGTTAACACTGCACAAAACTGATTCGGAACGACAGATACAGACTAGTTCTTGTGTAGATGCATTCGATTTTTTCCATTCTACTTCACTAAACATATCCATATCAGATCCAATTACTTGTAGGGATTTGCAAGAGACCTCAGTTATGATGATGCACTAGGTCCATGGCTGGGACTTTGTGTATGTTCTCGAAATGCGTTTGTCGAGTGCTCATTAAGAAAGTTTCTATACAAGTTTCTGAATGGACTCCTTAAGAAAAGTTCTCCAAAACTTCCCTATGTAAGAATCCTTTCAAACATCTGGTCGTCACAAACATTTTGACTACTTGTGGACCCAAAACGTACTCCGTATGAGTCAGATATCCATGTTTCAGTTAACACTGCGCAAAACTGATCCCGAACGACAGTTATAGACTAGTTCTTGTGTAGTTGCATTAGATTTTTTTCTATTCTACTTCACTAAAAATCTCCATATGAGATCCAATTACTTGTAGGTAAATGCAAGAGACCTCAGTTATGATGATGCACTAGGTCCATAGCAGGGACTTTGTGTATGTTCTCGAAATGCTTTTGTCGAGTGCTCATTAAGAAAGTTTCTATACAAGTTTCTGAACGAACTCCTTAAGAAACGTTCTCCAAAAGTTCCCTGTGAAAGAATACTTTGAAACATCTGGTCGTCACAAATGTTGTGACTACTTGTGGAGTCAAAACGGACTCCGTATGAGTCAGATATCCATGTTTCAGTTAACACAGCGCAAAACTGATTCCGAACGACAGTTACATCACTAAACATCTCCATATGAGATCCAATTACTTGTAGGGAAATGCAAAAGACCTCAGTTACGATGATGCACTAGCTCCATAGCTGGGACTTTGTGTATGTTCTCGAAATGCGTTTGTCGAGGGCTCATTAAGGAAGTTATTATACAAGTTTCTGAACGAACTCATTAATAAAAGTTCTCCAAAAGTTCCCTGTCAAAGAATCTTTGAAGCATCTAGTTGTCACAAATGTTTTGACTACTTGTGGAGCCAAAACAGACTCCGTATGAGTCCGATATCCATGTTTCATTAACACTGCGCAAACCTAATTTCGAACGACAGTTACAGACTAGTTCTTGTGTAGTTGCATTCGAATTTTTCGGTTCTACGCCACTAAAAATCTCCATATGAGATCAAATTACTTGTAGGAAAACGAAAAAGACCTCAGTGATGATGATACACTAGGTGCATAGCTGGGACTTTGTGTATGTTCTTGAAATGCGTTTGTCGAGTGCTCATTAAAAAGTTTCTATACAAGTTTCTGAACGAACTCCTTATGAAAAGTTCTCCAAAAGTTGCCTATGAATGAATCCTTTCAAGCATCTGTCGTGACAAACGTGTTGACTACTTGTTGAGCCAAAACGTAGTCCGTATGAGTCAGATATCCATGTTCCAGTTAACACTACCCAAAACTGATTCCGAACGAAAGTTACAGACTAGTTCTTGTGTAGTTGCATTCGATTTTTTCCATTCTACTTCACTAAACATCTCCATATGAGATCCAATTACTTGTAGGGAAATGCAAGAGACCTGAGTTATGATGATGCACTAGGTCCATAGCAGGGACTTTGTGTATGTTCTCAAAATGCGTTTGTCGAGTGCTCATTAAGAAAGTTTATATACAATTTTTGGAACGAACTCCTTAAGAAACGTTATCCAAAAGTTCCCTGTGAAAGAATACTTTGAAACATCTGGTCATCACCAACGTTGTGACTGCTTGTGCAGCCAAAACGGACTCTGTATGAGTCAGATATCCATGTTTTAGTTAACACAGCGCAAACTGATTCCGAACGACAGTTACACACTAGTTCTTTTGTAGTTGCATTCGATTTTTTCCATTCTACTTCACTAAACATCTCCATATGAGATCCAATAACTTGTAGGGAAATGCAAGGGACCTCAGTTATGATGATGCACTAGCTCCATAGCTGGGACTTTGTGTATGTTCTCTAAATGCGTTTGTCGAGTGCTCATTAAGAAAGTTTCTATACAAGTTTCTGAACGAACTTCTTAAGAAAAGTTCTCCAAAAGTTGCCTATGAAAGAATCCTTTCAAGCACCTGGTCGTCACAAACGTGTTGACTACTTGTGGAGCCAAAACGGACTCCATATGAGTCAGATATCCATGTGTTTTGTTAACACTGCGCAAAACTGATTCCGAACGACAGATACAGACTAGTTCTTGTGTAGTTGCATTCAATTTTTTCCATTCTACTTCACTAAAAATCTCCATATCAGATCAAACTACCTGTACGGAAATGAAAGAGACCTCAGTTATGATGATGCACTAGGTCAATAGCTGCGACTTTGTGTATGTTCTCGAAATTCATTTGTCGAGTGCTCATTAAGAAAGTTTCTATACAAGTTTCTGAACGAGCTCCTTAAGAAAATTTCTCCAAAAGTTCCCTGTGAAAGAATCCTTTCAAGCATCTGGTCGTATGAGGCTGTCGGACTCATCGCCCGGCAACCCTAGGCGGAATCCTCCTCTGAGGAAGAGGAGGAGGAAAAAGAAGCCTCTCCCCCAGCGGGGGGAGAGAAGAAAAGGAAGGCCGCCCCAACTGGGGAGACCGGAGGGTCCAAGAAGGGAAGGACCCTTCCTCCGGACTTCTCCACCAACGCCGACAACGACAAGGAGGAGTTGCCAACAAGGGCCAAGCCCCTGGCGAGATCGTAAGTGTCCGGATACCCATGGCTTTTTTCCATTGCATAGTGTTCTCTAATGCCGAACAATCATGCAGCCCGCCTAGGACGCAGCTCGCCGCTGGCCGAGTGGGCCTCGAGTTCGTCGGAAGTGGAGAGTACTTCACTTCGGCCGCCTCCTCACCTCACGCCATGGACGACGCCGAGGTGGGGCCCCAAGGGGGCCTGGTCAAGAGGAGGTGGCGCAGGAGGCGCCGCAATGCAACCTCCCGGACTCCAGCGAGAGGGGAGCGAGACCCTCAGGCTCTAAGCCGACCTCCTCCGGACTCCATACCGGAACCTTCAGCGTTTCAAGTCCAGCAAGCGGCCCCTTCATAAGAAAGGTAAGACGCGGTGTCCTCCGCCCAACCGGAGGCACCGGATAGCTTCTTGGAGGCGCTTAACGGTGCCTCCATCGACGAGGAGCACCGCCTTTGTTATGAGTGTGGTGATCCGAAAGTTCATCCGCCAAGAGCGGGCTGATGAAGTTCTGTACCAGCCTTCTAACAGGCTTTGAGGTAAGTTTAGAATGTGTAAAATATTACCGCATAGACAGTAGCCCCTGATGCTTAGTTTGGTGTTCGGAAAGAAAAGCCGGACTAAGGATCTAAAAAGATATACGCAGGAGTCTAACATAAGTATGTCAATATGCGATTGTAGGTTGCGCTGCTGACCTCTGCCGCACTGACTGCGGAGGTCAATGAATTGAAGAAGAGCCTCGAGCAGTCCGAGAACGAGCTCGGCCTTGACAAGAAGCAGCTCGAGGACAGGGAAGGTAAGCAATACCTTATTAAAGAAATACCTTATAGAAAGGATTTAGTTGCAAAAAATGACAGGAATAACGTGGGAATTGTAGGGGCCATGAACGAGTTGGCGACCCTGAAGGAAGCGATGTCCGCGGCCGAAAGCAAAGCGGTCGCGGAGTGCACCGAGCGAGAGAAGCAGGAGGAGTGGGTGGCAGAGGTGCGGCAAGAGCTCCAGGCTCTCGTGGAAAAACACGAGAGTTTTGAGCGTGAAACGAAGACTCGAGAGTCCGAGCTCGCCTCGGCTCGTGAGAGTGCCAAAGCCACTAAGGCCGAAGCCCAAAAAGCCCTCCAAGAAATTGAATCATTAAAGAAGATAGCGGCGGATAAGGCATTCTTTATGCAAAGCAAGCATGTGAAAGTGAATTACCTATTACTTACCCGGATTCGGAGCTCTCCAGGAGCATTCACAGATCTGCCTCAGTGGTGTGCGATGCTGCCGCGTTCTACCGCGCCAAGGATGGGAGCTCGACGGAGAAGGTGTTCGGTCTCTCAGATGCCGAGGCGAACGTCTGGTGCCCCTGAGCGACCAGCTGAAGCAGCTGGTCAAGCTCCACAAGGTCGCAGAACAGGCCATGAAGGGCCTCATAGTTCGGCTGTGGCCATTGGAAGCCATGCCTGGGAGCTACTTCGGGCTAGTGCAGCGGCTGGTGGACGCCTGTCCATGGGTTGAAGTCATCAAGCGATCCGTCTGCATTGAAGGTGCCCGTCGGGCCCTTGCCCGTGCTAAAGTGAACTGGGGCAAGCTGGATGCGGAGAAGCTTGTGACGGACGGGCCACCGAAGGGCAAGGATCATCGCAAGCCCGAAATGTACTATGAGGGCATCCTGAAGGGTGTCCGCCGTATAGCGGATGAGTGCTCCAAAGATGTAATTTTTGAATATACTCGCATTTGTTATCATGTACGCTGAAAACTTGTTCATATGTGCTAAGCAATGCTTGTTAATTTAAAATATTACCTTCTGTGCGGTTGTTTATCAAATTGGAGAGATGGCAAGTCGTTGGCTTCAGCCCCCATGCCACGAGTGCTGGGGTGTTCGGGATAAACTTGAGCGCTCTTGTTCCCATTCTTGGGTCCGTCGAGGGAGGCGCTCAACGCAACGAACAAGGCAACTGGACTTATAGTGCTTGAACACTCTCACTTAGCCATAGAATTCTATAATTTTAAATTTCGGCGAAGCCCCTAGTATTCGGAAGACCGAGTTCGGGGTGCTATCCACGCCTTGGCCGGACAATGCCGGTTCCCGCTCTATGCGGCATAAGTCTTTAGGGACTCGAAAAAACCTCTCGAACAGCGACCGGCTCTCGCCCTATCATGACGGTCAGTTTTAGCTTTCTCCACTGAGGTGCCCAACCCAGCTCGACTGGGGCACAATCGCAGTGGTTCTCCCAGCGCTACCTTAGCCGATATAACGGAACGTAAGGTACCAAAACATGGGAGCCGGGCTAACTCAACTATTGACCCAAGACATGATTCGGAGCCGATGCATATAATGTTATAAGTTCGAGGTGCCGCACTTGTGAAAGTGTTTGGACTTATCACACCATACTTTTGGGGTACTTAAGCCCCTGGTGTATTGGCCGTACCAAAGTGTACGGGTGCAACATGTCATGAAATGAACATATATATATAGATAAAGAAAGGAGTGCAATAATAGGCAAAAGCTATGTATTGTTTATTAAAAAGGGTACTGCAATGGAAGCAGAATGATACAAAATAGTGCGATAAGCAAGGGATGGGACTGTTTAACATGTCCCCCTCCAGGTGTAAGCTGCGGGATGGTATGTAAAATAGGTATAATGCTCGTAGTAGAGACCACCTGAACACTCGACGTAGCTTTCTGCTTCCCTGGCTGTTGCATCGTGAGTTCGGCAATTCTAGTGCCGGGCAGGACTTCTGGAAAACGGAGTCCTGAAAGTAAAAAAAAGGAAAAAGAAAAAGAATGACATAATCGTGAGCCCCTGGTGCGGTTGATCCGCATTCTGGGCGTGCCGTGGTCGTGCCCCTCCCCTTATGCCCATGGTATCTCCAGAGCGTAGTTATGTACGCGTAGTACTGGCATCGCAATTTCGCGAGGGCTGGGGTTGGGGCCAGATTTCTACGCGTGCTTGGATTGTGCCAGGGGGTCTTGTTGTAGGTTACTCCGGGCGCGCTTTACAGTGTCCGGACGTTTAGTGGTCGGTGTCGGTGTCAAAACCGGCGGATCTCGGTTAGGGGGTCCCGAACTGTGCGTCTAGGCGGATGGTAACAGGAGACAAGGGACACGATGTTTTTACCCAGGTTCGGGCCCTCTCGATGGAGGTAATACCCTACCCTGCTTGATTAATATTGATGATATGGGTAGTACAAGAGTAGATCTACCACGAGATCAAGGAGGCTAAACCCTAGAAGCTAGCCTATGGTATGATTGTTGTTCGCCCCACGGACTAAAACCCTCCGGTTTATATAGACACCGGATAGGTTAGGGTTACAGTCGTCTGTATGTTCTCCAAATGCGTTTGTCGAGGGCTCATTAAGGAAGTTATTATACAAGTTTCTGAACGAACTCATTAATAAAAGTTCTCCAAAAGTTCCCTGTGAAAGAATCTTTGAAGCATCTAGTTGTCACAAATGTTTTGACTACTTGTGGAGCCAAAACAGACTCCGTATGAGTCCGATATCCATGTTTCAATTAACACTGCGCAAACCTAATTTGAGCAGCGATTCTGAGACTAGTTCTTGTGTAGTTGCATTCGAATTTTTCGATTCTACGCCACTAAAAATCTCCATATGAGATCAAATTACTTGTAGGAAAACGCAAAAGACCTCAGTGATGATGATACACTAGGTGCATAGCTGGGACTTTGTGTATGTTCTTGAAATGCGTTTGTCGAGTGCTCATTAAAAAGTTTCTATACAAGTTTCTGAACGAACTCCTTAAGAAAAGTTCTCCAAAAGTTGCCAATGAATGAATCCTTTCAAGCATCTGTCGTGACAAACGTGTTGACTACTTGTTGAGCCAAAACGTAGTCCGTATGAGTCAGATATCCATGTTCCAGTTAACACTACCCAAAACTGATTCCGAACGAAAGTTACAGACTAGTTCTTGTGTAGTTGCATTCGATTTTTTCCATTCTACTTCACTAAACATCTCCATATGAGATCCAATTACTTGTAGGGAAATGCAAGAGACCTAAGTTATGATGATGCACTAGGTCCATAGCAGGGACTTTGTGTATGTTCTCAAAATGCGTTTGTCGAGTGCTCATTAAGAAAGTTTCTATACAATTTTTGGAACGAACTCCTTAAGTAACGTTATCCAAAAGTTCCCTGTGAAAGAATACTTTGAAACATCTGGTCATCACAAACGTTGTGACTGCTTGTGCAGCCAAAACGGACTCTGTATGAGTCGATATCCATGTTTTAGTTAACACAGCATAAACTGATTCGAGCAGCGATTTACACACTAGTTCTTTTGTAGTTGCATTCGATTTTTTCCATTCTACTTCACTAAACATCTCCATATGAGATCCAATAACTTGTAGGGAAATGCAAGGGACCTCAGTTATGATGATGCACTAGCTCCATAGCTGGGACTTTGTGTATGTTCTCTAAATGCGTTTGTCGAGTGCTCATTAAGAAAGTTTCTATACAAGTTTCTGAACGAACTCCTTAAGAAAAGTTCTCCAAAAGTTGCCTATGAAAGAATCCTTTCAAGCACCTAGTCGTCACAAACGTGTTGACTACTTGTGCAGCCAAAACGGACTCCATATGAGTCAGATATCCATGTGTTTTGTTAACACTGCGCAAAACTGATTCCGAACGACAGATACAGACTAGTTCTTGTGTAGTTGCATTCGATTTTTTCCATTCTACTTCACTAAAAATCTCCATATCAGATCCAACTACCTGTACGGAAATGAAAGAGACCTCAGTTATGATGATGCACTAGGTCCATAGCTGCGACTTTGTGTATGTTCTCGAAATTCATTTGTCGAGTGCTCATTAAGAAAGTTTCTATACAAGTTTCTGAACGAGCTCCTTAAGAAAATTTCTCCAAAAGTTCCCTGTGAAAGAATCCTTTCAAGCATCTGGTCGTCACAAACGTTTTGAATACTTGTGGAGCCAAAACGGACTCCGTATGAGTCAAATATCCATGTTTTAATTAACACTGCGCAAACCTGATTCCGAACGACAGTTACAGACTAGTTCTTGTGTAGTTGCATTCGATTTTTTCCATTATACTTCACTAAACATCTCCATATGAGATCCAATTACTTGCAGGGAAATGAAAGAGACCTCGTTATGATGATGCACTAGGTCCATAGCAGTGACTTTTTGTATGTTCTCAAAATAAGTTTGTCGAGTGCTCATTAAGAAAGTTTCTATACAAGTTTCTGAATGAACTCCTTATGAAAAGTTCTCCACAAGTTGCGTATGAAAGAATCATTTCAAGAATCTGGTCGTCACAAATGTTTTGATTACTTGTGGAGCCAAAATGGACTCCGTATGAGTCAGATATCCATGTTTTAGTTAACACTGCGCAAAACTGATTCCGAACGACAGTTACAAACTAGTTCTTGTGTAGTTGCATTCGATTTTTTCCATTCTACTTCACCAAACATCTCCATATGAGATGCAATTACTTGTAGGGAAATGCAAGAGACCTCAGTTATGATGATGCACTAGGTCCATAGCAGGGACTTTGTGTATGTTCTCGAAATGCGTTTGTCGAGTGCTCATTAAGAAAGTTTCTATACAATTTTCTGAACGAACTCCTTAAGAAAAGTTCTCCAAAAGTTCCCTTTGATAGAATCCTTTGAAGCATCTGGTTGTCATAAACGTTCTGACTACTTGTGGAGCCAAAACAGACTCCGTATGAGTCAGATATCCATGTTTTAGTTAACACTGCATAAAAACTGATTCGAGCAGCGATCTGAGACTAGTTCTTGTGTAGTTGCATTCGATTTTCTCCATTCTACTACACTAAACATCTCCATATGAGATCCAGTTATTTGTAGGGCAACACAAGAGACCTCAGTTATGATGATCCACTAGGTCCATAGCTGGGACTTTGTGTATGTTCTCGAAATGCGTTTGTCGAGTGCTCATTAAGAAATTTCTATACAAGTCTCTGAACGAACTCCTTAAGAAATGTTCTCCAAAATTTCCCTGTGAAAGAATCCTTTGAAGCATCTGGTCAGCACAAATGTTTTTACTACTTGTGGAGCCAAAACAGACTCCGTATGAGTCAGATATCCATGTTTCATATAACACTACGCAAAACTGATTCCGAACGACAGTTATCGACTAGTTCTTGTGTAGTTGCATTCAAATTTTTCCATTCTATGTCACTAAACATCTCCATATAATATCCAATTACTTTTAGGCAAGTGCAAGAGACCTCAGTTATGATGATGCACTAGGTCCATAGCTGGGACTTTGTGTATGTTTTCGAAATGTGTTTGTCGAGTGCTCATTAAGAAGTTTCTATACAAGTTTCTGAATGAAATCCTTAAGAAAAGTTCTCCAAAGTTCCTATGAAAGAATCCTTTCAAGCATCTGGTCGTCACAAACTTTTTCTCTACTTGTGGAGCCAAAGCGGACTCCGTATGAGTCGATATCCATGTTTGATTAACCTGCATAAAACTGATTCGAACAGCGATTCTGAGACTAGTTCTTGTGTAGTTGCATTCGATTTTTTCCATTCTACTTCACTAAACATCTCCATATGAGATCAAATTACTTGTAGGGAAATGCAAGAGACCTCAGTTATGATGATGCACTAGGTCCATAGCATGGACTTTGTGTATGTTCAAGAAATGCGTTTGTCGAGTGGTCATTAAGAAAGTTTCTATACATTTTTTTGAACGAACTCCTTAAGAAACGTTCTCCAAAAGTTCCCTGTGAAAGAATACTTTGAAACATCTGGTCGTCACAAACGTTGTGACTACTTGTGGAGCCAAAACGGACTCCGTATGAGTCAGATATCCATATTTTAGTTAACATAGCGCAAAACTGATTCCGAACGACAGTTACACACTAGTTCTTGTGTAGTTGCATTCGATTTTTTCCATTCTACTTCACTAAACATCTCCATATGATATACAATTACTTGTAGGGACATGCAAGAGACCTCAGTTATGATGATGCACTAGCTCCATAGCCGGGACTTTGTGTATGTTCTCGAAATGCGTTTGTCGAGTGCTCATTAAGAAAGTTTCTATACAAGTTTCTGAACGAACTCATTAATAAAAGTTCTCCAAAAGTTCCCTGTGAAAGAATCCTTTGAAGCATCTAGTTGCCACAAACGTGTTGACTACTTGTGGAGCCAAAACAGACTTCATATGAGTCCGATATCGATGTTTCAGTTAACACTTTGCAAAACTGATTCCGAACGACAGTTACAGACTAGTTCTTGTGTAGTTGCATTCGAATTTTTCCATTCTACGTCACTAAACATCTCCATATAAAATCCAATTACTTGTAGGCAAATGCAAGAGACCTCAGTTATGATGATACACTAGGTCCATAGCTGGGACTTTGTGTATGTTCTCGAAATGTGTTTGTCGAGTGCTCATTAAGAAAGTTTCAGTACGAGTTTCTGAACGAACTCCTTAAGAGAAGTTCTCCAAAAGTTGCATATGAAAGAATACTTTCAAGCACCTGGTCGTTACATATGTGTTGACTACTTGTGGAGCCAAAACGGACTCCATATGAGTCAGATATCGATGTGTTATGTTAACACTGCGCAAAACTGATTCCGAACGACAGATACAGACTAGTTCTTGTGTAGTTGCTTTTGATTTTTTCCATTCTACTTCACTAAACATCTCCATATCAGATCCAATTACCTGTACGGAAATGCAACAGACCTCAGTTATGATGTTGCACTAAGTCCATAGGCGCGACTTTGTGTAAGTTTTCGAAATGCGTTTGTCGAGTGCTCATTAAGAAAGTTTCTATACAAGTTTCTGAACGAACTCCGTAAGAAAAGTTCTCCAAAAGTTCCCTGTGAAAGAATACTTTCAAGAATCTGGTCGTCACAAATGTTTTGATTACTTGTGGAGCCAATATGGACTCCGTATGAGTCAGATATCCATGTTTTAGTTAACCTTTGCAAAAACTGATTCGAGCAGCGAGTTACAAACTAGTTCTTGTGTAGTTGCATTCGATTTTTTCCATTCTACTTCACCAAACATCTCCATATGAGATGCAATTACTTGTAGGGAAATGCAAGAGACCTCAGTTATGATGATGCACTAGGTCCATAGCAGGGACTTTGTGTATGTTCTCGAAATGCGTTTGTCGAGTGCTCATTAAGAAAGTTTCTATACAATTTTCTGAACGAACTCCTTAAGAAAAGTTCTCCAAAAGTTCCCTTTGATAGAATCCTTTGAAGCATCTGGTTGTCATAAACGTTCTGACTACTTGTGGAGCCAAAACAGACTCCGTATGAGTCAGATATCCATGTTTTAGTTAACACTGCGCAAAACTGATTCCGAACGACAGATACAGACTAGTTCTTGTGTAGTTGCATTCGATTTTCTCCATTCTACTACACTAAACATCTCCATATGAGATCCAGTTATTTGTAGGGCAACACAAGAGACCTCAGTTATGATGATCCACTAGGTCCATAGCTGGGACTTTGTGTATGTTCTCGAAATGCGTTTGTCGAGTGCTCATTAAGAAATTTCTATACAAGTCTCTGAACGAACTCCTTAAGAAATGTTCTCCAAAATTTCCCTGTGAAAGAATCCTTTGAAGCATCTGGTCAGCACAAATGTTTTTACTACTTGTGGAGCCAAAACAGACTCCGTATGAGTCAGATATCCATGTTTCATATAACACTACGCAAAACTGATTCCGAACGACAGTTATCGACTAGTTCTTGTGTAGTTGCATTCAAATTTTTCCATTCTATGTCACTAAACATCTCCATATAATATCCAATTACTTTTAGGCAAGTGCAAGAGACCTCAGTTATGATGATGCACTAGGTCCATAGCTGGGACTTTGTGTATGTTTTCGAAATGTGTTTGTCGAGTGCTCATTAAGAAGTTTCTATACAAGTTTCTGAATGAAATCCTTAAGAAAAGTTCTCCAAAAGTTCCCTATGAAAGAATCCTTTCAAGCATCTGGTCGTCACAAACTTTTTCTCTACTTGTGGAGCCAAAACGGACTCCGTATGAGTCAGATATCCATGTTTCAGTTAACACTGCGCAAAACTGATTCGGAACGACAGTTACAGACTAGTTCTTGTGTAGTTGCATTCGATTTTTTCCATTCTACTTCACTAAACATCTCCATATGAGATCAAATTACTTGTAGGGAAATGCAAGAGACCTCAGTTATGATGATGCACTAGGTCCATAGCATGGACTTTGTGTATGTTCAAGAAATGCGTTTGTCGAGTGGTCATTAAGAAAGTTTCTATACATTTTTTTGAACGAACTCCTTAAGAAACGTTCTCCAAAAGTTCCCTGTGAAAGAATACTTTGAAACATCTGGTCGTCACAAACGTTGTGACTACTTGTGGAGCCAAAACGGACTCCGTATGAGTCAGATATCCATATTTTAGTTAACATAGCGCAAAACTGATTCGAGCAGCGATTTACACACTAGTTCTTGTGTAGTTGCATTCGATTTTTTCCATTCTACTTCACTAAACATCTCCATATGATATACAATTACTTGTAGGGACATGCAAGAGACCTCAGTTATGATGATGCACTAGCTCCATAGCCGGGACTTTGTGTATGTTCTCGAAATGCGTTTGTCGAGTGCTCATTAAGAAAGTTTCTATACAAGTTTCTGAACGAACTCATTAATAAAAGTTCTCCAAAAGTTCCCTGTGAAAGAATCCTTTGAAGCATCTAGTTGCCACAAACGTGTTGACTACTTGTGGAGCCAAAACAGACTTCATATGAGTCCGATATCGATGTTTCAGTTAACACTTTGCAAAACTGATTCCGAACGACAGTTACAGACTAGTTCTTGTGTAGTTGCATTCGTATTTTTCCATTCTACGTCACTAAACATCTCCATATAAAATCCAATTACTTGTAGGCAAATGCAAGAGACCTCAGTTATGATGATACACTAGGTCCATAGCTGGGACTTTGTGTATGTTCTCGAAATGTGTTTGTCGAGTGCTCATTAAGAAAGTTTCAGTACGAGTTTCTGAACGAACTCCTTAAGAGAAGTTCTCCAAAAGTTGCATATGAAAGAATACTTTCAAGCACCTGGTCGTTACATATGTGTTGACTACTTGTGGAGCCAAGCGGACTCCATATGAGTCGATATCGATGTGTTATGTTAACACTGCATAAAACTGATTCGAGCAACGATCTGAGACTAGTTCTTGTGTAGTTGCTTTTGATTTTTCCATTCTACTTCACTAAACATCTCCATATCAGATCCAATTACCTGTGCGAAATGCAAGAGACCTCAGTTATGATGTTGCACTAAGTCCATAGGCGCGACTTTGTGTAAGTTTTGAAAATCGTTTGTCGAGTGCTCATTAAGAAAGTTTCTATACAAGTTTCTGAACGAACTCCGTAAGAAAAGTTCTCCAAAAGTTCCCTGTGAAAGAATACTTTCAAGAATCTGGTCTTCACAAACGATTTGACTACTTCTGGAGCCAAAACGGACTTCGTATGAGTCAGATATCCATGTTTTAGTTAACACTGCGCAAAACTGATTCCGAACGATAGTTACAGACTAGTTCTTGTGTAATTGCATTCGATTTTTTCCATTCTACTTCACTAAACATCTCCATATGAGATCCAATTACTTGTAGGGAAATGAAAGAGACCTCAGTTATGATGATGCGCTAGGTCCATAGCTGGGACCTTGTGTATGTTCTCGAAATGCGTTTGTCAAGTGCTCATTAAGAAAGTTTCTATACAAGTCTCTGAACGAACTCCTTAAGAAATGTTCTCCAAAAGTTCCATGTGAAAGAATCCTTTGAAGCATCTGGTCATCACAAACGTTTTGGCTACTTGTGGAGCTAAAACGGACTCCGTATGAGTCAGATATCCATGTTTCAGATAACACTGCGCAAAACTAATTCCGAACGACAGTTACAGACTAGTTCTTGTGTAGTTGCAATTGAATTTTTCCATTCAACATCACTAAACATCTCCATATAAGATCCAATTACTTGTAGGCAAATGCAAGAGACCTCAGTTATGATGATGCACTAGGTCCATAGCCGGGACGTTGGGTACGTTCTCGAAATGCGTTTGTCGAGTGCTCATTAAGAAAGTTTCTATACAAGTTTCTGAATGAACTCCTTAAGAAAGGTTCTCCAAAAGTTGCCTATGAAAGAATCATTTCAAGCATTTGGTCGTCACAAACTTTTTGACTACTTGTGGAGCCAAAACATACTCCGTATGAGTCAGATATCCATGTTTTAGTTAACATTGTGCAAAACTGATTCGGAACGACAGATACAGACTAGTTCTTGTGTAGTTGCATTCGATTTTTTCCATTATACTTCACTAAACATCTTCATATCATATCCAATTACTTGTAGGGATTTGCAAGAGACCTCAGTTATTATGATGCATTTGGTCCATGGCTGGGACTTTGTGTATGTTCTCAAAATGCGTTTGTCGAGTGCTCATTAAGAAAGTTTCTATAGAAGTTTCTGAATGAACTCCTTAAGAAAAGTTCTCCAATAGTTCCCTATGAAACAATCGTTTCAAGCATCTAGTCGTCACAAATGTTTTGCCTACTTGTGGAGCCAAAACGGACTCCGTATGAGTCAGATATCCATGTTTCAGTTAACACTGCGCAAAACTGATTCCGAACGACAGTTATAGACTAGTTCTTGTTTAGTTGCATTTGATTTTTTCCATTCTACTTCACTAAACATCTCCATATGAGATCCAATTACTTGTAGGGAAATGCAAGAGACCTCAGTTATCATGATGCACTAGGTCCATAGCATGGACTTTGTGTATGTTCTCGAAATACGTTTGTCGAGTGCTCATTAAGAAAGTTTCTATACAATTTTTTGAACGAACTCCTTAAGAAACGTACTCCAAAAGTTGCCTATGAAAGAATACTTTGAAACATCTCGTCGTCACAAACATTGTGACTACTTGTGGAGCCAAAACGGACTCTCTATGAGTCAGATATCCATGTTTTAGTTAACACAGCACAAAACTGATTCCGAACGACAGTTAGACACTAGTTCTTGTGCAGTTGCATTCGATTTTTTCCGTTCTACTTCACTAAAAATCTCCATATGAGATCCAATTACTTGTAGGGAAATGCAATAGACCTCAGTTATGATGATGCACTAGGTCCATAGCAGGGACTTTGTGTATGTTCTCGAAATGCGTTTGTCGAGTGATCATTAAGAAAGTTTCTATACAAGTTTCTGAACGAACTCATTAATAAAAGTTCTCCAAAAGTTCCCTGTGAAAGAATCCTTTGAAGCATCTAGTTGTCACAAACGTTTTGACTACTTGTGGAGACAAAACAGACTCCATGTGAGTCCGATATCCATGTTTCAGTTAACAATGCAAAAAACTAATTCCAAAAGACAGTTACAGACTTGTTCTTGTGTAGTTGCATTCGAATTTTTCCATTCCACGTCACTAAACATCTCCATATGAGATCCCATTACTTGTAGGCAAATGCAAGAGACCTCAGTTATGATGATACACTAGGTCCATAGCTGGGACTTTGTGTATGTTCTCGAAATGTGTTTGCTGAGTGCTCATTAAGAAAGTTTCTATACAAGTTTCTGAACGAACTCCTTAAGAAAAATTCTCCAAAAGTTCCATGTGAAAGAATCATTTGAAGAATCTTGTCGTCACAAACGGTTTTACTACTTGTGGAGCCAAAAAAGACTCCGTATGAGTCAGATATCCATGTTTTTGTTAACACTGCGCAAAACTGATTCCGAACAACAGATACAGACTAGTTCTTGTGTAGTTGCATTCGATTTTTTCTATTATACTTCACTTAACATCTCCATATCAGATCCAATTACCTGTATGGAAATGCTAGATACCTCAGTTATGATGATGCACTAGGTCCATAGCTAGGACTTTGTGTATGTTATCGAAATGCGTTTGTCGAGTGCTCATTAAGAAAGTTTCTATACAAGTTTGTGAACAAACTCCTTAAGAAAAGTTCTCCAAAAGTTCCCTGTGAAATAATCCTTTCAACAATTGGGTCATCACAAATGTTTTGACTACTTGTGGAGACAAAACGGACTCCGTATGAATCAGATTTCCATGTTTCAGTTAAAACTGCGCAAAAATGATTCCGAACGATAGTTACAGACTAGTTCTTGTGTAGTTGCATTCATTTTTTTCCATTCTACTTCACTAAACATCTCCATATGAGATCCAATTAATTGTAGGGGAATGCAAGAGACCTCAGTTATGATGACGCACTAGGTCCATAGCTGCGACTTTGTGTATGTTCTCGAAATGCGTTTGTTGAGTGCTCATTAAGAAAGTTTCTATACAAGTTTCTGAACGAACTCCTTAAGAAAAGTTCTCCAAAATTTCCCTGTGAAAGAATCCTTTCAAGCATCTGTTCATCACAAACGTTTTGACTACTTGTGGAGCCAAAATGGACTCTGTATGAGTCAGATATCCATGTTTTAGTTAACACTGCACAAATATGATTCCGAACGACAGTTCCAGACAAGTTCTTGCGTAGTTGCATTCGATTTTTTCCATTCTACTTCACTAAACATCTCCATATGAGATCCAATTACTTGTAGGGAAATGAAAGAGACCTTAGTTATGATGATGCACTAGGTCCATAGCAGGGACTTTGTGTATGTTCTCGAAATGTGTTTGTTGCGTGCTCATTAAGAAAGTTTCTATACAAGTTTCTGAACGAACTCCTTAAGAAACACTCTCCAAAAGTTCCCTATGAAAGAAAACTTTGAAACATCTGGTCTTCACAAACGTCTTGACTACTTGTGGAGCCAAAGCGGACTCCGTATGAGTCAGATATCCATGTTGGGTTAACACAGCAAAACTGATTTGAGGTTCGAACACTAGTTGTTGTAGTTGCATTCGATTTTTCCATTCTACTTCACTAAACATCTCCATATGAGATCCAATTACTTAAAGGGAAATGCAATAGACCTCAGTTATGATGATGCACTAGCTCCATAGCTGGGACTTTGTGTATGTTCTCGAAATGCGTTTGTCGAGTGCTCATCAAGAATGTTTCTATACAAGTTTCTGAACGAACTCATTAATAAAAGTTCTCCAAAAGTTCCCTGTGAAAGAATCCTTTGAAGCATCTAGTTGTCAAAAAAGTTTTGACTACTTGTGGATCCAAAACAGACTAGTATGAGTCAGATATCCATGTTTCAGTTAACACTGTGCAAAACTGATTCCGAACGACAGTTACAGACTAGTTCTTGTGTAGTTGCATTCAAATTTTTCCATTCTACGTAACTAAACATCTCCATATGAGATCCAATTACTTGTTTTTGAAATGCAATAGACCTTAGTTATGTTGATGAAATAGGTCCATAGCAGGGACTTTTTGTATGTTCTCGAAATGCCTTTGTCGAGTGCTCATTAATAAAGTTTCTATACAAGTTTCTGAACAAACTCCTTAAGAAACTTTTTCCAAAAGTTCCCTGTGAAAGAATACTGTCGGGGGAAGAACTGATCGTGCCCCACGAGCACCTACGGGATCTGGGTCCCTTTGTGGATTGCCTCGGGTGGGCGATGAGGATTTGGTGATGAGAGATAATACTGCTGCTTTGGAAGGAAGAACAGCTACAAAACCTAGCTTGAATGTGATGAACTAAGCTGGAGCTGGACCGAAACCAGCCGATGAACGCTTGTTGATCGCCTTCCTCTCTTTCTCTCTCTCCTCTCTAGGATCCAGCTCAAGCTATTCGGATCGGATCAAGATGCCCCACATGTGGCTAGTCTTATTTATAGACAAGGTTACAGGCCTCTTCCTAAATAAGCGGGGGCGCCAACAATTGGCCATTTGAAGGGAACATCTGGTACACTTATCGACTAAAGTTGGTCCTCGCTTTGTCAAAGGCTCTGGTGGCGGCTTGGCTTGGGCCCCACAATGACTTCCTTCCTGCCGTTGGACTGGTCTTGGTCTTGTTGCACGAAATGGGCGCCTTTGCTTGATGCCCTCGCTGCGCTTGCTCACTTTGCACCAAAGAGGAAAGGAGGACACTGCGGGCTGGTGCCCTTTGGCGCCCTTGGTCGTCATGGCTTGTGTCATGGGCACCTCGTGAGGTACCCGCCTTGATCTCTCCGCCTCCTCATGAGCCACCTGACGAGGCCGTGCTCGAGAAGCTCCCTGTCGTCCGCCTGCAATCTTGGCCCCTGCAAGGGTCTTGAGCTTGTGTTGATGAAGATGGGCCGTGATGGGCCCCCTTGAGCCACGCCCTAGGCATGAGCGAGCAAGTTTGGGACCCCGTTCCCGAACACCGACAGAGTCCCGGGCCCAAGGCGCGCCCGGACTTGGCTGAGCAGAGAGGCGAAGGGGCAAGTGTGAAGCGCCGCGTGGCGGTTGATTGGACGTGAGCGGCACTGTTCCCCCACGCCTCCTTATTTTGTGCCGTGCTAGGCGGACTCGTAGCCGCACTCAGCCGCTCCCCTTTTCGCTGCTCGACCGTCCCCCACTCTTCCTCCTCTCGAACTCAGCTTCTGCTCCCAATCCAATCTCGAACCTTCCTCCCCCCCTTCCGTTGCCATGGCTCCGACGAAGAAGGGAAGAGGGAAGAAACCCATGCCTCCGCCTCGCTCGCCATCGTCGGCGGCCCCCGCCGTCGATCGGTCAATCATACTCAATCGAGAGGGCCTGGGCAAGGTCAGCTCGGCTTTTGCCACCATCTTCAATGAATGCGGGCGGACGACGGCCAGGCCCGCGTCCCACTTCGCCATCGACAGGATAATCACTGAGGTCCAGTATTTTGCCGACGCCCTGTGGGCGGGGCTGGTTCCACCTTCTCCGATTTCTTCAATGATGTGCTCTCCCACTATCAGATCCATATGATGCACTTGGGTCCGGAATCCATCACTCTTCTTGCGGTCTTTGCCTTTGTTTGCGAGGCGATGATGGGTATCCTTCCCTTAGTTGCCTTGCTGCGCCACTTCTTCTCTCTGCGCCTTGTTGACCCCACCCAATGTTCGGGGTGTGTGAGCTTCATTGCTGCATCTGAAACAGCGGCTTGTGGATTGACTTCACCTTCCTCCTTGGCGCTTTGGGTTCCATGGCGGTGGCTGTATGTGGGCGTGGGGTGCCCAGCCCCTGCTGTCGAGCCAACATCACCGTTGTCCCCAATTCAGGCTGGGGCTAGGAGGCGCCACGAGCCCCGGCCGCCTTCGTCTGGCGTCGCTTGGCGTTCTGAGGCGCTCGGCGTGACGACGCCCAAGGTGGTGAAGGAGTTCTGTTATGCTGCATTGCCCTCTCGGCGCCATTCCGCGGATGTGGGCCTTCAGTAGGCGTGAAGACCGCATGAGGCTCGGAGGAGGACTTGATGCTGAAGCGGCGAGGAAGGTGCTCTTGGTCTTGGTGGGATTCCACCCCTGGCAGCATCCGGCAAGGGGGTGCTTTGCTATACTTTTGCTCAAGCAGGGGTGACTTTGTGAAGCAGATGCCCAACTTCGACGAATGGGGGCCGCGCCCCGCAGGCCTCATGGGGTCTCGCGAGAAACCGGTGGTGGTGACTGCCCTTCCAGTCGGCCATGGCGGCTCTTCCTCGAGTGGCGGAGCAGGGAGGCATGAGCCGCTGGAGGCCGAGGGGGCCTCCACAGAGGTGACGGTCCTAGGCGGCGCTCTTGAGGGAGCACCTCATGAGGCCCAGGCTGCCGCGACTGGGGGTGGCGAGCAGCTGCCCGTAGCGCCTGCGGCTGAGGCCCCTAGGGCCCCAGTTACTCTTCTTGGTGACCGGCGGCGTCCATCAGGTAGACGCACCCGACACGGGTCGTCTCGACGCTCCTTCCTCGTCGCAGATTGACCCCTGCGCTCAACTCTTGGGTCGCTTCCGCGTGGACTTTGAGGCTCTCCGGAAGAGAAGGGAAGCCTTGGGCAACGATTACCCTTGTCGCCTGCTGAAGCACAGGAAGTACTTCGCCACCGATGAGTAAGCTTTCCCCTTTTCTGGTTCCTGATTCTTCTGTTGCTTCTACTGATCCTTGCTTCGCAGGGCCCTTCCTGCCGAGCTTACGGAGATGGCTGAGGTGCCATCCCCCTTGGCTCCGCCCTCTCCACCATCCTCGAGCACCCCAAGCAGCAGGGCCCTCGTGGTGAGGCCGATCAGAGAGACGAACAATCCTGAGGCCCATCGCGGCCCCGCGCGCCTCGCGACCCTCCTTCGCGAGCCTTCTCGTGGCATAGCTAGCCTGCCGTGGGCTTCTCGTCTGGTCGTCGACCATGATTGGCTGAAGTATTCCCTTCGCTCTTGTTTGGGGGGATGGGCTGGCTCCTGGCCGGGCTTCTGGCGAGGCGTGCCTGGCCGTGGCAAGGGCGCTAGCCCCCAGCCCCCTGCCCGAGGGGGGAGTGCTGATTCATGGCCCCCGGCGCTCGCTTGGGGCGGATGATGGTGTGGAAGACGTACTTGAGCGCGCCCAGGAGCGTCGCGCTCGTCGCCAAGGGTTTCTTTGGAGGGCGGCTGACGCGGTGAGCCTGCTTGGTGAAGAGCTCGCCGATGAAGACGCACGCCTCGAGGCCGAGGGCCTGCGCCTGGCCGCTGAGAGGCGCGAGCTGAAGGCGGCTGTCGCCCTCGCGCGCCATCAGCGTGATCTTGACAACGAGGAGGCGAAGGCGTCGCTGGCAGCCTCTCGGGAGGTCCGTTCTCGGGTCGTTGAGGAGGCTCGGGAAGCTGACCGGCGGCGAGAGGCGACGGAGGAGCGGGCGCGGGAACTCCTGGCCCGACGCCGCTCACTAGAGAAGTAGGTGGAGCTACGCGAGACGGCCCTTGTGTCGATGAGGGTGGCCTCAGGCGACCCAGCAGAGCTCCAGAAGCGGGAGGAGGCGCTGACGCTGGAAGCCGCCGAACGCGCACGCGAGCACGAACGCCTGGAAACAAGGGAGCGCATGGTGACGAGGGCGGAGGATGATGTCGCTGCGCGGGAGGCCCGTGTCCTGGAGGAGGTCGGGTGTCGGGTGGGGACGGCGCGCTTGAACCTCGAGCACGAGTTCGAGGAGAGGCTGGGGTTGATCCGGGCTGAGGCCGAAGGTAGGACTGCTGCCTTGAGGGCCAAGCAGGAGGAAGTGACGCGGCGGGCTGATGCTTTTCGGGCCGCCGTGAGGTGGCGCAAGGGGAGTTAACTACCTCCCGTGCCGAGGTGCTTCTTCTTCGCCAACAGGTGGACGAGGCTGAGGCCGTCGCGTGATAGAATGTGGACGAGATGCGCCAGCGGCGGGTCTTGGAGCATGAGCACGGCCCCATGCTCACCATGCTCCGGGAGAGAGCCAACACAGCCCTGGGTAACATCTGCGAGCCGGCTATTGGCGAGCCGCACGCAATTAACTACGCCAGCAACCTTCAGTTCTTCACCGACGTGGTGACTCGGCTGGAGGCGAGGTCGGTCAGGGCCGACAGGTTGGTGGAGGAGAGGAGCCGCGCCCTGCTCAGGCGCGCCTTCTCTCGCGTCTTCAGCCATCTCCGGGATATGGACCCCCACTTCGACTTCGACGCCGCCATCGCCCCAGTACCCCAGGCCGTCCGGGACGACCTGGCACACTGGGTGGAGGACAACGTGGACGCCCTTGTCAGGGCCTTCGCTTCAGACAACGATGGCGTGATCGTGGCCGCTGATGAAGGCGGCGTGGTGAACGGCCCTGACGCTGCTGGTGACGACGCAAAGAGCGACGGCGAGGCCAGCGATGCCAGCGACAATTCAGGAGGTGCCCCTGAGGATGCATTGGGGGATTTATCCGACTGACTGCGCATCGTTCCTGTTTCCTGCACGAATAGAGCTCAGGTTTTTCCCTGATGGTTGTGAGAGCATTTTGGGAGGGGGAGCCCCTCATGTAAAACTTGTGTTCTGCGTATTAGTAGATGCTATATCACCCGTACGCCCGTGCCAAGTGGCTGGCTAGTTTACCTTTGTCCCACGCGGGCCCCGAGATAGCCTGTGGAGGGCTGTGGCGTCTCAAGTGTCTCCCGATCGAACCCGTAGGATCTGGAGTAAAAGCCTCCCTAGAGGATGCGGCGGCGACAGCCTGGGCTGCACGCAAGCTAGGCCCAACCCGGCTCGCGAGGGGCTCACGAGGGGAGGCAGCTGAGGCAAAGCGGTGACCGGAACGAGAGAGATTGCTCGAACGAGACTAAAAACCCCCTTCCCCAAACACACGCAAATCTCAAATTCGAATCCAACTTAAATCCAGCGGGGGAAAGTGACAACCAAAGGGAAAAGCAATGAAAGAAAACCAAGAAAGGCCGCGTCCGGCACCTAGTCTAGTCTTGGACGTCTTCTCACCAGCGCGGAGCTAAGTGCTGCCACTAGGCGTGGGAGGGTGCCCCAGGGCCTGATGCCGGCACCCCTGAGTCTCCGGGGCGTGTACAACCCCACTCATTATTACGTGAGAGTGTCACGGGGAGGCGAGCTTCACATGCACTGGGCCTTCTTCACAGGTACCGGCCTTGCTTCATATCGCCAGACGAGGGCCCCGCCTTGCGCCGCACTCTAGTGCCATCAACGACGACCGGAAACCAAGACGCCGCTGATGCAGTAGAGCGGTCGCCAGCGGTTCCCCCGACGACCACGGGTCCTCCTTGAGGCAGGGCCCGAGGCACCTCCCAGCGAGAGGGCCTACCTCCTGAGAACGCCTTGCTCCGAACGCCGCGGTGGTGATGCCGGATCTCGGCCCCTCTCCTGCAACCACCAACGCCCTCCTCCTGAGGGGTAGAAGAATGTGGGAGCGGGGCAGCCGCTCACTGCGGCGACCTGCACCTCCTACGATTCATGATTAACGTATGCCTGCTCCTGAAGAATTAGTGGTACCCGATAATCGTCGCTTCCAGCGTGGCCGGTGGGGCCTTCACGGGGCTCTTCGAAGAGCTCAGCTTCTGTCGCCTCGTCCCCCCAGCCTGGGCTGAGGAGCGAGCCTTGTTCGCCTTCGTGCTGGTGCCCTTGGTCCATCATGTGGGGCACGTATTCTTCTGGGGCCATCATCCCGAAGGCCGCGCCATAGTGCTCCGCGTGCCATGCGGCTCTGCTTGAGGCGCCCACCTGGGGGTGGTAGCGCGGTGGCCCACTGGGGCCGTGGGTCGCGGCGAGTCCTTCTTCGTTGGCCGAGAGCGGAGGCAGCGCTGCTGCTGACCCGGTGCTTACAGCTTCGCCGGTGTTGGAGTAGCCTTGGAGCCCGCGGCCGCGGGTGGAGCCCCCACGCGGGCCGCCCTGGACCTGAGGTGCGAGCTGGGTGCAGAAGGGGTGAGCCCCCGAGGCGGCGAAGCCCAGGAGCTCTGCCACCCGCTCTAGCAGCACGTCGTGGCCACCTTCCAGCAGCCTGCACTGTAGTAACTCCCAGGCCACCGTGAGCGCGGCCCTCGAGTTCGCCTGCTCCCGGCGGGTGTACGGCGTCGCGGCCGCGGCGTGGTTGGAGGCCCTCGCTGCCGACCGCGCCTGCCGCGGTGTGAGAGCTGTCGAAGCCTGTCCGCGTCGCCCGCGGCCCGCAGCGCCCTTGCGGACCGTGAGCTGCCTGGGGCATGAGGTCGCCCGAGGCGAGCGGCTATGCGTGGGCGGGCCAAGCCGCCTAGGGACTGGGTTGCCCGCCTGGTCGCCGGACATGATGATGATGATGCGACGGGACACGAAGTGACAGAAAGCGGATCCCGGCGCACCCCTACCTGGGGCGCCAAATGTCGGATTTCGGGTTCCGGCAGACCCTTGAGGTTCAAACACTGGGGTGCGCGCAGAGATCTTGCCCTCTACCTACCTGTACCCCGCCGCCTCGCTTGGATCTAAACTACAACAGGAACAACACAAGAGACACAAGGTTTATACTAGTTCGGGCCACCGTTGTGGTGTAATACCCTACTCTAGTTTGTAGTGTGGTGGATTGCCTCTTGGGCTGATGGTGATGAACAATACAAGGAAGAACAGCCTCGCGAGGGTCTGTTTTTGGCCGGGGCGATGAAATGCTTGGGGGAGTTCAGCCGCCTTCCCTCTCTTTCTCTCTCTATCTCTCTCTAGGATCCAGCTCAAGCTATTCCGGATCGGATCAAGATATCCATGTTTCAATTAACACTACACAAAACTAATTCCGAACGACGGTTACAGACTAGTTCTTGTGTAGTTGCATCCGAATTTTTCCATTCTACGTCACTAAGAATCTCTATATGAGATCCAATTACTTGTAGGGATTTGCAAGATACCTCAGTTATGATGATGCACCAGGTCCATAGCTGGGACTTTGTGTATGTTCTCGAAATGCGTTTGTCGAGTGCTCATTAAGATAGTTTCTATACAAGTTTCTGAACAAACTCCTTAAAAAAGTTCTCCAAAAGTTCCCTATGAAAGAATCCTTTGAAGCATCTGGTCATCACAAACGTTTTGACTACTTGTTGAGCCAAAATGGACTATGTATGAGTCAGATATCCATGTTTCAGTTAACACTGTGCAAAACTGATTTCGAACGGCAGTTACAGACTAGTTCTTGTGTAGTTGCATTCAATTTTTTCCATTCTACTTCACTAAACATGTCCATATCACATCCAATTACTTGTATGGAAATGCAAGAGACCTGTGTTTTTACGGTGCATTAGGTCCATAGCTGGGACTTTGTGTATGTTCTCGAAATGCGTTTGTCGAGTGCTCATTAAGAAAGTTTCTATACAAGTTTCTGAACGAACTCCTTGAGAAAAGTTCTCCAAAAGTTCCATGTGAAAGAATCCTTTGAAGCATCTGGTCGTCATGAACATTTTGACTACTTGTGGAGCCAAAACGGACTCCGTATGAGTCAGATATCCATGTTTTAGTTAACACTACACAAAATTGATTCCGAACGACAGTTATGGACTAGTTCTTGTTTAGTTGCATTTGATTTTTTTTCCATTCTGCTTTACTAAACATCTCCATATGAGATCCAATTACTTGTAGGCAAATGCAAGAGACCTCAGTTATGATGATGCGCTAGGTCCATGGCTTGGACTTTGTGTATGTTCCTGAAATGCGTTTGTCGAGTGCTCATTAAGAAAGTTTCTATACATTTTTCTGAACGAACTCCTTAAGAAAAGTTCTCCAAAAGTTCCCATTGATAGAATCCTTTGAAGCATCCAGTCGTCATAAATGTTTTGACTACTTGTGCAGCCAAAACAGACTCCGTATGAGTCATATATCCATGTTTCAGTTAACACTGCGCAAAAATAATTTCCGAACGACAGTTGCATACTAGTTCTTGTGTAGTTGCATTTGATTTTTTCCATTCTACTTCACTAAATATCACCTTATGAGATCCAATTACTTGTAGAGAAATGCAAGAGACCTCAGTTATGAGGATGCACTAGGTCCATTGCTGGGACATTGTGTATGTTCTCGAAATGCGTTTGTCGAGTGCTCATTAAGAAAGTTTCGATACAAGTTTCTGAATGAACTCTTTAAGAAAAGTTCTCCAAAAGTTCCATATGAAAGAATCCTTTGAAACATCTAGTTGTCACAAACGTTTTGATTACCTGTAGAGCCAAACGGACTCCGTATGAGTCAGATATCCATGTTTCAGTTAACACTGTGCAAAACTAATTCCGAAAGACAGTTACAGACTAGTTCTTGTGTAGTTGCATTCGAATTTTCCATTCTACGTCAGTAAACATCTCCATATGAGATCCAATATCTTGTAGGAAAATGCAAGAGACCTCAGTTATGATGATGCACTAGGTCTATAGCTGGGACTTTGTGTATGTTCTTGAAATGCGTTTGTTGAGTGCTCATTAAGAAAGTTTCTATACAAGTTTCAGAACGAACTCCTTAAGAAAAGTTCTCCAAAAGTTGCCTATGAAAGAGTCCTTTCAAGCATCTGGTTGTTACAAATAATTCGACAACTTGTGGAGCCAAAACAGACTCCGTATGAGTCAGATATCCATGTTTGATTAACCTTTGCACAAAACTGATTCGAGCAGCGATTCTGAGACTAGTTTCTTGTGTAGTTGCATTCGATTTTTTCCATTCTACTTCATTAAACATCTCCATATGAGATCTAATTACTTGTAGGGAAATGCAAGAGACATCAATTATGGTGATGCACTAGGTCCATAGCTGGGACTTTGTGTATGTTCTCGAAATGCGTTTGTCGAGTGCTCATTAAGAAAGTTTCTATACAAGTTTCTGAATGAACTCCTTAAAAAAAGTTCTCCACAAGTTCCCTGTGAAAGAATCCTTTAAAGCATCTAGTCGTCACAAACGTTTTGACTACTTGTGGAGCCAAAACGGACTCCATATGAGTCGGATATCCATGCTTCATTAACACTCATAAAACTAATTCGAGCAGCGATTCTGAGACTAGTTCTTGTGTATTTGCATCCGAATTTTTCCATTCTACGTCACTAAGAATCTCTATATGAGATCCAATTACTTGTAGGCATTTGCAAGAGACCTCGGTTATGATGATGCACTAGGTCCATAGCTAGGACATTGTATATGTTCTCGAAATGTGTTTGTCGAGTGCTCATTAAGATAGTTTCTATACAAGTTTCTAAACGAACTCCTTAAAAAAAGTTCTCCAAAAGTTCCCTATGAAAGAATCCTTTGAAGCATCTGGTCATCACAAACGTTTTGAATACTTGTGGAGCCAAAATGGACTATGTATGAGTCAGATATCCATGTTTTAGTTAACACTGCGCAAAACTTATTTCGAACGGCAATTACAGACTAATTCTTGTGTACTTACATTCGATTTTTTCCATTCTACTTCACTAAACATGTCCATATCACATCCAGTTACTTGTGTGGAAATGCAAGAGACCTCAGGTTTTATGGTGCACTAGGTCCATAGCTGGGACTTTGTGTATGTTCTCGAAATGCGTTTGTCGAGTGCTCATTAAGAAAGTTTCTATACAAGCTTCTGAATGACCTCCTTAAGAAAAGTTCTCCAAAAGTTCCCTGTGAAAGAATCCTTTGAAGCATCTAGTCGTCATGAACGTTTTGACTACTTGTGGAGCCGAAACGGACTCCGTATGAGTCAGATATCCATGTTTCAGTTAACACTACACAAAACTGATTCTGAATGACAGTTATGGACTAGTTCTTGTGTAGTTGCATTTGATTTTTGCCATTCTACTTCACTAAATATCTCCATATGAGATCCAATTACTTGTAGGAAAATGCAAGAGACCTCAATTATGATGATGCACTAGGTCCATAGCTGGGACTTTGTGTATGTTCTCGAAATGCGTTTGTCGAGTGCTCATTAAGAAAGTTTCTATACAATTTTCTGAACGAACTCCTTAAGAAAAGTTCTCCAAATGTTCCCTTTGATAGAATCCTTTGAAGCATCCGGTTTTCATAAACATTCTGACTACTTGTGGAGCCAATACAGACTCCGTATGAGTCAGATATCCTTGTTTCAGTTAACACTGCGCAAAATTAATTCCGAACGATAGTTACAGACTAGTTCTTGTGTAGTTGCATTCGATTTTTTCCATTCTACTTCACTAAATATCTACATATGAGATCCAATTACTTGTAGGGAAATGCAAGAGACCTCAGTTATGAGGATGCACTAGGTCCATTGCTGGGACTTTGTGTATGTTCTTGAAATGCGTCTATCGAGTGCTCATTAAGAAAGTTTCTATACAAGTTTCTGAATGAACTCCTTAAGAAAAGTTGTCCAAAAGTTCCCTGTGAAAGAATCCTTTGAAGCATCTGGTCATCATGAATGTTTGGACTACTTGTGGAGCCAAAACGTACTCTGTATGAGTCAGATATCCATGTTTCAGTTAACACTATACAGAACTGATTCCGAACGACAGTTATGGACTAGTTCTTGTGTAGTTGCATTTGATTTTTGCCATTCTACTTCACTAAACATCTCCATATGAGATCCAGTTACTTGTAGGAAAATGAAAGAGACCTCAATTATGATTATGCTCTAGGTCCATAGCTGGGACTTTGTGTATGTTCTCGAAATGCGTTTGTCGAGTGCTCATTAAGAAAGTTTCTATACAATTTTCTTAACGAACTCCTTAAGAAAAGTTCTCCAAAAGTTCCCTTTGATAGAATCCTTTGAAGCATCTGGTCGTCATAAACTTTCTGACTACTTGTGGAGCCAAAACAGACTCCGTATGAGTCAGATATCCATGTTTCAGTTAACACTGCGCAAAATTAATTCCGAACGACAGTTATAGACTAGTTCTTGTGTAGTTACATTCGATTTTTTCTATTCTACTTCACTAAATATATACATATGATATCCAATTACTTGTAGGGAAATGCAAGAGACCTCAGTTATGAGGATGCACTAGGTCCATTGCTGGGATTCTGTGTATGTTCTCGAAATGCGTTTGTCGAGTGCTCATTAAGAACGTTTTGATACAAGGTTCTAAACGAACTCCTTAAGAAAAGTTCTCCAAAAGTTCCCTGTGAAAGAATCCTTTGAAACATCTAGTTGTCGCAAATGTTTTGACTACCTGTGGAGCCAAAACGGACACCGTATGAGTCAGATATCCATGTTACAGTTAACACTGCGCAAAACTAATTCCGAACGACAGTTACAGACTAGTTCTTGTGTAGTTGCATTCGAATTTTTCCATTCTAAGTCATTAAACATCTCCATATGAGATCCAATTACTTGTAGGCAAATGCAAGAGACCTCAGTTATGATGATGCACTAGGTCCATAGATGGGACTTTGTGTATGTTCTCGAAATGCGTTTGTCGAGTGCTCATTAAGAAAGTTTCTATACAAGTTTCTGAAGGAACTCCTTAAGAAAAGTTCTCCAAAATTTTCCTATGAAAGAATCCTTTCAAGCATATGGTTGTTACAAACGTGTTGACTACTTGTGGAGCCAAATCGGACTCCGTATGAGTCAGATATCCATGTTTCTTTTAACTTTGCATAAAACTGATTCGAGCAGCGGATCTGAGACTAGTTCTTGTGTAGTTGCATTCGATTTTTCCATTCTACTTCACTAAACATCTCCACATCAGATCCAATTACTCGTACGGAAATGGAAGAGACCTCAGTTATGATGATGCACTAGGTCCATAGCGGGGACTTTGTGTTTGCTCTCGAAATGCGTTTGTCTAGTGCTCATTAAGAAAGTTTATATACAAGTTTCTGAACGAACTCCTCAAGCAAAGTTCTCCAAAAGTTCCCTGTGAAATAATCCTTTGAAGCATCTTGTCATCACAAATGTTTTGACTACTTGTGGAGCCCTAACGGACTCCGTATGAGTCAGATATCCATGTTTGATTAACCTGCATAAAACTGATTTGAGCAGCGATTCTGAGACTAGTTCTTGTGTAGTTGCATTCGATTTTTTTCATTCAACTTCAATAAACATCTACATATGAGATCCAATTAATTTTAGGGAAATGCAAGAGACCTCAGTTATGATGATGCACTAGGTCCATAGCTGGGACTTTGTGTATGTTCTCGAAATGTGTTTGTCGAGTGCTCATTAAGAAAGTTTCTACACAAGTTTCTGAACGAAGTCCTTAAGAAAAGTTCTCCAAAAGTTCCCTGTGAAATAATCCTTTGAAGCATCTAGTCATCACAAACATTTTGACTACTTGTGGAGCCAAATTAGACTCTGTATGAGTCAGATATCCATGTTTCAGTTAAAACTGCGCAAAACTGATTCTGAACGACAGTTACAAACTAGTTCTTGTGTAGTTGCATTCGATTTTTTTCCATTCTACTTCACTAAACATCTCGGTCGGTGTCAAAACCGGCGGATCTCGGGTAGGGTGTCCCGAACTGTGTGTCTAGGCGGATGGTAACAGGAGACAAGGGACACGATGTTTTTACCCAGGTTCGGGCCCTCTCGATGGAGGTAATACCCTACTCCTGCTTGATTAATATTGATGATATGGGTAGTACAAGAGTAGATCTACCACAAGATCAGAGAGGCTAAACCCTAGAAGCTAGCCTATGGTATGATTTTTGTTCGTCCTACGGACTAAAACCCTTCGGTTTATATAGACACCAACTAGGGTTAGGGTTACACAGAGTCGGTTACAATGGTAGGAGATCTACATATCCGTATCGCCAAGCTTGCCTTCCACGCCAAGGAAAGTCCCATCCGGACACGGGACGAAGTCTTCAATCTTATATCTTCATAATCCAGGAGTCCGGCCAAAGATGATAGTTCGGCTATCCGGACACCCCTTAGTCCAGGACTCCCTCAGTAGCCCCTGAACCAGGCTTCAATGACGACGAGTCCGGCGCGCATATTGTCTTCGGCATTGCAAGGCGGGTTCCTCTTCCGAATACTTCATAGAAGAATTTGAACACAAGGATAGTGTCCGGCTCTGCAAAACAAGTTCCACATACTACCGTAGAAAATAACTTTTGCACAGATCTGCTGATGTATTCCAGCGTGACATCACACCACGACCAGGCCTTTATCTGAATCGTTTTTCTTGTTCCACCTTAAGCGCGTTTAGCGAGGCGGTTTCCTTAGCACGTCTTATCAAAGCGGAGATCGTGCCCCTTATTCAGGATTCCCATCAATACGGACGTGGGTAACCCATCCGCGCCATTGATTCTGGCGCTTGGGAGATAAGCGAGTTTTACCGGTGGCGGGGACGCATAGCCGTCCGTCCGTATAAGGGATAAGGATCCACATTTTCACCTCGCCTTATTCCTTCTTTGCTCATCCATTTCCTTTTCGAGCTCCAGCGCCCAAGTCCGCACATCCCACCTCAACCTTCTCCAACTATGTCCGGAGCGGGAGGCAGGTGGATGGCCTCCTCCGTCACGGAGGGCACATCAAAAGCTGCGGAAGGTCGGATACTTGTCCAGCAACATCGCGCACGGCTACCCGACGAGGGCAGCTCATTCCCACCCCCGGGCCCCATGAGAGGGTGGTGTTCCTCACCCACTTCCTCCGCGGACTTGGTTTTCCACTTCACCCATTTGTCTGGGGGATCATGTTCTAAAACGGCCTCGATTTCCACGATCTGGCCCCGAACTTCATCCTCAACATCTCGGCGTTTATCGTCATGTGCGAGGCCTTCCTCTGCATCCAGCCCCACTTCAGCTTATGGCTTAAGATCTTCAATGTCAAGCCGAAGTTAGTGGGCATTCGCCAAGCAGAGTGCGGAGGCGCCATGGTTGGCAGGATGGCCAAATTCCTATGGCTCGAGGGCTCCTTTGTGGAGACCATAAAGGGGTGGCAATCGGGGTGGTTCTGCATCACCGAGCCGCGCGACTCTTAATGGGCGGCGGCCCCTGAATTCCGATCTGGATTCCCCACAGAGCTCACATCATGGAAAGAGACGGGCCTGACGTGGGGGGATTCGGACGAGCAGTCCGGACTCCAAACCTGCGTCCGAAACCTAGTGGACAAGAATCTTAGGCTTGTCAACGTAATCCAGGTGATGCTCATCCGCCGGATTCTCCCATGCCAACAACAAGCCTTCAACTTGTGGGAGTTCGATCCGCACAGCACCCAACTCTGAAAAGGCTCTTGACACTACGCACGAAGGCGCTGGAAGGTCTTGTTCAAGGCGCCGAGGCTCCCACATCCGCTACGAAGATCGCGGATTTAGCTCGCAGCGTCAAGCCAGCGAGGTAAGTTATTTTACCCTTTATGGGACTCTTTTTCATAGTTTGACTCTATGCGGGATCTAAAACTCCCTAACCTTTGACAGGACTTTCTGAAGACGTCCGGACAGATTAACTGTCCGGCCCCTCTGCTAGAAGACCCAGCGGACGCCCAATTGACGGGGCAGCTGGCTCCGGTACCTCACGTGGTGCCAGAGAAGAAGGCCAAGAAGAAGGCCACGGGAACTCGAAGGAGCTCCCGGCGCCAGGGGCTGTCGGACTCATCGCCCGACAACCCTAGGCGGAATCCTCCTCTGAGGAAGAGGAGGAGGAAAAAGAAGCCTCTCCCAGTGAAGGAGAGAAAAGGAAGGCCGCCCTAACCGGGAGACCGGAGGGTCAAGAAGGAAGGACCCTTCCTCCGGACTTCTCCACCAACGCCGACAACGACAAGGAGGAGTTGCCAACAAGGCCAAGCCTGGCGAGATCGTAAGTGTCCGGATACCCATGGCTTTTTCCATTGCATAGTGTTCTCTAATGCGAACAATCATGCAGCCCGCCCAAGGGCAGGCTCGCCCGCCGTCAGTGGGCCCCTGAGTTCGTCGGAAGTGGAGGTACTTCACTTCCGGCCGCCTCCTCACCTCACGCTGCGGACGACGCCGAGGTGGGGCCCCAAGGGGGGCCTGGTCAAGAGGAGGTGGCGCAGGAGGCGCCGCAATGCAACCTCCCGGACTCCAGGCGAGAGGGGAGCGAGACCCCCAGGGGCTCTAAGCCCGACCCTCCTCCGGACTCCATACCGGAACCTTCAGCGGTTCCGAAGTCCAGCAAGCGGCCCCTTCATAAGAAAGGTAAGACGCCGGTGTCCTCCGTCCAACCGGAGGCACAGGATAGCTTACTGGAGGCGCTTAACGGTGCCTCCATCGACGAGGAGCACCGCCTTTGTTATGAGTGTGGTGATCGAGAAAGTTCGATCTGCCAAAGCGGGCTGGTGAAGCTGTACCAGCCTTCTAACAGGCTTTGAGGTAAGTTTAGAATGTGTAAAAATATTACCGCATAGACAGTAGCCCCTGATGCTTAGTTTGGTGTTCGGAAAGAAAAGCCGGACTAAGGATCTAAAAAGATATACGCAGGAGTCTAACATAAGTATGTCAATATGCGATTGTAGGTTGCACTGCTGACCTCTGCCGCACTGACTGCGGAGGTCAATGAATTGAAGAAGATCCTCGAGCAGTCCGAGAACGAGCTCGGCCTTGACAAGAAGCAGCTCGAGGACAGGGAAGGTAAGCAATACCTTATTAAAGAAATACCTTATAGAAAGGATTCAGTTGCAAAAATGACAGGAATAGCGTGGGAATTGTAGGGGCCATGAGCAGGTTGGCGACCACGAAGGAAGCGATGTCCGCGGCCGAAAGCAAAGCGGTCGCGGAGTGCACCGAGCGAGAGAAGCAGGAGGAGTGGGTGGCAGAGGTGCGGCAAGAGCTCCAGGCTTTCGTGGAAAAACACGAGAGTTTTGAGCGTGAAACGAAGACTCGAGTCGAGCTCGCCTCGGCTCGTGAGAGTGCCAAAGCCACTAAGGCGAAGCCAAAAAGCCCTCAAGAAATTTAATCATTAAAGAAGATAGCGGCGGATAAGGCATTCTTTATGCAAAGCAAGCATGTGAAAGTGAATTACCTATTACTTACCCAGATTCGAGCTCTCGGGAGCATTCACAGATCTGCCCGTGGTGTATACGATCTTTGCCGCGTTCTACAGCGCCAAGGATGGGAGCTCGGCGGAGAAGGTGTTCTGGTCTCGGTATCTTTGAGGCGAGCGTCTGTGCCTCTGGCGACCAGCTGAAGCAGCTGGTCAAGCTCCACAAGGTCGCAGAACAGGCCATGAAGGGCCTCATAGTTAATTTGTGGCCATTGGAAGCCATGCACAGGAGCTACCGGGCTAGTCAGCGGCTGGTGGGCCTTTGTCCATGGATTGAAGTCATCAAGCGATCCGTCTGCATTGAAGGTGCCGTCGGGCCTTGCCGTGCTAAAGTGAACTGGGGCAAGCTGGATGCGGAGAAGCTTGTGACGGACGGCCACCGAAGGGCAAGGATCATCGCAAGCCCGAAATGTACTATGAGGGCATCCTGAAGGGTGTCCGCCGTATAGCGGATGAGTGCTCCAAAGATGTAATTTTTGAATATGCTCGCATTTGTTATCATGTACGCTGAAAACTTGTTCATATGCGCTAAGCAACGCTTGTTAATTTAAAATATTACCTTACATGCGGTTGTTTATCAAATTGAGAGATGGCAAGTCGTTGGCTTCAGCCCCCATGCCACAGTCTTTGGGGTGTTGGGATAAACTTGGCGCTCTTGTTCCCATTCTTGGGTCCGTCGAGGGGGCGCTCAGCATAGCGAACAAGGCAAGCTGGACTTATAGTGCTTGAACACTCTCACTTAGCCATAGAATTCTATAATTTTAAATTTAGTGAAGCCCCTAGTATTCGGAAGACCGAGTTGAGGTGCTATCACGCCTTGGCGGACAATGCCGGTTCCCTGCTCTATGCGGCATAAGTCTTTAGGGACTCGAAAAAACCTCTCGAACAGCGACCGGCTCTCGCCCTATCATGACGGTCAGTTTTAGCTTTCTCCATTGAGGTGCCCAACCCAGCTCAACTGGGGCACAATCGCATGGTTCTCCCAGCACTACCTTAGCGATATAACGGGCGTAAGGTACCAAAACATGGGAGCCGGGCTAACTCAACTATTTACCCAAGACATGATTTAGAGCCGATGCATATAATGTTATAAGTTCGAGGTGCCGCACTTGTGAAAGTGTTTGGACTTATCACACCATACTTTTGGGGTACTTAAGCCCCTGGTGTATTGGCCGTACCAAAGTGTACGGGTGCAACATGTCATGAAATGAACATATATATATATAGATAAAGAAAGGAGTGCAATAATAGGCAAAAGCTATGTATTGTTTATTAAAAAGGGTACTGCAATGGAAGCAGAATGATACAAAATAGTGCGATAAGCAAGGGATGGGACTGTTTAACATGTCCCCCTCCAGGTGTAAGCTGCGGGATGGTATGTAAAATAGGTATAATGCTCGTAGTAGAGACCACCTGAACACTCGACGTAGCTTTCTGCTTCCCTGGCTGTTGCATCGTGAGTTCGGCAATTCTAGTGCCGGGCGGGACTTCTGAAGCGGAGTCTGAAAGTAAAAAAAGGAAAAAGAAAAGAATGACATAATCGTGAGCCCTGAGTGCGGTTGATCCGCGTGCAGGCGTGCCGTGGTCGTGCCCCTCCTTATGCAAATGGTATCTCGGGCGTAGTTATGTGCAGCGTAATCTTGGCATCGCAATTTCGCGAGGGCTGGGGTTGGGGCCAGATTTCTACGCGTGCTTGGATTGTGCCAGGGGGTCTTGTTGTAGGTTACTCCGGGCGCGCTTTACAGTGTCCGGACGTTTAGTGGTCGGTGTCGGTGTCAAAACCGGCGGATCTCGGGTAGGGGGTCCCGAACTGTGCGTCTAGGCGGATGGTAACAGGAGACAAGGGACACGATGTTTTTACCCAGGTTCGGGCCCTCTCGATGGAGGTAATACCCTACTCCTGCTTGATTAATATTGATGATATGGGTAGTACAAGAGTAGATCTACCACGAGATCAAGGAGGCTAAACCCTAGAAGCTAGCCTATGGTATGATTGTTGTTCGTCCTACGGACTAAAACCCTCCGGTTTATATAGACACCGGATAGGTTAGGGTTACGCAGAGTCGGTTACAATGGTAGGAGATCTACATATCCGTATCGCTAAGCTTGCCTTCCACGCCAAGGAAAGTCCCATCCGGACACGGGAAAAAGTCTTCAATCTTGTATCTTCATAGTCTTGGAGTCCGGCCGTGATGATAGTCCGGCTATCCGGATACCCCCTAGTCCGGGACTCCCTCAGTAGCCCCTGAACCAGGCTTCAATGACGACGAGTCCGGCGCGCATATTGTCTTCGGCATTGCAAGGCGGGTTCCTCCTCCGAATACTTCATATAAGGTTTTGAACACCAGGATAGTGTCCGGCTCTGCAAAACAAGTTCCACATACCACCATAGAGAATAATTTTTGCACAGATCTGCTGGCGTATCCCCGGGCGTGACATCACACCACGGCCAGGCCTTTATATGAATCGTTTTTCTATTCCACCTCAGTAGCGTTTAGCGGCGGTTTCCTTGGCACGCCTTATCAAAGCATAGATCGTGCCCCCTTATTCCGGTATTCTCATCAATACGGACATGGGTAACCCATCTGCGCCATTGATTACGACGCTTGGGAAATAAGCGAGTTTTACCAGGCTGGTGGGGGATGCATAGCTTCGTCCGTCCATATAAGGGGATAAAGATCCACCTTTTCACCTATGCCTTCTTCCTCCTTTGCTTATCCCTTTCCGCGCACTCGAGCTCCAGCGCCCAAGTCCACACATCCCACCTCAACCTTCTCCAACCATGTCAGGAGCGGGAGGCAGGTGGATGGCCTCCTCCGTCACGGAGGGGCACATCACAAGACTGCGGGAGGCGGGATACTTGTCCGGCGACATCGCGCACAGGCTGCCCGATGCGGGGCAGCTTATTCCTACCACTGGGCCCCATGAGAGGGTAGTGTTTCTCCCCCACTTCCTCTGCGAACTAGGTTTTCCACTTCACCCATTTTTCTGGGGGCTCATGTTCTACTATGGCCTGGACTTCCACGACCTGGCCCCAAATTTCATCCTCAACATCTCGGCGTTTATCGTCGTGTGCGAGGCTTTCCTCTGCATCCAGCCCCACTTCGGCTTATGGCTGAAGATCTTCAACGTCCGGCCGAAGGTAGTGGGCGGCCGTCAGCCAGTCTTGGGCGCCATGGTTGGCAAGATGGCCAAGGTCCTATGGCTTGAGGGCGCCTTTGTGGATACCATAAAGGGGTGGCAATCGGGGTGGTTCTACATCACCGAGCCACGCGACCCGAATGGGTGGCGGCCCCCAAATTCAGATCTGGTTTCTCCACACGGCTCTCGTCATGGAAGGAGACGTGCCTGACGTGGGGGAATTCGGAAGAGCTATCCGGACTCCAAACATGCGTCCGAAACCTGGTGGACAAGAATCTCAGGCTTGTCGACGTAATCCAGTTGATGCTCATCCGCTGGATTCTCCCATGCCAACAACGGGCCTTTAACTTGTGGGTGTTCGATCCGGCACAGCACCGAACCTTGAGCCAGCTCTTCAACACTACGTACGAAGATGCCTGGAAGGTGATGTTCAAGGGCGCTGAAGCCCCAACATCCGCTAACAAGGATCGCGGATATAGCTCACGGCGTCCAGCCGGCAAGGTAAGTTATTTTACCCTTTACGGGACTCTTTTTTCATAGATTGACTGTATGTGGGATCTAAATCTCCCTAATCTTTTACAGGACTGGCTGAAGACGTCCTGACAGATTAACTATCTGGCTCCTTTGCCGGAAGACCGGAGGCGCTTGATTAGCGGGGCTGCTGGCTCCGGCGCCCCATGTGGTGCCGGAGAAGAAGGCCAAGAAGGAGGCCATGGGAACTCGAAGGAGCTCCCAATGCCAGGTGCTGTCAGATTCTGATGCAGAATCTTCTCCTGAGGACGAGGATGAAGAAGAAGAAGCTCCTCCCCCAGCGGGGGACGAGAAGAAAAGGAAGGCCGCCCCAACTGGGGAGGCCGGAGAATCAGAAGGAAGAACCCTTCCTCCGGACTTCTCCACCAACGTCGACGACGACGAGGAGGATTGGCCTACAAGGGCCAAGCCCCTGGCGAGATCCTAAGTGTCCGGATACCCATGGCTTTTTATTATTGCAGAGTGTTCTCTAATGTCGAACAATCATGCAGCCCGCCCAAGGGCGAGTTCGCCGATTCATCAAGCGGGTCCCTGGGCTCGTCCGAAATGGAGAGTACATCGCTTCCGACCGCTTCCTCCCCCCACGCTACGGACGACACCGAGGTGGTGCCCCAAGGGGGGCTTGGTCAAGAGGAGGTGCCGCAGGAGGAGCCACAAGGCAACCTCCCGGACTCCAGGCGAGAGGGGAGCGAGACCCCCAGGGGCTCTAAGCCCGACCCTCGTCCGGACTCCATGCCGGAACCATCAGTGATTCGAAGTCCGGCGAGGATCCTTCGCAAGAAGGGTAAGGCGTCGTTGTCCTCCGTCCAACAGGGGCACCGGATAGCTTCTTTGGGCGCTTAACAGCGCTTCCATCGAGGAGGAACACCGCCTTTGTTATGAGTGCCGTGATCCGGACGGTGCAGATCCGCCAAAGCGGACTGACTAAAGCCTATACCAGCCTTCTAACAGGCTTTGAGGTAAGTTTAGAATATGTAAAAATATTACCGCATAGACAGTAGCCCCGATTCTTAGTTGGTGTTGGAAATAAAAGCGGACTAAGGATCTAAAAGATATCTGTGAGAGTCTAACATAAGTATGTCAATATGGGAATGCAGGCTGCGCTGCTGACCTCTGCCGCACTGACTGTGGAGGTCAATGCATTGAAGAAGAACCTCGAGCGGTCCGAGAACGAGCTCGGACAAGCCAAGAAGCAGCTCGAGGACAAGGAAGGTAAGTAATATCTTATTAAAGAAATAACATATAGAAAAGGTTTTGGTTGCAAAACATAACAGGAATAACTTGGGTTGTACAGGGGCCACGAACGAGGTGGCGACCCTGAAGGAAGCGGTGTCCGTGGCCGAAAACAAAGCAGCTGCAGAACACACTGAGCGAGAGAAGGGAAGGCGCAGCTCGCCAAGGTACGACAAGAGCTCCAAGCTCTCGTGGAAAAACACGAGGGTTTGGAGCGTGACTCGAAGACTCGAGAGTCCGAGCTCGCCTCGGCTCTTGAGAGTGCCAAAGCTGCTAAGGCCGAGGCCCAAAAAGCCCTCCAAGAAATTGAGTCGTTGAAGAAGATAGCGGCAGGTAAGGCATTCTTTATGCAAAGCAAGCATGTGAAAGTGAATTACCTATTACTTACCCGGATTCGGAGCTCTCCAGGAGCATTCGTGGAATTTCCCGTAGTGTATGCGATGCTGCGCATTCTACCACGCCAAGGAGGGAGCTCGACGGAAAAGGTGTTATGGTCTCGAGTATCTTTGAGGCGGACAGCCAGTGCCTCTGGCGACCAGCTGAAGCAGCTGGTCGAGCTCCACAAGGTCGCCGAACAGGCCATGAAGGGCCTTATAAGCCTTGTTGTGGCCATTGGAGGCCATGCCCGGAGCTACTTGGCTTGGTGCAGCGGTGGTGGATGCACTGTCCACGGATTGAAGTCATCAAGCGCACCGTCTGCATTGAAGGTGTCCGTCGGGCCCTTGCCCGTGCTAAAGTGCACTGGGGCAAGCTGGATGCGGAGAAGCTTGTGACGGACAGGCCACCGAAGGGCCATGAGCATCATACGCTGAAATGTACTATGAGGGCCTCTGAAGGGTGCCCGCCGAATAGCGGATGAGTGCTCCAAAGATGTAATTTTGAATAGGCTCGCATTTGTTATCTGTCGCTGAAAACTTGTTCATATCGCTAAGCAATGCTTGTTAATTTAAAATATTACCTTATATGCGGCCGTTTATCATATTTGAGAGATGGCAAATCGTTGGCTTCAGCCCCCATGCCACAGTCTTTGGGGTGTTGGGATAAACTTGAGCACTCTTGTTCCCATTCTTGGGTCCATCTAGGGGCGCTCAACACAAGCGAACAAGGCAACGGACTTATAATGCTTGAACACTCTCACTTAGCCATAGAATTCTATAATTTTAAATTTGGTGAAGCCCCTAGTATTCGAAGACCGAGTTGGGCGCTATCCATGCCTTGGCGGACAATTCGGTTCCTCGCTCTAAGCGGCATAAGTCTTTAGGGACCGAAAAACATCTCGAACAGCGACCGGCTCTCGCCCTATAATGACGGTCAGTTTAGCTTTCTCCATCGAGGTTCTCGACCCAGCTCAAGCTGGGGCACAATCGCGATGGTTCTCCGATGCTACCTTAGCCGATATAATGGGCGTAAGGTACCAAAACACGGGGGCAGGCAAACCCAACTAGTGACCCAAGACATGATTCAGAGCCGATTCATATAATGCTATAAGTTCGGGGTGCCGCACTTGTGAAAGTGTTCGGACTTATCACACCATAATTTTGGGATACTTAAGCCCCTGGTGTATTGGTCGTACCAAAGTGTACGGTTGCAACATGTCATGAAATGAACATATATATGGATAGATAAAAGAGTGCAATAATAGGCAAAAGCTATGCATTGTTTATTCAAAAAAGGTACTGCAATGAAGGCAGGACGATACAAATCGTGCGATAAGCAAGGAATGGGACTATCTAACATGTCCCCCTCCAGGGGTAAGCTGCGGGATGGTATGTAAAATAGGTATAATGCTCGTAATAGAGACCACCTGAACACTTGACGTGGCTTTCTGCTTCCCTGGCTGTTGCATTGTGAGTTCGGCGATTCTAGTGCCGGACAGGACTTCTGAAAGACGGAGTTCTGAAATGAAAAAAAGGAAGAAAAAGGAAAAAGGAAAAGAATGACCCAATCGGGAGCCCCTGGTGTGGTCGAGCTGCATTCTTGGCGTGTCGTGGTCATGCTCCTCCCCATATGCCCATGGTATCTCCAGAGCGTAATTATGTACGCGTAAGACTAGCTTCGCAATTTCGTGAGGGCAGGGGTTGGGGCCGGATTGCTACGCGTGCTTGAATCGTGCCAGGCGGTCTTGTTGTCGGTTACTCCGGGCGCGCTTGACAATGTCCGGACGCTTAGTGGGCGGACTCGAGAATTGCTGTGAGAGGCTGCTTTGTACCTCCGCCGCGAGGGCCGCCGTGTGCTCCTCCGTTCGGAGAGAGCATTCAGTGTTTCCATTGACCGTGATTACTCCTCGAGGGCCTGGCATCTTGAGCTTGAGGTATGCGTAGTGCGACACCACATTGAAATTTACCGTGCGGTTCGTCCGGCAAAGTGCATGATAGCCGCTGCGGAATGGGACGACGTCGAAGATTAACTCTTCGCTTCGGAAGTTATCCGGGGATCCGAAGACCACTTCGAGTGTAAATGAGCCCGTACAACTGGCCTCTACACCCGGTATGACGCCTTTAAAGGTCGTCTTTGTAGGTTTAATCCTTGAGGGGTCTATGCCCATTTTGTGCACTGTATCATGATAAAGCAGGTTCAGGCTGCTACTGCCGTCCATCATGACTCTGGTGAGGTGAAATCCGTCGATAATTGGGTCAAGAACCAATGCGGCGAAGCCGCCGTGATGGATGCTAGTGGGGTGGTCCCTTTGATCGAAGGTGATCGGGCAGGTAGACCATGGGTTGAACTTCGGGGTGACTGGCTCCATCGCATATACATCCCTTAGTGCACGCTTCGGCTCCCTTTTGGGTATGTGGGTTGCGTATATCATGTTCACCGTCCGCACTTGTGTAGGAAAACCCTTCTGTCCCCTATTATTCGGCGGCCGGGGCTCTTCCTCGTCATCGCTATGCAGCCCCTTGTCATTGAGTTCGGCACTTAACTTGCCTGCTTGCTTGAACACCCAAGAATCCCTATTGGTGTGATTGGCTGGTTTTGGGTGCCATGTATCGCTGGCGATCGAGTATTCGGTCCAAGTTGGGCCGGGCCTGGGTATTTCTTTTGAATGGCTTCTTCCGCTGACGGGTTTAGAGCCTCTGAATCCGGCATTGGCCGTATCTTGATATTATCGCCGTTAATGCGGCGCTTGTTCTTATTGCGATCGCGACCTGCCATTGCTGTCCTTGGTATCCGAACTATCGGGATGTTTGGCCAAGTTGTTGCTTGAGCTAGCCAGCTGTCCTCTCCCGCACAATAAGCGGGTCATGAGTGTTGTGAGGGCTGCCATGGATTTTGGCTTTTCCTGTCCTAGGTGCGGGCAAGCCACTCCTCGCGGATGTTATGTTTGAAGGCTGCAAGGGCCTCTGCATCCAGACGATCAACGATTTGATTTTTCTTTGTTAGGAACCGTGTCGAATTGTCGGCGATTCTTGGCTGCTGAATTATGTGGCTAAGGTCATCTGCGTCTGGTGGTCGCACATATGTGCCCTGGAAGTTATCAAGGAATGCGGCTTCCAGGTCCTCCCAACAACCAATTGATTCTCCTGGCAAGCTGTTGAGCCAAAGCCGAGCTGGTCCTTTAAGCTTGAGTGGGAGGTATTTGATGGCATGTAGATCATCACCGCGGGCCATGTGGATATGGAGGAGATAGTCCTCGATCCAGACCGCATGAAGCATAGTGGGTGTGCGGCGCCTCTGTATTGGGCTATATCGCGACGTAGCTCATATGAGCTTTGTCTACTGTGTTCGGCCCGGCCGGTTTCTTGTATCCGTGAAGGTAATCATCCGCGTCGTTAGGCGCCCGTGATCCGTAGATCGATCTTGTATGTTTTGCCTTATCCTCCAATATATCTCCCAAGTCCGGCGTGTTTTCCCGTGCCTTGGTACTTTTTGAGCGGCGTCGGGGTGTGGCTTGAGTGGAGTGCCGAGAGGCTTCTCATCCACGACCCACAGGGTGGCGGTCTGCCATGTCGTCTTGTTGGTGACTTGGGTGCTTCCTCCGCTGATCGAGGTAACGGCCTGCGTTTGGGGTAGCTTTTGGAGGGGCGTTCGAGTTCATACTCTTCGGCTGCAAGGACTTCAGTCCATCTGTCAGCTAGCAGGTCTTGATTAGCTCTAAGTTGTTGCTGCTTTTTGTTGAGGCTGCTTTCCATGGCTATAAGCCTGCGTTAAGCGCTCTGTTGGCGGGATCCTCGAGCACGACAAATTCATCATCGTCGAGGCTTGCCTCATCTTGGAGGAGCGCATAATTATCGTCCTCGACCTCTCTTTCATCGCCTTGTCGTGCGGACTTGCTTCTCCTCCTCCTTTCTTTGAGTCCTGCTGGAGGGTTCTCTTGCTTGTCCGGGGTGTTATTATCTCCGTGCGGAATCATCGTTTTATTGTGCGGGATTTAGAGCGGCACCGCCGGCGTCGGCGCTTGGCTGTTTCTTGGAGGGTCATCCTCCGTTGTTCCATCGCCGTTCCCATCTTTTGGGATGTCCACCATGTATATGTCATATGGCGAGGTGGACTTCCGATTCTCTATGGCGCTGGGTCTTGGTCGTCTCGGCGTCGTTGTCCATACCGTCGGCGTCTTGAGTGGAAGTCGAGCATGTTGGTTAAATCATCGTCGATGGCTACAAAGTGGGTGGTGGGTGGGCGTTGAATTTCGTCATCCGTATCCCAACCTTCCTGTCCATGATCCGGCCAGGGCTCTCGGATAAAGAGAGACTTTAGCGCATTCAGAATGTCGCCAAAGGCGAGTCTTTGAAAGATGTCATGGCAGTGAACTCCATTGGCGTGTCGGATTTGATTGGCGGGCGCGGAGGTTGAGTCCGAGAGAGTCCGGCACCACAGGTCGAGGTCTTCACAAAGGACGGGGATGGTATAACGCTTGAGACCGGCGCTTGAAGACTTCCATTTTTTTTCGTGATCTCCGTGTGTTTCTTTTGTGCTTGCTCTTTTATTTTTATTTTGCATTGCGTCATGTCATCATGCCATCTTATGTTGCATCTTGGTCATATCAAGTATAGCCGTGCTTGCCATGTTGCATTTGTCATTCATGTTGTTTCCATGAGCATCTTGTGCGTACCCTTGTCACCTCTTCAAACCTTTGCTCCTTCCCTTCTCCTTCCTTTCCTTTTCTTCCATTCTTGCGAGTGCCATTTGCCTCCACCAAAATGCTCATCTTTTCCCCAAAATTCTAACACCATGTACCTAGCCTCTCTGCCAAACTTCATCCCAATCGGAATAGTTTTGGTTAGGGTTTAAAATGGTTCAAGTTCAATTTAATTCAAACTTGAATTATTTTACTTCCTTTATAAATCTCAAACTATTTTTATTAAATAGTGAGCATGCTCAGGATCATGAGAATATTTTTATATTTCTCTAGCTCCTCTTCTTTTCCCCTGCTCTTTCCTTTTTGTATTTCTGCTGAAGAGATGGAAAGAAAAAAAGCAGCAGCAGCAGTACAACCCAGCAGCAGCCACCTACCTAGGCCTCGGCCTCCCAGGCTGGCCCAGCTAGCCCCGCGCGCCAGCAGGTCCATTTGCTCCCGAGCAGGCCCGCCTAGCTCACCTAACCCTAACCCGAAAACCCCCCTGCCCGATCCCCTCGCTCTCTCCTCTCGTCCCCTTTTGCCGCCACTCCCTCTCGATCTCTCCCTCTCCCTCGCTTGTGTCGCCTCCCGCAGAGAGGAGAGAGGAGCGGGACTGCTCCTTCCTCTCCTCCGCGTGCGCCCCTGCTCAAGCACCTCCGCCGGATCCAGCAGGCCGCCGCCCGGTTCCCTCGCACCCCGCGGATCTCTCTCCTCCATGGTGTCGCCTCCCAAGCTCCTTTCTCCGCCTCGTCCTCGGCGTCGGCCCCCTAACCAGCGCTGCCTCTCGGCACAGCTCCTTTCCCGTGCTCCCGAGCCGCGCCGCATGGATGGCGAGCCCTCGCCGAGCTCCTTCAGCCCGAGCACCCGAGGCCCTGCCTTCTCCGCGCCGTCCGGAACCCCCGACCACCTCGCCATCCCATGTCGCGTTCGGTGCCGCCTCTGCCTCCTCACCATGTGCGCCTCGACCTGCGTGCGCAAGGTGAAGACACGGCGGCGCCAAGTTCCCTGCCGCTGCTATCCTCGTGTGGCTTCACGACCGTCACAGACGCATACCGCCTCTGCTGGCGCCGTTGGCGTCCAGTCCATGGACACAACAACCGTGGGTGCCAAGTTCCTCTGCGGAGTTGTCAAGTGCGAGGACCCCGATCCGAAGCGACTACTACGGGCGCCAAGTACATGGATCGCCAAGTTCCGCTTGAACGTGTCTGACTACCCCGGTGATGCGACAAGTACCCGACACCGTGTACCTCTACCGTCGTCTCCGGAAGCGCCAAGCACCCCTACCCCTACGCGCGAAGGCGCCAAGTCCGTTCCGAATTCATCAAGTACCGCTACCGATGACTCGAGCGCCTCCGAACCATGTCGACGACCGTCGCTGAAGACCGATGTAGCGGAACCGTCAAGTTCGACTACCTTCGTGTGTACCACTACTTCCGATGGCGAGATGTACCACTATCATCGATCGTGAGCGACTACTTCCTCTACTTCCCTCGGCGCCCGTGAGCGACTACTTCCCTCTCTGAAACTTCGACCCGTCCCGTTTGGGCGTTAGGAGGTATAACCCGTGATGACCGACCGTGTTGAATCATCCTTGCGATGCCCTCTTTGCCATTCTACCATCCCGTGGGAACCGGAATCGGGATCACCCACCATCTCGCATGACTCGCTTCCGTCACGTTTTCCTTTGCACGGTATCTCCGTGAGCTACGGAACCGATATATTGCCGTGACACCATTTTCGGATTCGTTGCCGTGGCACCCTTTCTTCCTGCGGTGACACAATGCTTCATATCATGCTCATGATAACGTTTTCATAATATTGCATAAAAACTTGCACTTGTCATCCGCATCATGATAACAACATTTAAAATGCTTAAAATTGTTGTTTGCATTTATTTTGCTAAATGCCATGTTAAAATGATTTAATTCATAACTAAATAACCGTAGCTCCATTTTAAATCAATTATATATGTAAATGGGGTAGAAAAATGCCTAGTTTAACATGGTATACTTGCTTTGCATGTTTAACAACTCTAATATTGTGTTTAGGGCAGAACAGTACCGAATCTAAAATATTGCTCATGGGGATTTTCCGGAATTGTTGTTTCTTATTTCCGGCCTCATTTAAACTTGCCTAGATAGGTAGTTTCATTATGCTCCACCTCTTGCCATGTTTAACAACATTTAATATTGGTGTGTACCTAATCGGGGGAGAACTAAATAAGTGTTGTGGTGTTCCGTCAATATGCACCTCGTTGCATATTGAGCTCCACTTAATTTGTAGGATTGTTTGTGCATATTGCCATGCCATGCTTTTTAAACCGGTCATGCATCATACTTGGTTGTGCATCATGCCATGTTTATGTGATGGCTGTTTACTATGTTGTTTGTTTCTTTCCGGGTTGCTTCTCTCGTTAGCTTCGGTTTCGTTCCGGAGTTGTGAGGATTCGTTCGACTACGTCCGTTTGTCTTCTTCATGGATTCGTTCTTCTTCCTTGCGGGATTTCAGGCAAGATGACCATACCCTCGAAATCACTTCTATCTTTGCTTGCTAGATGCTCGCTCTTTTGCTATGCCTATGCTACGATGCCTACCACTTGCTATATCATGCCACCCACATTGCCATGTCAAAACTCTAACCATCCTTTCCTAGCAAACCGTTGTTTGGCTATGTTACCGCTTTGCTCAGCCCTCTTATAGCGTTGTTAGTTGCGGTGAAGATGAAGTTTGTTCCTTGTTGGAACATGGAGATGTTGTTCCTTGTTGGAACATGTTTACTTGTTGGGATATCACAATATATCTTATCTAATTAATGCATCTATATACTTGGTAAAGGGTGGAAGGCTCGGCCTTATGCACAGGTGTTTTGTTCCTCTTGCCGCCCTAGTTTCCGTCATATCGGTGTTATGTTCCCGGATTTTTGCGTCCCTAACGCGGTCGGGTGATTTATAGGACCCCTTGACAGTTCGCTTTGTATAAGACTTTTCAGCAAGGCCCAACATTGGTTTTACATTTGCCTCCTAGCCTTTTTCCCTTGGGAGTCGCGCATCCAGGGTCATCTTTATTACCCCGGGCCAATGCTTGTCTAAGTGTTGGTCCAAACTAAACCACTTGCGGTGCCGCCCGAGGCAACTTGGGGTATCGTCGGTTTGCCGTCGTCTTGCTCATCGGTGCGTGGCTGAGGCGAGATCTGTGCGGCTACTATCGAGGTGTCGGCACGCGGGAGGTCTTCTGGTCTTGTTTTATTGCTGTGAAATGTTTTGTAGCCGGGATTCGAGGCTGATCGGGCTTCCGGGAGAAGGTCTATTCGCCGTTGATCGAGAGCTTATCATGGGCTAAGTTGGGATACCCTGCAGGGGTTTGAACTTTCAAAGCCGTGCCGCGGTTATGTGGCAGATGGGAATTTGTTAATGTCGGTTGTAGAAAACCGAAGTTGATCTTAATTAAAATACACCAACCGTGTGCGTAACCGTGAGTGTCTCTTTTGGGGTTGATCGAAGGAGAACACGGTTTCTGGGTTATGCGGCGTAAGTAGGAGTTCGGGATCACTTCTTGATCATAGTTGTTCGACCGTGCTTTGCCTTCTCTCCCGCTCTCTTTTGCGTATGTTAGCCACCATATATGCTAGTAAACTGCTGCAGCTCCACCTCACTACCCTGTCCTACCTTTAAGCTTAAATAGTCTTGATCTCATGGTGTGAGATTGCTGAGTCCCGACTCATCGCCCGACAACCCTAGGCGGAATCCTCCTCCGAGGAAGAGGAGGAGGAAGAAGCCTCTCTCAAATGGGAGAGAAGAAAAGGAAGGCCGCCTAACCGGGGAGACCGAGGGTCCAAGAAGGAAGGACCTTTCCTCCGATTTCTCCACCAACGCCGACAACGACAAGGAGGAGTTGCCTAACAAGGGCCAAGCTCTCGGCGAGATCGTAAGTGTCCGGATACCCATGGCTTTTTTCCATTGCATAGTGTTCTCTAATGCCAACAATCATGCAGCCCGCCTAGGGACGCAGCTCGCCGCCTCGCCGAAAGTGGGCTCCTCGAGTTCGCCCAAGTGGAGAGGTACTTCCACGGCCGCCTCACCTCACGCCGCGGGACGACGCCGAGGTGGGGCCCCAAGGGGGCCTGGTCAAGAGGAGGTGGCGCAGGAGGCGCCAGCGAATGCAACCTCCCTGACTCCAAAGTAGAGGGGAGCGAGACCCCTGTGGGCTCTAAGTCTGACCTCCTCCCGACTCCATACCGAACCTTCACCGGTTCCAAGTCCAAGAAGCGGCCCTTCATAAGAAAGGTAAGACGCCGTGTCCTCCGGCCCAACCGAGGCACAGGATAGCTTACGGAGGCGCTTAACGGCGCCTCCATCGACGAGGAGCACCGTGACTGCTATGAGTGGTGATCCGAAGTTCACCGCCAAGAGCGGGCTTGACTGAAGTTCGTATCAGCCTTCTAACAAAGCTTTGAGGTAAGTTTAGAATGTGTAAAAAATATTACCGTGATAGACAAAAGAGCCCCCGATGCTTAGTTTGGTGTTCGGAAAGAAAAGCCGGACTAAGGATCTAAAAAGATATACGCAGGAGTCTAACATAAGTATGTCAATATATGACAGGTTGTAATCGGCCGACCTCGGCCAGACCGATCATGGAGGTCAATGAATTGAAGAAGAGCCTCGAAAGCAGTCCGAGAACGAGCTCGCCTTGACAAGAAGCAGCTCGAGGACAGGGAAGGTAAGCAATACCTTATTAAAGAAATACCTTATAGAAAGGATTCAGTTGCAAAAATGACAGGAATAACGTGGGAATTGTAGGGCCATGAACGAGTTACGACACTCTGAAGGGAAGCTGGCGTCCGCGTCGAAAAGCAAAGCGGTCGCGGAGTGCACCGAGCGAGAGAAGCAGGAGGAGGTGGCAGAGGTGCGGCAAGAGCTCCGTGGCTTTCGTGGAAAAACACGAGAGTTTTGAGCGTGAAACTAAGACTCGAGAGTCCGAGCCTGCCTCGTGAGAGTGCCAAAGCCACTAAGGCCAAGCCCAAAAAGCCTCCAAGAAATTTAATCATTAAAGAAGATAGCGGCGGATAAGGCATTCTTTATGCAAAGCAAGCATGTGAAAGTGAATTACCTATTACTTACCCGTATTCGAGCTCTCAGAGCATTCACAGATCTGCCCTGTAGAGGGTCCGATGCTGCCGCTGCTTCTACCGTGCCAAGGATGGGAGCTCGACAGAGAAGGTGTTCTGGTCTCAAGATGCCGAGGCCGAACGCTCCTGGTGCTTCGAGCCACCAGTCAAGTAGCTGGTCAAGCTCCACAAGGTCGCAGAACAGGCCATGAAGGGCCTCATAGTTCGGGTCGGGCTATTGGAAGCCATGCCTGGAGCTACTTTGCTAGTAGCGGCTGGTGGACGCCTGTCCATGGATTGAAGTCACTGCCGATCCGCCTGCATTGAAGGTGCCTGCCGGGCCCTTGCCCGCAAAAGTGAATCTGGGCAAGCTGGATGCGAGAAGCTTGTGACGGACGGGCCACCAAGGGCAAGGATCATCGCAGCCCGAAATGTACTATGAGGGCATCTCAAGGGTGTCCGCCAGATAGCGGATGAGTGCTCCAAAGATGTAATTTTGAATATGCTCGCATTTGTTATCATGTACGCTGAAAACTTGTTCATATGCGCTAAGCAACGCTTGTTAATTTAAAATATTACCTTCGTGCGGTTGTTTATCAAATTGAGAGATGGCAAGTCGTTATTTCAGCCCCTCATGCCACGAAAGTGTGGGGTGTTCGATAAACTTGAGCGCTTCTTGTTCCCATTCTGGGTCCGCTGAGGGAGGCGCCAACGCAACGTAACAAGGCAATCGGACTTATAGTGCTTGAACACTCTCACTTAGCCATAGAATTCTATAATTTTAAATTTCGGCGAAGCCCTAGTATTCGAAGACCGAGTTCGGGTGCTATCCACGCTTTGGTCGGACAATGCCGGTTCCCGCTCTATGCGGCATAAGTCTTTAGGGACTCGAAAAACCTCTCGAATAGCCGATCGTCCTCGCCTCTATCATGACGGTCAGTTTTAGCTTTCTCCATTGAGGTGCCCAACCCAGCTCAACTGGGCACAATCGCAGTGGTTCTCCCAGCACTACCTTAGCCGATATAACGGAACGTAAGGTACCAAAACATGGGAGCCGGGCTAACTCAACTATTTACCCAAGACATGATTTAGAGCCGATGCATATAATGTTATAAGTTCGAGGTGCCGCACTTGTGAAAGTGTTTGGACTTATCACACCATACTTTTGGGGTACTTAAGCCCTCAGTGTATTGGCTGCACTAAAGTGTACGGGTGCAACATGTCATGAAATGAAATATATATATATAGATAAAGAAAGGAGTGCAATAATAGGCAAAAGCTATGTATTGTTTATTAAAAGGGTACTGCAATGGAAGGTAATGATACAAAATAGTGCGATAAGCAAGGGATGGGACTGTTTAATATGTCCCTCCGTGTAAGCTGGGATGGTATGTAAAATAGGTATAATGCTCGTAGTAGAGACCACCAACACTCGACGAGCTTTCGCTTTCCTGGCTGTTGCATCGTGAGTTCGGCAATTTAGTGCCGGCAGACTTCTCGAAAACGGAGTCCCCAAAGTAAAAAAGGAAAAGAAAAAGAATGACATAATCGTGAGCCCCTCGTGCGTTGATCCGCATTCGGGCGTGCCGTGGTCGTGCCTCCCCTTATGCAAATGGTATTCCGAGCGTAGTTATGTACGCCAGAGTAATCGCATCGCAATTTCGCGAGGGCTGGGTTGGGGCCAGATTTCTACGCTGCTTGGATTGTGCCAGGGGTCTTGTTGTAGGTTACTCCCGGCGCTTGACAAAGGTCCGGACGCTTAGTGGTCGGTGTCGTGTCAAAACCGCGGATCTCGGGTAGGGGGTCCCAACTGCGCCTAGGCGGATGGTAACAGGAGACAAGGGACACGACAGTTTTACCTGTGTTCGCCCTCTCGATGGAGGTAATACCCTACCCCGCTTGATTAATATTGATGATATGGGTAGTACAAGAGTAGATCTACCACGAGATCAAGGAGGCTAAACCCTAGAAGCTAGCCTATGGTATGATTGTTGTTCGCCCCACGGACTAAAACCCTCCGGTTTATATAGACACCGGATAGGTTAGGGTTACACAGAGTCGGTTACAATGGTAGGAGATCTACATATCCGATCGCTAAGCTTGCCTTCCACGCCAAGGAAAGTCCCATCCCGACACGAAAAAGTCTTCAATCTTGTATCTTCATAGTCTTGGAGTCCGCCGGATGATAGTCCCGCTATCCGGATACTTCCCCTAGTCCGGACTCCTCAAGAGCTCCTCGAACCAGGCTTCAATGACGATTTAGTCCGGGCGCGATATTGTCTTCGCATTGCAAGGCGGTTCCTCCTCCTACTTCTATATAAGGTTTTGAACACTGTGATAGTGTCCGCTCGCAAAACAAGTTCCACATACCACCATAGAGAGAATAATTTTTGCACAGATCTGGCTGACGATCCCGCGCGTGACATCACACCACGGCCGTGCCTTTATATGAATCGCTTTTTACCTGCTCCACCTCAGCGCTTAGCGAGGCGTTTCCTTGGCACGCCTTATCAAAGCATAGATCGTGCCCCTTATTCCGGATTCTCATCAATACGGACATGGGTAACCCATCCGCGCCCATTGATTACGACGCTTGGGAAATAAGCGAAGTTTTACCAGTGGTGGGGGATGCATAGCTTCGTCCATCATATAAGGGATAAAGATCCACCTTTTCACCTATGCCTTCTTCCTCCTTTGCTTATCCATTTCACAAGACTCGAGCTCCAGCGCCTAAGTCCACACATCCCACCTCAACCTTCTCCAACCATGTCAGAGCGGAGGCAGGTGGATGGCCTCCTCCGCCACGGAGGGGCACATCACAAGACTGCGGGAGGCGGATACTTGTCCCGCGACATCACAGACAGGCTGCCCGGCGCGGGCAGCTTATTCCAACCACTGGCCCCATGAGAGGGTAGTGTTTCTCCCCACTTCCTCCGCTAACTAGGTTTTCCACTTCACCCATTTTTCCGGGGCTCATGTTCTACTATGGCCTGGACTTCCACGACCTGGCCCCAAATTTCATCCTCAACATCTCGGCGCTTATCGTCAGGTGCGAGGCTTTCTCCGTGATCCAGCCCCACTTCGCTTATGGCTGAAGATCTTCAACGTCCGCCAAGGTAGTGGGCGGCCGCTGCGGAGTGCGGAGGCGCCATGGTTGGCAAGATGGCCAAGGTCCTATGGCTTGAGGGCGCTTTGTGGATACCATAAAGGTGGCAATCGGGTGGTTCTACATCACCGAGCCACGCGATTTCAATGGGTGGCGCCCCAAATTCAGATCTGGTTTCTCCACACGGCTCGCCATGGAAGGAGACGGGCTCGACGTGGGGGAATTGAAGAGCTATCCGGACTCCAAACATGCGTCCAAACCTGGTGGACAAGAATCTCAGCTTGTCGACGTAATCCAGCTTGATGCTCATCCGCCGGATTCTCCCATGCCAACAACGGGCCTTTAACTTGTGGGAGTTCGATCCGCACAGACCGAACCTTGAGCCAGCTCTTCAACACTACGCATTTAAGATGCCCGAAGGTGATGTTCAAGGGCGCTGAAGCCCCAACATCCGCTAACAAGGATCGCGGATATAGCTCACGCGCCCAGCCGGCAAGGTAAGTTATTTTACCTTTACGGACTCTTTTTTCATAGATTGACCTATGTGGGATCTAAATCTTTAATCTTTGACAGACTCGGGTCAAGACGCCCCGACAGATTAACTATCTCGCCTTTGCCGGAAGACTCCGGAGGACGCCTGATTGACGGGCTCCGTTGCCCGCCCCATGTGGTGCCGAGAAGAAGGCTAAGAAGGAGGCCATGGGAACTCAAGGAGCTCCCAATGCCAGTGTGTCCGATTCTCGATGCGTAATCTTCTCCCGAGGACGAGGATGAAGAAGAAGAAGCTCCTCTCAAATGGGGAGGAGAAGAAAGGAAGGCCGCCTAACCGGGAGGCCGGAGGGTCCAAGAAGGAAGAACCTTCCTCCGACTTCTCCACCAACGCCGACGACGACGAGGAGGATTGGCCTACAAGGGCCAAGCCTCGGCGAGATCCTAAGTGTCCGGATACCCATGGCTTTTTATTATTGCAGTGTTCTCTAATGTCGAACAATCATGCAGCTCGCCCAAGGGCGAAGTTCGCCGATTCATCAAGGGTCCGGCTCGTCTGAAATGGAGAGTACATCGCTCGACCGCCTCCCCCACGCCACGGACGACACCGAGGTGGTGCCCCAAGGGGGCTTGGTCAAGAGGAGGTGCCGCAGAGGAGCCACAAGGCAACCTCCCTGACTCCAGCGAGAGGGGAGCGAGACCCCAGGCTCTAAGCCCACCTCGTCTCGACTCCATGCCGAACCATCAGCCGTTCAAGTCCGCCAGGGATCCTTCGCAAGAAGGGTAAGACGCCGCTGTCCTCCGCCCAACCGAGGCACCGGATAGCCATCGAGGCGCCAATACGCTTCCATCGAGGAGGAGCACCGTGACTGCTATGAGTGCGGTGATCCGGAAAGGCAGTCCGCCAAGAGCGGATCGACTAAAGCCTGTACCAGCCTTCTAACAGTGCTTTGAGGTAAGTTTAGAATATGTAAAAATATTACCGCATAGACAGTAGCCCCGATTCTTAGTTCGTGTTCGGAAATAAAAGCCGACTAAGGATCTAAAAAGATATACGCAGGAGTCTAACATAAGTATGTCAATATGGGAATGCAGGCGCCGCCGACCTCTCGCCAAGACCGACTGGAGGTCAATGCATTGAAGAAGAACCTCGAGCGGTCCGAGAACGAGCTCGACAAGCCAAGAAGCAGCTCGAGGACAAGGAAGGTAAGTAATATCTTATTAAAGAAATAACATATAGAAAGGTTTTGTTGCAAAACATAACAGGAATAACTTGGGTTGTACAGGGCCACTTAACGAGGTGGCGACCTCAAGGAAGCGTGTCCGTGGTCGAAAAACAAAGCAGCTGCGAACACACCGAGCGAGAGAAGGGAAGGCGAGCTGCCAAGAGCGGCAAGAGCTCCAAGCTCTCGTGGAAAACACGAGGGTTTGAGCGTGACTCAAGACTCGAGAGTCCGAGCTCAGGCTCTTGAGAGTGCCAAAGTTGCAAGGCCGAGGCCCAAAAAGCCTCCAAGAAATTGAGTCGTTAAAGAAGATAGCGCGGTAAGGCATTCTTTATGCAAAGCAAGCATGTGAAAGTGAATTACCTATTACTTACCCGGATTCGAGCTCTCCAGAGCATTCGCAGATTTGCCCCAGTGTGTCCGATGCTGCCGCATTCTACCACGCCAAGGAGGGGAGCTCGACGGAAAAGGTGTTATGGTCTCAAGATGTCGAGGCCGGACAGCCGGTGCCTCGAGCGACCAAATGAAGCAGCTGGTCGAGCTCCACAAGGTCGCCGAACAGGCCATGAAGGGCCTTATAGCGCGATCTGTGGCCATTGGAGGCCATGCCCGGAGCTACTTCGCTTGGTGCGCTGGTGGATGCCTGTCCACGGATTGAAGTCATCAAGCACTGGCCTGCATTGAAGGTGTCCGTTGGCCCTTGCCCTGCTAAAGTGCACTCGGGCAAGCTGGATGCGGAGAAGCTTGGACGGACGGGCCACCAAGGGCAAGGAGCATCGCACACCAAATGTACTATGAGGGCCTCTCAAGGGTGCCCGCCAATAGCGGATGAGTGCTCCAAAGATGTAATTTTGAATAGACTCGATTTGTTATCCCTGACGCTGAAAACTTGTTCATATGCGCTTAAGCAACGCTTGTTAATTTAAAATATTACCTTATGTGCGGCCGCTTATCAAATTTGAGAGATGGCAAGTCGTTATTTCAGCCCCCATGCCACGAAAGTGTGCTGGGTGTTCGGATAAACTTGAGCACTCTTGTTCCCATTCTTGGGTCCATCTAGGAGGCGCCAACACAAACTAACAAGGCAACCGGACTTATAATGCTTGAACACTCTCACTTAGCCATAGAATTCTATAATTTTAAATTTCTCAAGCCCCTAGTATTCGAAGACCGAAGTTCGGGCGCTATCCATGCCTTGGCCGACAATTCCTGCCTCGCCTAAGCGGCATAAGTCTTTAGGGACCCAAAAACCTCTCGAACAGCGATCGCTCGCCTCTATCATGACGGCCGTTTTAGCTTTCCACCGAGGTGCTCGACCCAGCTCAACTGGGGCACAATCGCAGTGGTTCTCCGTGCTACCTTAGCCGATATAATGGAACGAAGGTACCAAAACACGGAGCCGGCAAACCCAACTATTGACCCAAGACATGATTCGAGCCGATTCATATAATGCTATAAGTTCGGGTGCCGACTTGTGAAAGTGTTCGGACTTATCACACCATAATTTTGGGATACTTAAGCCCTCGGTGTATTGGCCGCACTAAAGTGTACGGGTTGCAACATGTCATGAAATGAACATATATATGGATAGATAAAAGAGTGCAATAATAGGCAAAAGCTATGTATTGTTTATTCAAAAAGGTATCGCAATGAAGGCAGAACGATACAAATCGTGCGATAAGCAAGGAATGGGACTATCTAACATGTCCTCTCCGTGGGTAAGCTGCGGGATGGTATGTAAAACAGGTATAATGCTCGAATAGAGACCACCGAACACTTGACGTGGCTTTTCGCCTCGGCTGTTGCATCGTGAGTTCGGGCGATTCTAGTGCCGGACAGGACTTCTCGAAAGACGGAGTTCTGAAATGAAAAAGGAAGAAAAAGGAAAAGGAAAAGAATGACACAATCGGAGCCCCGTGTGGTCGAGCCGCATTCTTGGCGTGTCGTGGTCATGCTCCTCCCCATATGCCCATGGTATCTCCGAGCGTAATTATGTACGCTGTAAGACTAGCTTCGCAATTTCGTGAGGCAGGGTTAGCCGGATTGCTACGCTGCGCTTGAATCGTGTCAGCGGTCTTGTTGTAGGTTACTCCCGCGCGCTTGACAATGTCCGGACGCTTAGTGGGCGGACTCGAGAATTGCTGTGAGAGGCTGCTTTGTACCTCCGCCATGAGGGTCAGCTGCAGGTGCTCCTCCGCTCGAGAGAGCATTCAGTGTTTCCATTGACCGTGATTACCTCGAGGGCCTCGCATCTTGAGCTTGAGGTATGCGAAAGCGGCACCGCATTGAAATTTGCAAATGCGGTTCGTCCGAAAGGCATGATAGCCGCCATGAATGGGACGACGTCAAGATTAACTCTTCGCTTCGAAGTTATCCGGGATCCAAGACCACTTCGAGTGTAAATGAGCCCGCATAACTGGCCTCTACACCTGTATGACGCCTTTAAAGGTCGCTTTTGTAGGTTTAATCCTTGAGGGGTCTATGCCCATTTTGTGCATCAGATCATGATAAAGCAGGTTCAGGCTACCGCCGCCCATCATGACTCGGTGAGGTGAAACTGGCCGATAATTGGGTCAAGAACCAATGCGCGGCCGCCGTGACGGATGCTAGTGGGTGGTCCTTCGATCAAGGTGATCGGGCAGGAAGACCATGGGTTGAACTGGGCGATCGCTCCATCGCATATACATCCCTTAGTGCACGCCTGCCCCTTTTGGGTATGTGGGTTGCGATATCATGTTCACCGTCCGCACTTGTGTAGGAAACCCTTCTGCCCTCTATTATTCGGCGGCCGGGCTCTTCCTCGCCATCGCTATGCAGCCCCTTGTCATTGAGTTCGCACTTAACTTGCTCGCTTGCTTGAACACCCAACAACTCTCTGTTGGTGTGATTGGCTGGTTTTTGGGGTGCCATGTATCCGCACAAGCGATCGAGTATTCGGTCCAAGTTGGACGGCCCCGGGTATTTCTTTTGAATGGCTTCTTCCGCTGACCGGTTTAGAGCCTCGAATCCGCATTGACGGTCAGATCTTCAAGATTATCGCCGCACGCGCGCTTGTTCTTGTTGCGGCGCGACCTGCCATTGCTGTCCTTGGTATCCGAACTATCGTGATGTTTGGCCAAGTTGTTGCTTCGAAGCTAGCTAGTTGTCCTCTCCCGCACAAAAGCGGTCATGAGTGTTGTGAGGGCTGCCATGGATTTTGGCTTTTCCTGTCCTAGGTGCCGCAAGCCACTCTCATGGATGTTATGTTTGAAGGCTGCAAGGGCCTCTCGATCCGCATACCAACGATTTGATTTTTCTTTGTTAGGAACCGTGTCCGTAATTGTCCGCCGATTCTTCCGCTGCTGAATTATGTGGCTAAGGTCATCTCGCCTCGTGGTCGCATATATGTGCCCCGGAAGTTATCAAGGAATGCGGCTTCCGTGTCCTCCCAACAACCAATTGATTCTCCGGCAAGTGTTGAGCCAAAGCCGAGCTGGTCCTTTAAGCTTGAGGGAGGTATTTGATGGCATGTAGATCATCACCAAGGGCCATGTGGATATGGAGGAGATAGTCCTCATCCGCATCTGCATGAAGCATAGTGGTGTGCGGCGCTCAGACAATATATCGCGACGTAGCTCATATGAGCTTTGTTCATCGTGGTTCGCCCGCCGGGTTTGCTGTAGATCCGGCGCCAAGGTAATCATCCCCGTCGCTACGCCCACGTGATCCGTGAGATCGATCTTGTATGTTTTGCCTTATCCTCCAATATATCTCCCAAGTCCGCGTGGTTTTCCGCGCCTTGGTACTTTTTGAGCGGCGCTGGGTGTGGCTTGAGGAGGGCCGAGAGGCTTCTCACACGGCCACGGGTGGCCGGTCTGCCATGTCGCGGCGCCGGGTGACTTGGGTGCTTCCTCCGCTGATCGAGGTAACGCTCATGCGCTTGGGGTAGCTTTTGAGGGGCGCTCGAGTTCATACTCTTCGCTGCAAGGACTTCAGTCCATCCGCTGCCTAGCAGGTCTTGATTAGCTCTAAGTTGTTGCTGCTTTTGTTGAGGCTGCTTTCCATGGCTATAAGCCCGCGCTCAAACGCCCTGTCAAGGGATCCTCGTGCACCATAAATTCATCATCGCCGAGGCTTGCCTCATCTTCGGAGGGAGGCGATAATTATCGCCCTCGACCTTCTTTCTTGCTGACCGTCAGGCGGACTTGCTTCTCCTCCTCCTTTGCCGAGTCCTGCCGAGGGGGTTCTTCTTCGCACCGTCCGGTGTTATTATCTCCGGCCGGAATCATCGCTTTTATTGTGGCGGATTTAGAGCGGCACCGCCGACGCCGACGCTTTCGCTGTTTCTTGAGGGTCATCCTCCGCTGTTCCATCGCCGCTCCCATCTTTTGGGATGTCCACCATGTATATGTCATATGACGAGGTGGACTTCCAAAGGCCCTGTAGGCGCTGGTCTTGGTCGCCTCCTGCCGTTGTCCATACCGCCGACGCCTTCGGAGTGGGAAGTCGAGCATGTTGGTTAAATCATCGCCGCTGGCTACAAAGTGGGTGGTGGTGGGCGTTGAATTTCGCCATCCGAGATCTCAACCTTCCTGTCCCGCAGTCCGCCAGGCTCTCCGGATAAAGAGAGAGACTTTAGCGATTCGTAATGTCGCCAAAGGGCGAAGTGCTGAAAGATGTCCGCGGCAGTGAACTCCATAACGAGCGCCTAATCGGATTTGATTGGCAGGGCGCTGAGGGTTCTGAGTCCCGAGAGGAGTCCGCACCGAGTCGAGGTCTTCACAAAGGACAGGATGGACTCAGAACGCCCGAGACCCACGCTTTAAGACTTCCATTTTTTTCGCGGATCTCCGTGGTGTTTCTTTTTTGTGCTTGCTTTTTATTTTATTTTGCATTGCGCCATGTCATCATGCCATCTTATGTTGCATCTTGGTCATATCAAGTATAGCTTCTGCTTGCTATGTTGCATTTTGTCATTCATGTTGTTTCCATGAGCATCTTGTGCGCACTTTTGTCACCTCTTCAAACCTTTTGCTCCTTCCCCTTCTCCTTCCTTTTCCTTTCTTCCATTCTTGCAAAGGCCATTTTGCCTCCACCAAAAATGCCTCATCTTTTTCCCAAAAATTCTAACACCATGTACCTAGCCTCTCTGCCAAACTTCATCCCAATCGAATAGTTTTGGTTAGGGTTTAAAATGGTTCAAGTTCTCAATTTAATTCAAACTTGAATTATTTTACTTCCTTTATAAATCTCCAAACTATTTTTATTAAATAGTGAGCATGCTCAGGATCATGAGAATATTTTTATTTCTCTAGCTCCTCTTCTTTCCCCTGCTTTCTTCCTTTTTGTATTTCTGCCTAAGAGATGGAAAGAAAAGAAAGCAGCAGCAAAGCAAAGACAACCCAAAGAGCAGCCACCTACCTGGCCTCGCCTCCTGTGCTGGCCCAGTTAGGCCCCGCCAAAGAGGCCCATTTGCTCCTGCCAAGAGGCCCGCCTAGCTCACCTAACCCTAACCCGAAACCCCTGCCTCGATCCCCTCGCTTCTCTCCCTCTGGGCCCAAGCACACCGCCACTCCCTCTCGATCTCTTCCTCTCCTCGCAGGTGTCGCCCCCTCAGAGAGGAGAGGAGCGGACTGCTCCTTCCTCTCCTCCTCACAGGCGCCTGCTCACACTCCGCCGGATCCAGCAAGAGCCGCCGCCTCGTTCCTCGCACTCCCCGCTGGATCTCTCTCCTCCATGGTGTCGCCTCCCAAGCTCCTTTCTCCGCTTTCGCCCGACGCCGGGCTCCCACAACCGAAGGCCGCCTCTCAAGACAGCTCCTTTCCCTGCTTCCCAGCCGCCGCAGATGGATGGCCGAGCCTCGCCGAGCTCCTTTGGCCTGTGAGCACCCGAGGCCCTGCCTTTCTCCGCGCTGTCTGGAACCCTCATGCGACCACCTCGCCATCTCATGGTCGCGTTTTGCCGCCCGCCTCTCACCATGTTCCGCCGACTCGCTCTGCAAGGTGAAGACACGGCCGCCGCCAAGTTCCTCGCCGCTGCTATCCTCGTAGGGCTTCCTCGACTTCACTACAAGACGATACCGCCGCTCGCGCCGCTGACGCCCAGTCCATGGACACAACAACCGGGTGCCAAGTTCCTTCCGCCGGAGTTGTCTGGCGCACGAGGACCCCGATCCCGAGAACGACTACTACACCGAACGCCAAGTACATGGATACGCCAAGTTCCGCTTCAACGCAAGTACGACTACCCCGGTGATGCATAAGTACCGACACGCGTGTACTCTACCGCTGCCTCCGAAACGCCAAGCACCCCTACCCCTACGCACGAAGACGCCAAGTCCGCTCCGAATTCATCAAGTACCGCTACCGGCGACTCGAACGCCCAACTATGTACGCATTTAATCGTCGCTGAAGACTCCGGTAACGGAACCGCTAAGTTCGACTACCTTCGTAAGGTACCACTACTCCGGCGACTTAGATGTACCACTATCATCGATCGTGAACGACTCACTTCCTCTACTTCCTCGACGCCCCGTGAACGACTACTTCCTCTACGAACTCTCAATTCGCTCCGCTTGGACGCTCCGGAGGTATAACCCGCGGATGACCGAATCGTTCGAATCATCCTGCGATGCCCTCTTTGCCATTCTACCATCCCGCGGGAACCCGGAATCGGATCACCCCACCATCTCGCATGACTCGCTCACACGCTTTTCTTTGCACCGCAATCTCCGTGAGCTACCGAACCGATATGTTGCCGCGACACCATTTTCGGATTCGCTGTCGCGGCACCCCTTTCTTCCACCACGGTGACACAATGCTTCATATCATGCTCATGATAACGCTTTTCATAATATTGCATAAAAACTTGCACTTGTCATCCGTGATCATGATAACAACATTTAAAATGCTTAAAATTGTTGTTTGCATTTATTTTGCTAAATGCCATGTTAAAATGATTTAATTCATAACTAAATAACCGTAGCTCCATTTTAAATCAATTATATATGTAAATGGGGTAGAAAAATGCCTAGTTTAACATGGTATACTTGTTTTGCATGTTTAACAACTCTAATATTGTGTTTAGGGCAGAACAGTACCGAATCTAAAATATTGCTCATGGGGATTTTCCTGAATTGTTGTTTCTTATTTCCGCCTCATTTAAACTTGCTCTAGATAGGTAGTTTCATTATGCTCCACCTCTTGCCATGTTTAACAACATTTAATATTGGTGTGTACCTAATCGGGGAGAACTAAATAGTGTTAGGAGAAATTCCATTAATATGCACCTCAAGGTATATTGAGCTCCACTTAATTTGTAGGATTGTTTGTGCATATTGCCATGCCATGCTTTTTAAACCGGTCATGCATCATACTTGGTTGTGCATCATGCCATGTTTATGTGATGGCTGTTTACTATGTTGTTTGTTTCTTTCCGGTTGCTTCTCTCGTTAGCTTCCGGTCTCTGCTCCGGAGTTGTGAGGATTCGTCGATCACGTCTGCTTGTCTTCTTCATGGATTCGTTTTCTTCCTTGCGGATTTCGTGCAAGATGACCATACCTCGAAATCACTTCTATCTTGCTTGCTAGATGCTCGCCTTTTGCTATGCCTATGCTAACGATGCCTACCACTTGCTATATCATGCCACCCACATTGCCATGTCAAAACTCTAACCATCCTTTCCTAGCAAACCGTTGTTTGGCTATGTTACCGCTTGCTCAGCCCCTCTTATAGCGCTGTTAGTTGCAGAAGATGAAGTTTGTTCCTTGTTGAACATGGAGATGTTGTTCCTTGTTGGAACATGTTTACTTGTTGGGATATCACAATATATCTTATCTAATTAATGCATCTATATACTTGGTAAAGGGTGGAAGGCTCTGCCTATGCCCGGTGTTTTGTTCCACTCTTGTCACTTAGTTTCCGCCATATCGGTGTTATGTTCCCGATTTTTGCGCCCCTAACGCTGTCGGGTGATTTATGGGACCCCTTGACAGTTCGCTTTGTATAAGACTTTTCCAAGAAGGCCCAACATTGGTTTTACATTTGCCTCCTAGCCTTTTTCCCTTGGGAGTCGCGACGATCCCGAGGGTCATCTTTATTTACCCCCCGGCCAATGCTTGTCTAAGTGTTGGTCCAAACTAGAGCCACTTATGTGCCGCCCGAGGCAACTTGGGGTATCGCTTGCTGTCAGACGCATCGCCTACATCCGGTCGTGGGCTCGAGACGAGATACGCGCTGCTACTATCGTGGTGTTGCACGCGACGGAGGTCTTGCTGGTCTTGTTTTATTGCTGTGAATGTTTTGTAGCCGGATTCCGAGGCTGATCGGGCTTCCCGGGAGAAGGTCTATTCCTTCGATCGCGAGAGCTTATCATGGGTTGTTGGATACCCCCGCAGGTTTGAACTTTCAAAGCCGTGCCCGCTGTTATGTGGCAGATGGAATTTGTTAATGTCCGCCAGTAGAAAACCCGGTTGATCTTAATTAAAAATACACCAACCGTAAGGCAGAATCGTGAGTGTCTTTTCGGGTTGATCAAAGGAGAACACGGTTTCGGGTTATGCCTCGACTGTAAGTAGGAGTTCAGGATCACTTCTTGATCATAGTTGTTCGACCGTGCTTTGCCTTTCTCTCCCCGCTTCTCTTTATGTGCATGTTAGCCACCATATGCTAGTCGCTTGCTGCAGCTCCACCTCACTACCCTGTCCTACCTTTAAGCTTAAATAGTCTTGATCTCGCTGGGGTGAGATTGTTGAGTCCCCTGACTCATGTGATACTTCCAAAACCAGTTTGGTGTGCCGATGAGACCGCAGCAGTGATGGACCTGAGCTCAAGGAGGAGCTCGATGAAGATCTTGCTCTTTGTGTTGTTTCGCTTCAGCTTGATCAAGAGTGGAGCTCAGCTTGGGACGATCGGGGATCCGTGTAGCATGTGGGGTAGTCTTCTTTTATTTTGGTTCCGTAGTCGACCTTGATTGTAATCGTATGATGTAATGCTTTACCCATGTTTTGTGTGAAGTGGCGATTGTGAGCCAACTATGTATCTCTTTCCCTTATGTATTACATGGGTTGTGTGAAGATTACCTCACTTGGCGACATTGATTTCAATGCGTTATGCTCTAAGTCGCGGCTCTCGACATCGCGGGGAGATATAGCCGCATCGAGGGCTGCCTCATGGACTTCGCCGATCGCCGAGAGATTGTAGCCCCGAGGCGGTGTCCAACCACTCGCCCTCTATCGGGAATCCGCCCGGATTAAGGGTCGGAGCAGATGTAACAGCGCCTGTGGCAATCGCTCGGCTGCAGTAGCTAGATCATGCCCATCGAGACAAGGCGGCACGCTATTACGCGGCTCAACTGGTCGAAGATCAAGTATCCGCGATATCGGCCGATAGTTCAAACTTCCAATCTGACCTGATGGCCAGGGGCATAGCTTTTGATCTGCTCCAGATGGGCTGCTTAATCAGCCCGCAGCGGTAAAGCCGCCAACACTAAGATCTCGTCCGGGAGAAAAGTCTCACCCTTGACCGCCGTTGTTGATGATCGAAGGAGCCATCGGGCCTATCGTGACGCACACGAGGAACTCTCAATGAAAGCACCAATGTCGGTGTCAAACCGCGGATCTCGGTAGGGGTCCCGAACTGTGCGCCTAGGCGCGATGGTGACACGAGACAAGGGACACGATGTTTTTACCAGTGTTAGGGCCTCTCGATGGAGGTAATACCCTACCCCTGCTTGATTAATATTGATGATATGGGTAGTACAAGAGTAGATCTACCACGAGATCAAGGAGGCTAAACCCCAGAAGCTAGCCTATGGTATGATTGTTGTTCGCCCCACGGACTAAAACCCTCCGCTTTATATAGACACCGGATAGGCTAGGGTTACATGTGAGTCGGGTTACAATGGTAGGAGATCTACATATCCAGACGCCAAGCTTGCCTTCCATGCCAAGGAAAGTCCCATCCTGGACACGGGACGGTCTTCAATCTTGTATCTTCATTGTCTTGGAGTCCCGCTGATGATAGTCCTGCTATCCTGGACACCCCCTAGTCCGGACTCCCTCACGGGACTCGAGAATTGCTGTGAGAGGCTGCTTTGCACCTCCGCCAGAGGTCCGCTGCAGGTGCTCCTCCGCTCGAGAGACACTTCGTGTTTCCATTGACCGTGATTACTCCTCGAGGGCCTCGCATCTTGAGCTTGAGGTATGAAGCGGCACCGCATTGAACTCGCAAATGCGGTTCACCCAAGTAGTGCGTGATAGCCGCATGAACGGGACTATGTCAAGATTAACTCTTCGCTCGTGGTTATCCGGGATCCAAGACCACTTCGAGTGTAACTAAGCCTCGCAATTGGCCTCTACACCTGGTATTACGCTTTTAAAGGTCGCCTTTGTGGGTTTAACTTTGAGGGTCTATTCCCATTTTGGCGACAGTATCCCCGATAATGCAGGTTCAGTTGCTACCGCCAGCCCATCAGACTCTAGTGAGGTGAAATCACGATGATTGGGTCAAGAATGACAGATTTTCAAGACGTCGGACAATCGTCTGCCCTTCCGCGAAGACCCAGCGGACGCAATCGACGGGCAGCCTCCCGTACTACGTGGTGCGTAGAAGAAGGCCAAGAAGAAGGCCACGGAACTCAAGGAGCTCCTCAAGGCCAGGGGCTGCTTCACCGGCAACCCTAGGGCGGAATCCTCCTCCGAGGAAGAGGAGGAGGAAGAGGTTTCAAATGGGAGAGAAGAAAAGGAAGGCCGCCTAACCGGGGAGACCGAGGGTCCAAGAAGGAAGGACCTTCCTCCCGACTTCTCCACCAACGCCGATAACGACAAGGAGGAGTTACAACAAGGGCCAAGCCCCCGTAGATCGTAAGTGTCCGGATACCCATGGCTTTTTTCCATTGCATAGTGTTCTCTAATGCCAACAATCATGCAGCCCGCCTAGTGACGCAGCTTCGCCGGCCGAGTGGGCTCTCGAGTTCGCCTAAGTGGAGGGTACTTACTCGGCCTCCTCACCTCACGCCGCGGACGACGCCGAGGTGGGCCCTAAGGGGGCCTGGTCAAGAGGAGGTGGCGCAGGAGGCGCCGTGAATGCAACCTCCCGACTCCAAAGTAGAGGGAGCGAGACCTCAGGGCTCTAAGTCCACCTCCTCCCGATCCACACCGGAACCTTCAGCCGTTCCAAGTCCAAAGAAGCGGCCCTTCATAAGAAAGGTAAGACGCCGGTGTCCTCCGCCCAACCGAGGCACAGGATAGCCATCGGAGGCGCTTAACGCCTCCATCGACGAGGAGCACTGCACCGCAGGAGGTGGTGATCCGTAAAGTTCACCGCCAAGAGCGGGCTGATCAAGCTCTGCATCAGCCTTCTACAAGCTTTGAGGTAAGTTTAGAATGTGTAAAAATATTACCATAGACAGAGCCTCGATGCTTAGTTTGGTGTTCTTAAAGAAAAGCCGACTAAGGATCTAAAAGATATACGCAGGAGTCTAAATATAAGTATGTCAATATGATTGTAGGTTGCATCGCTGACCTCTCAGCCGACCGATCATGGAGGTCAATGAATTGAAGAAGATCCTCGAAAGTTCCGAACGAGCTCGGCCTTGACAAGAAGCAGCTCGAGGACAGGAAGGTAAGTAATTTTATTAAAGAAATAATTATAGAAAGGATCAGCTGCGACAGGAATAACGTGGGAATTGTAGGGCCATGAACGAGTTACATGCACTTCGGGAAGCGGCGTCCGCGGGCCGAAGCAAAGGTCATGGAGTGCACCGAGCGAGAGAAGCAGGAGGAGGGAGTGCGGCAAGAGCTCCAAGCTGTGGAAAAACACGAGAGTTTGAGCGTGAAACGAAGACTCGAGAGTCCGAGCTCGCGCTCGTGAGAGTGCTAAAGCTACTAAGGCCAAGCCCAAAAAGCCTCCAAGAAATTGAATCATTAAAGAAGATAGCGCGGATAAGGCATTCTTATGCAAAAAGCATGTGAAAGTGAATTACCTATTACTTACCCGATTCGAGCTCTCCAGAGCATTCATGATCTGCCTCAGAGGTAAGTCCGATGTGCCGCTGCTTCTACAAGGCCAAGGATGGGAGCTCGACGGAGAAGGTGTTCGTCTCAGATGCCGAGGTCGAACGTCTGTGTTTGAGCGACCAGCCGAAGCAGCTGGTCAAGCCCACAAGGTCGCAGAATAAAGCCATGAAGGGCCTATAGTTCGGCCGTGGCCATTGGAAGCCATGCCCGGGAGCTATCGGCTAGTGTAGCGGCCGGTGGACGCCTGTCCATGGGTTGAAGTCATCAAGCGATCCGGCCTGCATTGAGGTGTCCGTTGGCCCTTGCCTGCGCTAAAGTGAACTGGGGCAAGCTGGATGCGGAGAAGCTTAGACGGACGGGCCACCGAAGGGCAAGGATCATCGCAAGTCTGAAATGTACTATGAGGGCATCTCAAGGGTGTCCGCCAGATAGCTGATGAGTGCTCCAAAGATGTAATTTTTGAATATACTCGCATTTGTTATCCTGTACGCTGAAAACTTGTTCATATGTGCTAAGCAATGCTTGTTAATTTAAAATATTACCTTCAAAGTGTTGTTTATCAAAATTGGAGAGATGGCAAGTCGTTGGCTTCAGCCCCCATGCCACGAAAGTGGGGTGTTCGGGATAAACTTGAGCGCTTCTTGTTCCCATTCTTGGGTCCGCCGAGGAGGCGCCAACGCAACGAACAAGGCAACCGGACTTATAGTGCTTGAACACTCTCACTTAGCCATAGAATTTATAATTTTAAATTTCGCTAAGCCCCTAGTATTCTGGAAGACCGAAGTTCGGGCGCTATCCACGCCTTTGGCTTGACAATGCCGGCCCCCGCTCTATGCGCATAAGTCTTTAGGGACCTAAAAACCTCTCGAATAAACGATCGCTCCTCGCCTCTATCATGACGGTCAGTTTTAGCTTTCCACCGAGGTGCTCAACCCAGCCTCGACTGGGCACAACCGCAGGTGGTTCTCCCAGCTACCTTAGCCGATATAACGGAACGTAAGGTACCAAAACATGGGAGCCGCTAACTCAACTATTGACCCAAGACATGATTTGTGAGCCGATGCATATAATGTTATAAGTTCGAGGTGCCGTGACTTGTGAAAGTGTTCGGACTTATCACACCATACTTTTGGGGTACTTAAGCCCCTCGGTGTATTGGCTGCACTAAAGTGTACGGGTGCAACATGTCATGAAATGACATATATATAGATAAAGAAAGGAGTGCAAATAATAGGCAAAAGCTATGTATTGTTTATTAAAAAGGTACTGTAATGGAAGCAGAACGATACAAAATAGTGCGATAAGCAAGGGATGGGACTGCTTAACATGTCCCTCCTGTGTAAGCTGCGGATGGTATGTAAAATAGGTATAATGCTCGTAGTAGAGACCAACCGAACACTGGATGAAGCCGCCTCTGGTGTTGTATCGTGAGTTCGCAATTTAGGTGCCGGGCAGGACTTCCGGAAACGGAGTCCCCAAAGTAAAAAAGGAAAAGAAAAGAATGACATAATCGTGAGCCCTCGGTGCGGTTGATCCGCATTCGAAGTGTACGTGGTCGTACCCCTCCCCTTATGCCCATGGTATTGTCCATGCGAAGGCGTACGCTTAGAGCATCGCATCGCACTTCCGAGGGCAGTTGGGGCCAGATTTCTACGCTGCGCTTGGATTGCGCTGTGGGGTCTTGTTGTAGGTTACCCCGGGCGCCGCTTATGGTCTGACGCTAGTATTACCGTGGTCGGTGTCAAAACCGCGGATCTCTCGTTAGGGGTCCTGAACTGTGCGCCTAGGCGGATGGTAACAGGAGACAAGGGACACGATGTTTTTACCCAGGTTCGGCCCTCTCGATGGAGGTAATACCCTACTCCGCTTGATTAATATTGATGATATGGGTAGTACAAGAGTAGATCTACCACGAGATCAAGGAGGCTAAACCCTAGAAGCTAGCCTATGGTATGATTGTTGTTCGCCCCACGGACTAAAACCCTCCGGTTTATATAGACACCGGATAGGTTAGGGTTACATGTAGTCGGTTACAATGGTAGGAGATCTATATCCTCAGACGCTAAGCTTGCCTTCCACGCCAAGGAAAGTCCCATCCGGACACGGAAAAAGTCTTCAATCTTGTATCTTCATAGTCTTGGAGTCCGCCATGATGATAGTCCTGCTATCCTGACACTCCTCTAGTCCAGACTCCTCAAGAGTCTCTAACCAGGCTTCAATGACGACCAGTCCGCGCGCGATATTGTCTTCGGCATTGCAAGGCGGTTCCTCCTCCTAATACTTCATATAAGGTTTTGAACACTGTGATAGTGTCCGCTCGCAAAACAAGTTCCACATACCACCATAGAGAGAATAATTTTTGCACGACTCGCTGACGTATCCCGCAAGCGTGACATCACACCACGGCCGTGTTTTATATGAATCGCTTTTTATCGCTCCACCTCAGCGCGAAGCGAGGCGGTTTCTTTGGCACGCCTTATCAAAGCATAGATCGTGCCCCTTATTCCGGGATTCTCATCAATACGGACATGGGTAACCCATTTGCGCTTATTGATTACTACGCTTTGAGAGATAAGCGAAGTTTTACTGTGGTGGTGGGGGACGCATAGCTTCGTCTTCGTCCATATAAGGGATAAGGATCCACCTTTTCACCCACGCCTTCTCCTTCCTTTTGCTTATCCATTTTCACAAGACTCGAGCTCCAGCCGCCTAAGTCCACACATCCCACCTCAACCTTTCTCCAACCATGTCGAGCGGAGGCAGTGGATGGCCTCCTCCGCACACGGAGGGGCACATCACAAGACCGCGGGAGGCCGATATTTGTCCTGGGCGACATCACGACACAGGCCGCCCGACGCGGGGCAGCTTATTCCAACCATCGGGCCCCATGAGAGGGTGGTGTTTCTCCCCACTTCTCTCCGCGAACTAGGGTTTTCCACTTCACCCATTTGTCCGGGGGCTCATTTCTACTATGGCTGGACTTCCACGACTGGCCCCAAATTTCATCCTCAACATCTCGGCGCTTATCGTCAGGTGCGTAGGCTTTCTCTCAGATCCAGCCCCACTTCTGCTTATGGCTGAAGATCTTCAACGTCCGCCAAGGTAGTGGGCGGTCGCAAGCCGGAGTGCGGAGGCGCCATGGTTGGCAAGATGGCCAAAGTCCTATGGCTCGAGGGCGCTTTTGTGGAGACAATAAAGGTGGTAATCGGGTGGTTCTACATCACCGAGCCACGCGACACTAAATGGGTGGCGCCCTCGAATTCAGATCTGGTTTCTCCACACGGCTCGCCATGGAAAGAGACGGCCTGACGTGGGGGAATTTTGAAGAGCTATCCGGACTCCAAACATGCGTCCCAAACCTGGTGGACAAGAATCTCTGTGTTTGTCGACGTAATCCAGCTGATGCTCATCCGCCGGATTCTCCCATGCCAACAACGGGCCTTTAACTTGTGGGAGTTCGATCCGCACAAGACCGAATCTTGAGCCGTTCTTCAACACCACGCACGAAGATGCCTCGAAGGTGCTGTTCAATACGCTGAAGCTCCCAAACATCCGCTAACAAAGATCAAGGATACACCTCACGCGCCCAGCCGGGCGAGGTAAGTTATTTTACCTTTACGGACTCTTTTTTCATAGATTGACTCATATGGGATCTAAAACTCCCTAATCTTTTACAGGATCGGTCAAGACGCCCGACAGATTAACTGTCTGCTCCTTTGCGGAAGATCCAGAGGACGCCTGATTGATTTGAAGCCGGGCTCGGGCGCCCCATGTGGTGCCGAGAAGAAGGCCAAGAAGGAGGCCATGGGAACTCGGGGAGCTCCTAAGCCTGTGTGCCGCCAGATTCGGCGCGTAATCTTCTCCCGAGGACGAGGAGGAAGAAGAAGAAGCTTCTCCCCGGCCGGAGAGAGAAGAAAAGGAAGGCCGCCCTAACCTGGGAGGCCGGAGGGTCCAAGAAGGGAAGAACCCTTCCTCCGGATTTTCCACCAACGCCGACGACGACGCAGGAGGATTGGCCTACAAGGGCCAAGCTCTCGGCTAGATCGTAAGTGTCCGGATACCCATGGCTTTTTATTATTGCATAGTGTCTCTAATGTCGAATAATCATGCAGCCCGCCTAAGGGCGAAGTTCGCCGATTCATCAAGCGGGTCCTCGGCTCGTCCGGAAATGGAGAGTACATCACTCCGACCGCTTCCTCCCCACGCTATGGACGACATCGAGGTGGGGCCTCAAGGGGCTTGGTCAAGAGGAGGTGCGCAGGAGGAGCCACAAGGCAACCTCCTGACTCAGCGAGAGGAGCAAGACCCCCCAGGCTCTAAGTTCCACCTTGTCCGGACTCCATGCCGAACCTTCAGCGGTTCTGAAGTCCGCCAGGGATCCTTCGCAAGAAGGGTGGAAGACGCCGGTGTCCTCCGGCCCAACACGGAGGCACCGGATAGCCATCGAGGCGCTTAACCGCTCCATCGAGGAGGAGCACCGCGACTGCTATGAGTGCGGTGATCCGACAAAGGCAGTCCGCCAAGAGCGGATCGACTAAAGCCTGCACTCAGCCTTCTAACAGGCTTTGAGGTAAGTTTAGAATATGTAAAAATATTACCGTGATAGATGTGAGTCTTCTGATGCTTAGTTCGTGTTCGGAAAGAAAAGCCGACTAAGGATCTAAAAAGATATACGAGGAGTCTAACATAAGTATGTCAATATGGGAATGCAAAGGCGCCGACCTCTCGCCAGACCGACCGCGGAGGTCAATGCATTGAAGCAGAACCTCGAGCGGTCCGAGAACTAGCTCCTGGAGCCAAGAAGCAGCTCGAGGACAAGGAAGGTAAGTAATATCCTATTAAAGAAATAACATATAGAAAAGGTTTTGCTGCAAAAAATAACAGGAATAACTTGGGTTGTACAGGCCACGAACGAGGTGGCTAACTTCAAGGAAGCGTGTCCGTGGGTCGAAAACAAAGCAGCTGCGTAACGCACCGAGCGAGAGAAGGGGAGGCGAGCTGGCTAGCAGAGGACAAGAGCTCCAAGCTCGTGGAAAAACACGAGAGTTTGAGCGTGACTCAAGACTCGAGAGTCCGAGCTCATTGGCTCTTGAGAGTGCCAAAGCTGCTAAGGCCGAGGCCCAAAAGCCCTCCAAGAAATTGAGTCGTTAAAGAAGATAGCGCAGGTAAGGCATTCTTTATGCAAAGCAAGCATGTGAAAGTGAATTACCTATTACTTACCCGGATTCGAGCTTTCTGTGAGCATTCGTGAGATTTGCCCTCAGAGCGTGTCCGATGCTGCCGTGATTCTACCGCCGCCAAGGAGGGGAGCTCGACGGAAAAGGTGTTCTGGTCTCAAGATGTTGAGGCCGGACATCTGGTGCCTCGAGCGATCAGTGAAGCAGCTGGTCGAGCTCCACAAGGTCGCCGAACAGGCCATGAAGGGCCTTATAGCGCGCTGGTGGGCCATTGGAGGCCATGCCCGGAGCTACTGGCTGGTGCAATGGCGGGTGGATGCCTGCCCACGGATTGAAGTCATCAAGCGCCCGCCTGCATTGAAGGTGTCTGGTTGGCCCTTGCCCGTGCTAAAGTGCACCGGGCAAGCTGGATGCGGAGAAGCTTGTGACGGATACGGCAACCGAAGGGCCAAGTGAGCATCGCATCACCGAAATGTACTATGAGGGCCTCCTCAAGGGTGCCCGCCTAATAGCGGATGAGTGCTCCAAAGATGTAATTTTTGAATAAACTCGATTTGTTATCTCAGACGCTGAAAACTTGTTCATATGCTTAAGCTACAATTATTAATTTAAAATATTACCTTGTGCGGCCGCTTATCAAATTTGAGAGATGGCAAGTCGCTGGCTTCAGCCCCCATGCCACGAAAAGCCGGGTGTTCGGATAAACTTGAGCACTCTTGTTCCCATTCTGGGTCCATCTAGGAGGCGCCAACACAAACGTAACAAGGCAACCGGACTTATAATGCTTGAACACTCTCACTTAGCCATAGAATTCTATAATTTTAAATTTCGCCAAGCCCCTAGTATTCGAAGACCGAAGTTCGGGCGCTATCCACGCCTTGGCTTGACAATCCGTTCCTCGCCTAAGCGCATAAGTCTTTAGGGACCCAAAACCTCTCGAATAGCGCATCGCTCGCTCGCCTATCATGACGGGCAGTTTTAGCTTTCCACCGAGGTGCTCACCCAGCTCAACCTGGGCACAATCGCAGTGGTTCTCCTCCGGTGCTACTAGCCGATATAATGGAACGAAGGTACCAAAACACGGGAGCCGGGCAAACCCAACTATTGACTCCAAGACATGATTCGAGCCGATTCATATAATGCTATAAGTTCGGGTGCCGACTTGTAGAAAGTGTTCGGACTTATCACACCATAATTTTGGGATACTTAAGCCCCTGGTGTATTGGCCGCATCAAAGTAATCGCTGGGTAACATGTCATGAAATGAACATATATATGGATATATAAAGAGTGCAATAATAGGCAAAAGCTATGTATTGTTTATTCAAAAAGGTACTGCAATGAAAGCGTAACGATACAAATAGTGCGATAAGCAAGGAATGGGACTATCTAACATGTCCTTCTCCGGGTAAGCTGCGGATGGTATGTAAACAGGTATAATGCTCAGAATAGAGACCACCGAACACTCGACGTGGCTTTCTCGCTTCCCCGGCTGTTGCATCGTGAGTTCGCGATTCTAGTGCTTGACAGATTTCGAAAGACGGAGTTCAAATGAAAAAAAGGAAGAAAAAGGAAAAAGGAAAGAATGACACAATCGGGAGCCCCTGGTGCGTTGAGCCGCATTCTTGGCGCAGTCGTGGTCGTGCTCCTCCCTATATGCCCATGGTATCTTCAGAGCGTAATTATGTACGCTGTAAGACTAGCTTCGCAATTGCAGGGCTGGGTTGGGGCCGGATTGCTACGCTGCTTGAATCGTGCTGTGCGGTCTTGTTGTAGGTTACCCGGCGCTTTGACAATGTCCTGGACGCTTAGTGGCCGGACTCGAGAATTGCCGTGAGAGGCTGCTTTGTACCTCCGCCGAGTAGGTCGCTGCTGTGGTGCCTCCGCTCGAGAGCGCATGAGTGTTTCCATTGACCGTGATTACTCCTCGAGGGCCTCGCATCTTGAGCTTGAGGTATGCGAAAAGCGGCACCGCATTGAACTTTGCAATGCGGTTCGTCCGAGCAAAGGTATGATAGCCGCCATGGAATGGGACGATGTCGAAGATTAACTCTTCGCTTGGAAGTTATCCGGGATCCAAGACCACTTCGAGTGTAAATGAGCCCGCATAATTGGCCTCTACACTCCGCATGACGCCTTTAAAGGTCGTTTTGTAGGTTTAATCTTTTGAGGGGTCTTATGCCCATTTTGTGCACAGTATCCCGATAAAGCAGGTTCAAGGTTGCTACTGTCCGGCCCATCATGACTCGTGAGGTGAAACTGCTCGATAATTGGGTCAAGAACCAATGCGCGGCCGCCGTGACGGATGCTAGGGGTGGTCCTTCGATCGAAGGTGATCGGGCAGGAAGACCATGGGTTGAACTTCGGGCGACCGCTCCATCGCATATACATACCTTTAGTGCACGCCGGGCTCCTTTGGGTATATGGGTTGCGATATCATGTTCACCGTCTGCACTTTGTGTGGGAAAACCCTTCTCGTCTCTATTATTCGCGGCCGGGCTCTTCCTCGCCATCGCTTATGCAGCCCCTTGTCATTGAGTTCGCACTTAACTTGCTCGCTTGTTTGAACACCCAACAACTCCTGTTGGTGTGATTGGCTGGTTTTTGGGGTGCATGTATCCGCACAAGCGATCGAAAGTATTCGGTCCAAGTTGGACGGCCTCGGGTATTTCTTTGAATGGCTTCTTCCACCACTGGTTTAGAGCTTCCAATCCGCATTGACGGTCAGATCTTTCAGCATTATCGCCAAGCACGCGGGCGCTTGTTCTTGTGCTGGCGACGCGACCTGCCATTGCTGTCCTTGGTATCCAACTATCGTGATGTTTGGCCAAGTTGTTGCTTCGAAGCCAGCTGGCTGTCCTCTCCCTCATTAAAAGCGGTCATGAGTGTTGGGTGAGGGCTGCCATGGATTTTGGCTTTTTCCTGTCCTAGGTGCCGGGCAAGCCACTTCGTCATGGATGTTATGTTTGAAGGCTGCAAGGGCCTCGTGATCCGCATAACAGTCATCGATTTGATTTTTTCTTGTTAGGAACCGTATCCAGAATTGTCCGCCGATTCTTCTCGCCGCTTGAATTATGTGGCTAAGGTCATCATGCTCCTGGTGGTCGCATATATGTGCCTGGAAGTTATCAAGGAATGCGCTCTGTGTCCTCCCAACAACCAATTGATTCTCCCGGCAAGCTGTTGAGCCAATGAGCTGGTCCTTTAAGCTTGAGTGGGAGGTATTTTGATGGCATGTAGATAATCACCGCGGGCCATGTGGATATGGAGGAGATAGTCCTCGATCCGCACTGCATCGTGAAGCATAGTGGGTGCGGGTAACAGATAATATATCGACGTAGCTCATATGAGCTTTGTCTATCGTGGTTCGCCCGCCGGGTTTGCTAGTATCCGCGCGAAGGTAATCATCCCGCTCATACGCACACGTGATCCGTGAGATCGATCTTGTATGTTTTGCCTTATCCTCCAATATATCTCGCAAGTCCGGCGCGCTTTTCCCGCGTTTTGGTACTTTTTGAGCGGCGCCGGGTGTGGCTTGAGCGGAGGGCCGAGAGGCTTTCTCGCCACGGGCCACGGGTGGCCGGCCCGCTATGTCGCGCGCTGGTGACTTGGGTGCTTTCCTCTGATCGAGGTAACGGCTCGCGCTTGGGGTAGCTTTTGAGGGGCGTCGAGTTCATACTTTTCGCCGCAAGGACTTCAGTCCATCCGTCAGCTAGCAGTGGTCTTGGTCAGCTCTAAGTTGTTGTTGCTTTTGTTGAGGCCGCTTTCATGGCTATAAGCCCATGCTCGAACGCCTCCTTCGGGCGGATCCTCGTGCACCCATAAATTCATCGCTGCCGAGGCTTGCCTCATCTTCGGAGGGAGGCGATAATTATCGCCCCGACCTCTTCTTTCTCATGTGACTATCGCGGCGGATTTGCTTCTCCCTCCTCCCGTGGCCGAGTCCCTGCTGAGGGGTTGTCTTCGCACCGTCTCCGTGTTATTATCTCCCGCGTCGAATCACCGCTTTTATTGGGCGGGGTTTAGAGCGCGCACCGCCGACGCCGGCGCTCGGGTTGCTGCTTGAGGGGTCATCATCCGCGTTCCATCGCCGTTCCCATCTTTTGGGATGTCCACCATGTATATGTCACATGACGAGGTGGACTTCAAAGGCCCTGTAGGCGCTGGTTCTTGGTCGCCTCCAGCGCCGTTGTCCCATACCGCCGACGTCTTTCGAGGGAAGTCGGCATGTTGGTTAAATCATCGCCGCTGGCTACAAAGTGGGTGGTGGGTGGGCGAATTTCCTCGTCCAGATCCCAACCTTCCCGTCCGCAGCACCGCCAGGGCTCTCCTGACAAAGAGAGAGACTTTAGTGAATTCAGTAGATGTCGCCAAAGGGCGTAGTGCCGAAGATGTCCGGCAAAGGAACTCCATAACGGCGCCTAATCGGATTTGATTGGCAGGGGCGCTGAGGGTTCGGAGTCCCGAGAGGAGTCCGCACTCGAGTCGCAGGTCTTCACAAAGCGATGTGGATGGAGTTGTAACGCCTAGACCGACGCCTGTAAGACTTCCATTTTTTCGATCGGATTCTCCGGTGTTTCTTTGTGCTTGCTCTTTTATTTTTATTTTGCATTGCCATGTCATCATGCCATCTTATGTTGCATCTTGGTCATATATAGCTTCGTGCTTGCTATGTTGCATATTTTGTCATTCATGTTTCCATGAGCATCTTGTGCGCACTTTGTCACCTCTTCAAACCTTTTGCTCCTTCCCTTCTCCTTCCTTTCCTTTCTTCCATTCTTGCAAAGGCCATTTTGCCTCCACCAAAATGCTCATCTTTTTCCCCAAAATTCTAACACCATGTACCTAGCCTCTCTGCCAAACTTCATCCCAATCGGAATAGTTTTGGTTAGGGTTTAAAATGGTTCAAGTCTCAATTTAATTCAAACTTGAATTATTTTACCTTTATAAATCTCCAAACTATTTTTATTAAATAGTGAGCATGCTCAGGATCATGAGAATATTTTTATATTTTCTAGCTCCTCTCTTCTTTCCCCCTGCTCTTTCCTTTTGTATTTCCTCACCAAGAGATGGAAAGAAAAGAAGCAAGAGCAGCAAAGACAACCCAGCAGTAGCCACTCCGCCCGGCCTGCTCCCCAGTCTGGCCCAGTTTAGCCTGGCCAAAGAAGCTCCATTTGTCTGCAGCCCGCTTAGCTCACCTAACCCTAACCCGAAACCCCCCCGCCTGATCCTCGCCTTCCCTCGCCCCCAAGACACCGCCGCCCTCCCCTCGATCTCTCCTCTCCTGGTGTCAGTCTCCGCAGAGAGGAGAGAGGAGCGGATCGCTCTTCCTCCGCGGCGCCTGCCTGGCACCTCCGCTGGATCAGCAGAAGCCGCCTGTTCCCGCAGACCCCGCTGATCTCTCCATGGTGCCTCCCTAAGCTCCTTTCTCGCCTGCCCCTGACGGGCCGGGCCCCACAACCGAGCTGCCTCTGCATGCCTTCCCCGGCTCCCGAAGGCCACAGATGGATGGCCGAGCCTCACAGCCTCACAGAGCACCTGAGGCCCTGCCTTCTGCTACCACCGAACCTCACACTACACTCGCCATCTCATGGGGTCGTGCCGCCCGCCTCCTCACCATGTCGCCTCTCTTTAACTCGCCGGGCAAGAAGATAACGGCCGCTGCAAGTCCTCGCCACATCCTCGTGGCTTCCTCGATTTCATTACAAGACGATACCGCTTCGGGCGCTGACGCCCAGTCCATGGACACAACAACCGTGGAAGCAAGTTCTGCCGGAGAGTTGCTGGCGCACGAGGACCCCGATCCCGAGAACGACACTACACCGAACGCCAAGTACATGGATACGCCAAGTTCCGTCAACGGTACGACTACCCCGTGATGGCTAAGTACCGGCCACTGTATTCTCTACCGCTGCCTCCGAAACGCCAAGCACCTTTACCCCTACGCACGAAGACGCCAAGTCCGCTCCGGAATTCATCAAGTACCGCTACCGGCGACTCAACGCCCAACCATGTACGACATTTAATCGTCATTGAAGACCCGTAACGGAACCGCTGTTCGACTACCGGTAGGTACCACTACTCCGATGACGATGTACCATATCATCGATCGTGAACGATTACTCCTCTACTTCCTCGACGCCTGTGAACGACTACTTCACGAACTCGAATTGTTCCGCTTTGACGCTTCGGAGGTATAACCGTGATGACCAATTGTTCGAATCATCCTGCGATGCCCTCTTTGCCATTCTACCATCCTGCGGGGAACCCGGAATCGGATCACCCCACCATCTCGCATGACTCGCTCACACGCTTTTCTTTGCACCGCATCTCCGTGAGCTACCGGAACCGCATATGTTACGACACCATTTTCGGATTCGCCATGCGGCACCCTTTTCTTCCACCACGGTGACACAATGCTTCATATCATGCTCATGATAACGCTTTCATTATTGCATAAAAACTTGCACTTGTCATCCGTGACATGATAACAACATTTAAAATGCTTAAAATTGTTGTTTGCATTTATTTCTAAATGCCATGTTAAAATGATTTAATTCATAACTAAATAAATCAGAGCTCCATTTTAAATCAATTATATATGTAAATGGGGTAGAAAATGCCTAGTTTAACATGGTATACTTGCTTTGCATGTTTAACAACTCTAATATTGTGTTTAGGGCAGAACAGTACCTAATCTAAAATATTGCCATGGGGATTTTCCGGAATTGTTGTTTTTTATTTCCGCCTCATTTAAACTTGCCTAGATAGGTAGTTTCATTATGCTCCACCTCTTGCCATGTTTAACAACATTTAATATTGGTGTGTACCTAATCGGGGAGAACTAAATAGTGTTAGGAGAAATTTCAATATGCACCTCACAGGTTATTGAGCTCCACTTAATTTGTAGGATTGTTTGTGCATATTGCCATGCCATGCTTTTTAAACCGTCATGCATCATACTTGGTTGTGCATCATGCCATGTTTATGTGATGGCTGTTTACTATGTTGTTTGTTTTTTCCGGTTGCTTCTCTCGTTAGCTTCTGCTCGCTCCGGTTGTGAGGATCGCTCGAACCACGTCCGCTTGTCTTCTTCATGGATTCGTTTTCCTCATGGATTTCTGCAAGATGACCATAATTTCGAAATCACTTCTATCTTTGCTTGCTAGATGCTCGCTTTTGCTATGCCTATGCTACGATGCCTACCACTGCTATATCATGCCACCCACATTGCCATGTCAAAACTCTAACCATCCTTTCCTAGCAAACCGTTGTTTGGCTATGTTACCGCTTTGCTCAGCCCTCTTATAGCGCGCAGTTGTAGGTGAAGATGAAGTTTGTTCCTTGTTGGAACATGGAGATGTTGTTCCTGTTGGAACATGTTTACTTGTTGGGATATCACAACATATCTTATCTAATTAATGCATCTATATACTTGGTAAAGGGTGGAAGGCTCGGCCTTATGCCCGGTGTTTTGTCCACTCTTGCCGCCTAGTTTCCACATATCGGTGTTATGTTCGGATTTTTCCGCCCCTAACGCGGTCGGTGATTTATGGGACCCCTTGACAGTTCGCTTTGTATAAGACTTTTTCCAGCAAGGCCCAACATTGGTTTTACATTTGCCTCCTAGCTTTTTTCCCTTGGGAGTCGCAGATCCCAGGGTCATCTTTATTTACCCCCGGCCAATGCTTGTCTAAGTGTTGGTCCAAAATTAGCCACTTATGCCGCCTCGAGGCAACTTGGGGTATCGCTGCCGCATTTACTGCTTATCCGGCCGTGGGCTCGAGACGGATACGCGTACTATCGGGTAACGCCGAGGTCTTGCTGGTCTTGTTTTATTGCTGTGAATGTTTTGTAGCCGGATTCCGAGGCTGATCGGGCTTCCCGGAGAAGGTCTATTCTTCGCTGATCGCGAGAGCTTATCATGGGCTTGTTGGGATACCCGAGGGTTTGAACTCAAAGCCGTGCTCAGGGTTATGTGGCAGATGGAATTTGTTAATGTCCGTTGTAGAAAACCCGGTTGATCTTAATTAAAATACACCAACTGTAAAGAATCGGAGTGTGTCTTTTTCGGGTTGATCAAAGGAGAACACGGTTTCGGGTTATGCTCGACGAAGTAGGAGTTCAGGATCACTTCGATCATAGTTGTTCGACTGCTTTATTTCTCCCCGCCTCATGCATGTTAGCCACCATATATGCTAGTCGCTTGCTGCAGCCCACCTCACTACCCTGTCCTACCTTAAGCTTAAATAGTCTTGATCTCATGTGTGAGGATTGTTTAGTCCCCTGACTCATGTGACATTTCCAAAACCAGTTTGCAGGCAAGGAGACTGCAAGTGATGGACCCGAGCCAAGGAGGAGCTCGATGAAGATCTTGCTCTTTGTGTTGTTTCGCTTCAGCTTGATCAGGAGCCTCAGCTTGGGACGCATCGGGGATCCGTAGCATGGGGTAGTCTTCTTTATTTTGGTTCCGTGAGTTGGACCTTGATTGTAATCAGATGATGTAATGCTTTACCCATGTTTTTGTGTGAAGTGGCGATTGTGAGCCAACTATGTATCTCTTTCCTTATGTATTACATGGGTTGTGTGAAGATTACCTCACTCATGGCATTGATTTCGTTATGCGGCTAAGTCGTCGGTCACATCGCGGGAGATATAGCCGCATCGAGGGCGCCTCATGGACTTCCCGACGCCAGAGATTGTAGCCCCAGGCGGTGTCCAACCACTCGCCTCTATCGGGGAATCCGCCCGATTATGGGGTCGAGCAGATGGCTCGCGGCCTCCAGGCAATCGCTCGTCTGCGAGCTAGATCATGCCCATCGGTACAAGGCGCACGCTTAAGCGGCTCGAACTGGCAAGATCAGCATCCGCGGATATCGGCCGATAGTTCAAACTTCCAAATCTGACCTGATGGCTGTGGGCATAGCTGGATCGCTCTGGCTGCTTAACTCAGCCCGCAGCAGTAAAGCCGCCAACACGTAGAGATCTGTCCGGGAGAAAAGTCTCACCGGACCGCTGCTTGTTGATGATCAAGGAGCCATCGGCCTATCGTGACGGCACAGAGGAATCCTCAATGAAAGCACCAATGTCGTGTCAAAAACCGGCGGATCTCGGTAGGGGGTCCCAACCGTGCGCCTAGGGCGGATGGTGACACGAGACAAGGGACACGATGTTTTACCTGAAAAAGGGCCTCTCGGCGGAGGTAGTAATTCTACCCTGCTTGATTAATATTGATGATATGGGTAGCAAGAGAGATCTACCACGAGATCAAGGAGGCTAAACCTTGAGAAGCTAGCCTATGGTATGATTGTTGTTCGCCCCACGGACTAAAACCCTCCGGCTTATATAGACACCGATAGGCTAGGGTTACACAGAGTCGGGTTAAAGGTAGGAGATCTACATATCCGACGCTAAGCTTGCCTTCCATGCCAAGGAAAGTCCCATCCGGACACGGACGTAAGTCTTCAATCTTGTATCTTCATTGTCTTGGAGTCTCATTGCGATGATAGTCCGCTATCCGGACACCCCTAGTCCGGACTCCTCACGGACTCAAGAATTGCTGTGAGAGGCTGCTTTGCACCTCCGCCCGCGAGGGCCGCTGCTGCTCCTCGGAGAGACGCTGTGTTTCCATTGACCGTGATTACCTCGAGGGCCCGCATCTTGAGCTTGAGGTATGCGAGGGCGCGCACCGCATTGAACTGCAATGCGTTCACCAAGAAAAGTGCGTGATAGCCGCCATGAACGGGACTATGTCAAGATTAACTCTTCGCCGAAGTTATCCGGGATCCAAGACCACTGAAAACTAAGCCTGCATAATTGGCCTCTACCCGGTATTGCCTTTAAAGGTCGCCTTTGTGGGTTTAACCTTGAGGGTCTATTCCATTTTGCGACCGATCCCGATAATGCAGGTTCAGTTGCTACCGGCCCATCGACTCCGTGAGGTGAACCACGATGATT